>CM029638.1:12754226-13280885 GCA_017311315.1 Dendrocalamus latiflorus | reverse complement strand
AAGATGCTTATTCATACAGACACCTTATGTGCCATCCTCTCTTCATCTATAAATCATGTACAAATTCAGAATGGAATAAGATGAATCAATACTTGTCTCTCAATCACTTGTGGAGAAGTGGAATATTTTGGGCCAAAGCCCATTTATGTTGGCAACATATATATATGAGGGGAGGGGGGAAATTAGGGTTCCCCCCCAAACCCTAAGTCCGCCGCCGCAAGCCCATAGGGGCGCCGCCGCCGCCGTCGGCCATGGGCGCCGCCACCGCCGGCCTTGGGCGCAACCGTCGCCACCGACGGCCACGGGCGCCGCGCCGTCTCGGACGCCGCCGTCCACGGGCGCTGCCGCCTCGTGGGGAGCCGCCACCGGCCGCCGGCCGCAAGGGCCGGGCTGCGCCGCCTCGGGCGTTGCCGTGCCGCCGCCGGGCTTTGGGCTGCCTCCGCCACGAGCGCTGCCGCCTCGGGAGCCGCCGGACGCGTTGGGCAAGGGCCGACCGTGCGCCGGCCGGACTGCACACGTGCGGGTGCAAGCAGCGGAGCGGCGGCCAGTGCGCCTGCAGGCGTGGAAGGCGAGGCTACGGCCGGTGCTCGTGCGGGCGCAGAGGCCATGGCGTCTTGTGTTTGTCTGTATGTGCTTGTATTGGGCGGTTTTGACAGGGCGTTGTGGTTGAGCCATACCTTTTTTTTCTCTCTGTTGCACTTGTTCGTGTATATGCGTGTGCTGATAACGTATTGCAAGAGAGATTCACAAGTATTGAGAGAAAGCTATTGATTCATTTTTCCAATTGAATCTGTACATGATTATTTATACATGATGAAAAGGTGGCATAAAAGGTGTCTATTTGTAAATGCATCTATACATTGGGCACTGTTACTTTTGACAGTAACTGTTTTCTAACAAAAATAAACACCGAGCCCTGTTGGGCCTAAAACTTGCCATCAATTTTGCGTTAACTCTAGAGAAAAACATGCGATCGTACATGTGAAAATGTTTATATAACATACTAAACTTTACTCCAAAAGTTCATACAACATTTCAAACTATGAGATCAGATATTTGATTTCTAAACTTTGCAATTCAGTTCAAATAACACTCTAACCCAGTTTCGAATAGTGGTATTGCCCATATGGCGTGATAAATAAGCAGTTTTACCACATATGATGATATGCTAATCAAGTTTAGATGAATGACACATAGGGCCCACAAGGAGTCTCCCGAATCGAAATAGGAAGGGAAGAAACTATAGGGGTAGTGGCCATGGAAGTATGGTTAAAAGCTCGGTGGAGAAGAAGCTCTTGTGGGATCCATATGTCACTGACCTAATTTAACCAATGTGTTATCTTACGTGACAAAACCGCTCAATCATTGTGTCACACAAGCAATAACACCATGTGAAATTAGTTTAGGGTATTATTTAAACCAAATTACAATATTTAAGTGTTAGATGTCTAATTTTATACTTTAAAATGTTAGATAGATTTTTAAACAAAGTTTATTAAGTTATACCGACTTATTCTGTTAGTCACGTAACCGAAATAAAGTAGAGAAGACTAAAACCGTACTACCTAATACCTATCGTGTCGAACTCGAACAGATCACCGGTGTCCCTCGTCACTCTTTTTCAAAACTCGGCTTACTTGTCATTCTCGTAAGCCATCAAGGCAGGCAGCTATACTTTTTTCAAGTGCCAAACATAAACACGTCTACGGACACCAGTGCTCACTGGTAAGCGGAGGAGTTCCGACTTGGAACGTGCGTGCAGCGTGCGCGCCGCGGGATTCACGAGCCTTCTCTTGTTTCATGAACTTATGAAATTTAATATTTTAACCTTTTTGATACTAAAGTAATATTTTTTTCTGTAACTAATAATAAAATTTTCAATATAATTAAATTTAAAAGTAAAAAAATAATTATATTTTTATGAACAATGCAAATAAATAAAAAACAGAAAAACCTAAAAATAAATAAAAATCAGAAAAATAAAATAAAATTAAGAAGCTATAAGTTTAAGCTCAGAGCAACTCCATCCCATTAGTCATTTCTCCCTCTCTAATTCCTAAGATGAAGAGCCTACCTATTATTTTTAGCTCTCTATTTGAGTTAGCATTCCAATGGCCTAGCTATTTGAGAAGCGAGTGAGGAGGCGCTCGCCAAATCTAGCTAGCGGCCGGGAGAAAATAGCGACTCGATAAAAATGAAGAGGATGATAAAGAACCGGTTGGAGTCCATTTCTTGAGTCATATTAGGTAAATATACAATGAAGAGCAGGATAAAGAACCGGTTGGAGTTGCTCTCAGGGGAGCACAGCGGATACGAAATACCCGTCACTTAACTAAGTTCTTCTAAACAAATAGAAAAGGAGGATGGAAAGCGTAGCGGGGAGAGGGGCGATCGAGATGTTGATTGCGTACGTACCTAAGTTGCGTTCGACGGCGTGGGCGTAGGTGCGGTTGCGGTGCGGGCCGAGTTCGGGGTCCGGCGAGCGGTAGCAGTCGGCGAAGATCGTCGACTGCAGCGCCGTCACGAACGCGAAGACGAGCATCATGCCCGGGCCGGCCACCCACCCCAGCTGCGCCATGCTCCACGCCAGCGACAGCACCCCGGACCCAATCACCGCCGTTATCACGTGCGCCGCCGCCGTCCATTCGTTCCCTTCAAACATTCATCGCGGCAACAAACGTAACGCGCAATTCGTGAGTCAAACATCGATCGAGCAGAGGAAGAAAAAAAAAATCAAACAACAAACCACATATATGACTGATCATCATCCATGGGCATGAGTTCGGTTTGCTCACCGCTTCTCACGACTTTGAGATGCTTGGGGTGATCCGGGATGAGAGGAGCGGTGGCGGCAGCCTCGTCTCCTCCTTGGCCGAGCGCCATCGACCGGTGGAGGAAGCCTGCTTTGTGCCTCGGGGTCAGAACTGACGACGAGGAAGGCGCCTTGGTGAAGGGACGGCTGATTGTGTTCTGAGTCTGGAGCCTCGTTGAACTACTTGGGAAATAGTGGTTGATTAGCTATTATTATTTGATGAGGCTGTGGAACCGTGGGTTGAGAGGACAAGGAGGAGGCTTAATTTTTTGTTTCTTTGGAAGGGATGTGTGTTGGTACTTGCATGAAGTCTGACCTCGCTTGCTGCTTGTCTGTCGTGATTTGTGATCTGTTCTCGTCATATGTTGCCACATCATATATTTTTGCCTGTCATTATTGCCGTAAGTCTCTCTCTCTCTCTCTCTCTCTCTCTCTCTCTCTCTCCCCGAGCAATGTGAGTAGCCGAGTATCCTGGATCTCTCCTGAAGAAAAGGGTAAAAAAAAGAAGGGGGGCAAAGAATCGTTGCTAGCGATGGATCGTTCTCCTCCGTTCCGTTGGTGGTGGAGATTTTTTTCTGGACAGGGCTCTTGGTGTCTTGATTACCCACCTTAACTGTCTTTGTCCAGGTCCATCTAGAGTTCAAGACTGCATCAACTAGCATGGTGCCACTCTTTTCTGGACAGTAAAATAATAGTACTTTTTTTAACGTGAGGAATACTTTTTTTTTGAGAGAGAGAGATTGTGTGTGTCCAGCTAGGGGTGCAAACGGGTCGGATTCGGACGGATATTGTTGTTACCATATCCTAACCCATATTTTTTCTCCGGATTCGGTACCAATCGAATTCGGTACCAATCGGATTCGGTGCCGAATCGGTCGGGATTAACCCGACCCGTTTGCACCCCTATGTCCAGCACAGCTAGGAATGACATTTAGCATTGGTGCCGCTGTGCCAGTGAGGCATTTCGGCATTTCACACTCAAGAGAATGCAAAGGCCACGAGCCCAAGGCCCACTACAGAAGGTCCAACTCGGTTTGTCGAACACATTTGACATCGATTTGTTTACTTTTTTATATATAAAAAAGCTTCAGATGCGCAGTAGTCAGCAGTAGTCGTGAGTTCTAATTCCAACACAAACACACACAAGTTTTTTGTTCTGAAATTGATGTAACCTTGAAAATACTATGAAATACCAGTACTGTGTAGATTGTTGGGTCAATTCAACACGAAGTAAATTCTTTTATTAATGACCACGTTGATCTTATGCTCGGGAGTTAGATGTGTTGTTACTATTATTCAATCAAATCTATGCAATGTACTTGATGGCATCCGGCGACCGGCAGTGAATTAAAAGACAATCAATCTAGATGGGAAAACACAAGAGAAAAATATCATACCGGAAAAGCATTGTAAGATATAAGATCACGATGCGGTACCACAAAATTCATTTTAAGAGGAAGTACTACGTATCCATCTATATTATTAAAGCAAAGACGGAGCACCATGTTCGCTTTTAAAATATAGAAATTTCCACGTTAGTTAGAGAGAGAAAAGATTCACACCATTGACCATGGTAGATTTAGATTATAACAGTATAGATTAAAAGAAATAGTCCATGTCAAATATAATCCAAAAAATAACTGAAATTCAGAATAAACATAAAATAAAATTAGCAATTTGATTTACAAATGATTCCTAAGAAAAATTGCTAAATAAAAATAATTTAGAATAAAATTAAACAAAAATTAGCAAATGGATTCATATATGAATTCTAACAAAAAATAATTGAAATTTGTCATAAAATAAGATAAGATAAAATTTGCAATTTGATTTTGATAAGAATTCTAAAATAAAATATCTGAATAAATAAAAATCTGAATAAAATTTAAAAAATAGTAATTGGATTTGTATGCAAATTCTAACAAAAATAAATAAAATTTAGAATAAAAACAAAAAAAATTTACAACTTGATTTTCATAAAATTACAAAATGAAACCCCTAAATAACTAAAATTTAGAATGAATAAAATAAAATAAGCAATTTGATTTGTATATGAACTCTAATGAAATACATATGAATTTTTTTGATAAAAGTAAAAGTTACAATGAGAATAGCATGAATGATGTCAAAGTTGACGATGAAAGAGTACAATAATATTGACTTGTCCAACAAGAGATATTAAACCACTAGGAAGCAAAGAGCCGAGGTGATGGTAGGAGAGATGAGGATAATGTTGTGTTGCCCCACTTTAACTGTTCAATGAGGATAATGTCGTGCTACTCGCCAAGATCGTTGAAGAGAAAGACTAGAGTCAAAGGAGGCAAGAGCCACGACGACAAGTGATGAGTGTCAACATTGTTGAATAAGCCATTGTCCAAATAAGCTCAATAATGGAGAAGCTTTAGCAGAGAGGAGATAGAGCTTTTGCATTGAAGATGAACTATAATGATATTGAGCCACTAAGTAGCTAGGCAGTGTAACATCACTAGTGATGGGCATGATATCACTGGTGATGCGCGTGAAGATTCTTCTTATTGTTAGGCAGCGACTAAAGTAGCCATGCGAACATCAGCAAAGATGGAAGGTTATCGTGGTTAGTGAGGAAGCCATAGCATTAAGGTGTCCAATATCGAAGAAGGTGAGCAATCGACACAGAAGAAGAGGACATCAAGCACATCATGCATGCGTATATACATGCACGTATCTATACAAATAGAAGCACAGATGTACAGAACCAAAGGAACAAAGAGCTCGAAGTAGAGATGACGTAGCCATAAGGAATAGACTCAGAGTCATCGGAATAAGCAAAGGATCAGTGACGGTTGCATGTTTATGCATGTTTGATGTTGCAACGGTCAGCATTAAGCAATAATTGGAGAAAAATAGAAGATAACTATGTGGTGAAGTATTGTATTGCAATGGATAACAACTAAGAGGGATCGATCAAGAATTGAGCGTGTTGTTGGTGGTTGAAGCAGAAACACGATTCAATAGAACAACTGATATGTGAGAGATTATAAGTTTAAGATAGGTCGTCCATGGTGCATCAGTCTATGTGTGAGCATTATACTCTAATATCATATAAACTAATAACATAATTTCTACACATATAATCAATGTATTGCTTTAAGATTAAATAAAGCTACATCTGAATGCAATATTTTAGAAAATGTAACTAATGGAAGAAGAATAGAGGTATGTAACTACATGATCCATACATGATAGAGAGTACATACGTTTTTAAGAACCCATCAACTTAGTATGCTCAGTAATTTTATTCCATCAAAGCTCATATTTAATTACATTCCTTGAGTTGTATTTTTTCATTAAGCTTGTATTATCATTTTCAATATTTATAATGTCTTAATATTCTAAATAGACTATAAGATACATAAATATATTATTAAATATCTAAGTCATACATTTTGATACCAAAACTTTTGAAACAAATTTAACCATGCCGACATGCGGGCCACCCGCTAGTTCTTAGTACAAATAACATTTGGATGAAAATTGGGTGTCACAGATGTTCCCTCATTTACATTGTCTTCTAATTCTTTTAGACTCTACCATTTTCATCTTTATTTATTTAAACATTACAATCAATAAATTGATTTCTATAAATTTCTGGTACAATGCGCCGGATATCCTTCTAGTTTCAACTCAAGAGTGAAGACATGTCACTTCATAATTAAGAGGAAATATATGTAATGCATGCAAAAGCATTTCAATGTCACTACTACAGAAAAGGTCATCACAGACGGTTCAAAAACGTCATCACAGACGGTTTTGTGAACCGTCTGAAATTATGGGTCAGTGATAATACGAGGTCATCACAGACGGTTTTCAAACCGTCTGTGATGCAAATATCACAGACGGTTTTTAACTAAAAACCGTCTGTGATATATAATTATCACAGACGGTTTTTAGTTAAGAACCGTCTGTGATATGTATAAATCACAGACGGTTTTTAACTAAAAACCGTCTGTGATATTGCCTTCTACTCCTAAACATATTTCTGTTTATTGGCTAGCCTCGGGAAATGCTAGACATACCCTTTGAAACAAGCAGATCAATATGTACATGTATATATCCAATTCATATCTCAATTCATTTCACAAACATAAAACATCCATTTTTATTAATATTAGAGCCTACCATTACAATATTCCAAAACAACGAGCAGATTACACAATAAGAACAACGAGCATATTACACAACAAGAACAACAAGAACAACGAGCAGATTACACAACAAGCAAAGATCCTCTATGCCTTTGACGCCCACCATCCTTCTCGCCCCTGATGCAACGCATGAGCTGGATGTCTTTGACGTCCACTATCATCGCCGTAGACTTGTGCGTCGTCTGCATGGATGTGGACAGCAAGGAGGAGGACAGCAAGGAGGAGGAGAACAGCAAGGAGGAGGAGAACAGCAAGGAAGAGGACAACAAGGAAGAACAGACCAGCAAAGAGGCTGAGTTTGGATTATATTTATAGGGGAGGGAGAGGGAGGGAGAGGCAGGAGTTCGAAATTTTTTGGCGCCGAGACAGAGAGGTAGAGCTACGATCCGTGGGGTGAGGTGCAGGATCGACTGGCCCAGCTGTCAGATTATTATAGACGGTTCTACATATAGAACCGTCTGTGATGAATGAATATCACAGACGGTTCTACATATAGAACCGTCTGTGAATTAGAGCACACAATTTTATATACCGATGTAATACAAACAACTAGTATGAAAAGATAAAATAGCAATGTTCTATATGACTTATATATACTCATTTGAAAGGTTTCAACGAGATCTACAACTTTGCAGTTGAAGAAAAATCCAAATTCCGAAAATAAGACCAAGAAAAAGGGCAAAAACAGAAACAAAAAACTTGCGACGCAGGTTTAGGTCCAAAGATGGCCGATTTTCGGGGTCTTGGAGGGCGACTGGCGCAAGCGGGTCGTTTTTTTTGGATCGGGCTCGTCGTTAGCTTTCCAACGAGTACAAGAACGTCGAAAACGGACACCGTATGCAAAAGTTATGCCCGTTTTACTGAAAGTGTCTCAAAACTGAACCATACTCGGACTTAAGCGGGAAAATATGAAATTTTGAGGGATTGCAAGGCGGGAAACGTATCACAGACGGTTTTTATTATAAAACCGTCTGTGATACTATAATATCACAGACGGTTTTATAATAAAAACCGTCTGTGATATTCCAGATTATCACAGACGGTTTTATAACAAAAACCGTCTGTGATATTGGAATATCACAGACGGTTTTTGTTATAAAACCGTCTGTGATAATCTGGAATATCACAGACGGTTTTTATTATAAAACCGTCTGTGATATTATAATATCACAGACGGTTCAGCGGTAAGAACCGTCTGTGATACTCCTTTTTCCCGCCACAAATACCACAGACGGCCTCCAAATTAAAACCGTCTGTAATAGTGTAAATCACAGACGGTTTCACAAAACCGTCTGTGATTTGGCGTCTACTATTAGGCCTTTTGTAGTAGTGTGTGTAGAAACGCCTGCTAAGCAAATAAATGGCCTTTTCGTTTTCTCACAGCATCTAGCCGGAGGGAAGTTCTTTACTCACGTAAGAGCATGTATAATAAGGTGAAATAAATTATCTATAAAAGATGCTATATAGAAATTTTACTAAGGTGGATGAAAGAGAAACAAGAGAGAGGCCGGTCATATGTAATTTTAAGACGGTCGAAATGCGAGAAAATGGCCTGCTATAGATGACTTTCGTGTCATTGTATCAATATTGTCTATAAATAGCCTGCTATAGACGGCTTTTATGTCATTGTATCAATGCTATTTATATTTTACAGACAACTTATTATAGATAACTTGTAGATAACCTATTATAAAATGTGTCTTTAGTGTTATCTACAAATGACATAAAAGATACTATAAATAGCAGCTATATATATCACTGTACATACCCTAATACTACATGCCACTTATGCAAGCAAGAGGCAAGCTTCCAGTTCCAGTGCGCCCTATGTCTTCCAATAGAGAAAGGATGATAAAACCTAGTGTGTATGCGTGCGTTTTTCGCGTGTTTTGCTACTTTGGAAATGCGTGAAAAGTAATCCTTTTACCAACCTTGATCATGTTTGCCCTGCAACAAACAACTCACACATAGCTTAAGAAAATATCTACTATTTAAAAGAAAAAGTTAATAATGATGGTTTATTTGCCTATCTAACAAAAACAATCTATCAAAAATAAATTCCACCATTCTAAATTTTCTGAAAAACAACAGAGTTTTACTAGTGCATAGCAGACCCAAGAGGATGAAGGTACGACACGGCTGAGTGTGGAGGTGGAGCTTATGATATGGACCGAGCAGACCGATCTTAATATTATTAACTCCATTTTCTAGGATAATTTGACTTTTTTATTCGTAGTAAAATACGAATTTTTGGCTAGTATAATAAAAAAGGCAGCTAGCTAGCGCATGGCTGTTGCTCCAGCTCAAATCAGCATATCCGCTCCAAAAGGGAATTTACTAACCCGAGCGGTAAAAAGGACAAGTGCAAAACAGAAAAAGAAATCAAAATATCTTCCTTTGAGAGATTACTACGAGCGGTAACAGTAACGAGCTAGGAGTAGCAAGCAAGCGGGCGAGCTAAGCCTAAGCGGCGTTCCTTCCGGTTTTTTAGCGGCTTCTAATTTCTAGCGGTTAGATTTTAGCTAAAATTATATTTTAATAACTGTTATTTTTTAAGTCATTCGATTAAACAATAAAAAACCTTGTAATAGGAAAAAAGAAAAACGAAGAAGAAAAATATAAAATAAAATTAAGAAATTACGAATGGGGCCTTCACCGGGCGAGCATAGCGTTGCGATTCAGCGATTGTGCTTGTGCGCGCATATCGGTTCGTGCCAACCCCGCGTCCGTACTCGTACTCATGGGCGGAGCCACAACATGGGGCCCGGTGTCACAGGACACCGGGTCCAAAAATCTTTTCTATAGGTATTAATATCTTTATTCCATGCGTGAACCCTCTAACATAAACTCGGTGCACCCGGTATCTTCTTTGAAGCCAAACAAAGGGAATACTAGCAGCCTAAATTTTCAATAACTAGCAGTAATCCACGAGGAATCTCCACTGTCCCTCAGCACACGAGGTCGCTGCAGCACCTGGCCCAAGAGGGAGGACCGCAACAGGTCATGTTGTCTATTTGATCGATCCTGAAGCGTGTCACTTCGCACAGCCCTCTACGCATGTTCATCACGCAAGGTCGTGCAGAAGATGCGCATCACGCCCGCTACAGCCACACCCAGCCAAGCAGCAAATATTCACAAGAAAACAAGAGAAATTGATGCCATCAGTGGCTCTCGTTTGCCATCTGGCTACAGTGCCGCATGGTTCCTATTGCCTCGTGCTCTCGTCGGTCGAAGGAAATTATACCTACCTAGTGAGTATGTATTTTGCTCTAAATTTTTGTCAATTATTCCAATTTATTTTAAGAATAGGGGCTACATTTGTGAGCTGGGGTTTCAATGTGATGATTTTTGATTGTTTTTGTCAAATTATAAGTTTAAGACTTAGTGTTTCAATTTTGATTTGTGCAATATTGTCCTGGCTCATTGCAAATTAGATGAAAATGTAGAATTTGATCACAGTTAAGTAAGTAAACCACTTAACATATTTTCTATTATATTATTCTTGAATTGTTGAACATACAAATATCTAATTGACCTTTTCCAATTTTTTGATGATGTTTCGATGAATGATAGACTTATTTGTTATGTAGAGAAATAAGAATTATAAAAAATTATCAATGATATTGTAGTTCATTGCTTTATGAATTTGAAAGAACACAAATATTAAAAAGTAATGCTTTTATTTATATTTGATCATTCTATTTTTTAGTTAAAAACTTTAAGTAATTTTATTTTTATAGGCCAATGAGATCGGATGATGTATTTTACTAATACCGAACAACTGTTTTGTCTAAGATTTCACACTTAGTTACTTTAGTTTGTTGCAACTAACCAATATTATTATCGGGTTTATTTATTTTGGAAAGTATTTTTGATCATTACTTCTTTATTATCATATACGGGTATCGGTCGTATTGAAGTATTGATGCTAAAAATTACCGGACATATTACTATTAGGCACAAAATTGATTGAAAATTATATATGTTGTTATATATATGATGAAGTGGTGAACCCCGGTTATTTTTTGTCTAGTTCCGCCCCTGCTCGTACTGCCGCCACCCACTCAAGGCTTTTTAATTTGTGATTTAGGATTTTCTTCAAATAAATAAAATAAGGTTTTTATTATTTTTAAAATAGCTTATCGAGATAACCATTTTAAAATAACCTATCAACATTTAATTTATTTACATAAATATTCATACTAAAATAAAAAAAATCATATGTCACAAAAAAAAACCAACCTATAACTAACTAACGCGCCGCTTTCCCTCTCTAAGATACTTCTAGTCCCCACTGAGGAGAGGATGAGGAGGGGCCGTGCGTGCGTGAGTTTTTACCAGCCTCGCCTCCTCTCCCTGGGTTTCTCGTGGCTTGCGGATTTCCCGATCGCCTTGCCTCGTGGGGTTTTAGCTAGCGGCTGTTCTTGAGGTGAGACTAATCCCCCCTCTTCGCCCACCGGCGTCTGATTGATTGCTCATGGCACGTTTCATCGTTTCGATCCATATGATTTGCGGGGAGGGTACTGCGGTTTGAGACTTGGGACAGATATTTTTATCATGCACCTGGTGGTTTCTTCCGGTGATCGATCTCGTCCGGTGCGTGTGCCTGGGTTAATTTGGTCTCTTCTTTTCTGCTTCCTTTTGCTGGTGCTTTCAGCGGAATGCCTATCGTTCAGTTGCGTCCTGTTTTGTGATCAGGATTATTTTGTTCCTTTTCCCCGGCCCCAGCTCTTATCTGGACTTGCTGGGATCCCGGTGGGAGTTATCCGCTTGTTGTTCGGTGCTTCCGCTGAATTCTATCTACCTCGTTCTTGGGTCTTCTGATCCGAAAGGCAGCTTTCTTGGGATATGGGCGATCGAGCCCGGATTGTTCGTTAATTTTGCCGTGGTCTTATTTTAGTCTTCCTTGATTTCCCATCGGTTATGCACTTTACTTGCGCTTTGGTGAGGTTTGAGTTGTTGGAGATTTTGATATCTCTTTTTGTTCATCCTTTCGTCCTTGAGTTGGGACTTCTTTGGTTCTTTTCAGCTGCGCTTTTCTTTTCCCGGTGGGGCTCTATGTCCATTTTGTTTACTTCTTTTAATCTGAGCTAGCCGCTGTGTTTCTTGCCACTGTTTCAATGTGCATTAATCTTTTTTGTTTCCTGGATTTCTTTGCCCTGTATGATGATTTCGTCATGTCTAGCATCTCTTGCTAATAAAGCGCCTCGATCAAATCTTTTCTTGTTTTCTTGATTTCTTTCCGATTAATTGCTCCGTGCATGCGTGAGATCGACGCAGATCCACGACTTACCATGTTTGTTCCAAGAAAACATATTTTTCCCATTCAAGTTCAGAGCTAGTAGGGTGTGTTACCCAAGCTAGCCTTGGTTAGCTAGAAATCGTTAGCTTTCCCCTCTCTTTTTTTCTGCCCCTTTCTTTCCCAATGCTAGTAGCAGCGCACTTCATGTAGTGCTAGTGGTTCTGTTTTTTTTTTAAAAAAAAACGGAGTAGTGTTGGTTCTTATCAAAGCCTTTCTTTTGGCAGAAAAGGCTGCAAGAGATCACCTGTCACTTCGGTGCATGGAACTTTCTTTTTCTCCGCTGCATGCATGTTCTCGTTACTTACACTGGAAGTAGGTGAACCTTTGCAGCAGCTAGCTTCGTTTGCTACCTCCATGCATGGTTCAGCTATGCACTGGAGATTTGCTTCTTTTTCTTTGGTGGTTGAAGTTGGTTTTAGTTGCAAATTGTTATTTTGTTACACACTAGCCCAAGCCCATTATTTTCTGCTTTTTTTTTCACGAACAAAAAATTGCTTCTATCTAGTTAAAACAAGCTCTTCGGTGCTTGTTTAAATATTTCCAGGCCTCTTTTTGTACGGCAGCTTGAGTGTTTGTCTGATTGGTAACTTTCCTATCTTCTCTTTTCCAGGTGAAGAAAGTTGTTCTGAGATGGGAGACTTTTAAGATTCAGTCCGGGTTTGTTTCAGTTTCTTGTCTGCGGCATAAAGGAATGGAGGTTTAATTGGATACAACCACCCAGAAGCCCACAAATTACTCCTCCCCTGAGCAGTAACCTCACCACCACCACCTCATGGACTTGAGAGCCTACTACATCCAGGCGGCGGAGGCGGAGGCGGCGGCGGCAGTTCATACCACAGAGGACGACGTGCCGGTGCCGAAGCTGACGCCGAAGGCAGTGCTGCTGAAGCTCGAGGTGCAAGGCATCGGCTTGGGTGGTGATGCCAATGACGCGCCGGCGTTGCCGCGTTATGGAAAGAGCCTGGGCGGCCAAGGCAATGGAGTTGCGCCAATGGGGATGGACAATGACAAGGCCGCCGAGGGAGGCGGCGCGCGCGACCTGACGTGCCCCGAGTGCGGCAAGACCTTCCTGTCCGACAAGGCGATGTACGGGCACCTAAGGTGCCACCCGGGGAGGGGCTACAAGGGGGCGACCCCCCCGGCGGACGCCGCCACTGCTGCCGTGGTCGGAGGCAAGAAGCCGAGGAAGGTGCCGCGGAAGGAGGCTGAGATCTCGACGATGATCCCGGCTGCCACTGCTTCCGTGGCCGGAGACAAGAAGCACAAGAAAGTGCCATGGAAGGAGGAGGCCGAGCTCTCGACGAGGTGGCCGGTGACGGTGAAGCGCGGGCGCTTGCCACCCGCAGCCAATGCCGGGAGCGCGGCGCCCGTGGCGGTTCTGCAGTCGGCCTGCAGCGAGGAGGAGGCTGCGATGATTCTCTTGGCCATGTCCTCACGGGGCCAGAGAAAGGAACCAGAGCTGCCTATGCAGCCGGTGCATGTCGCCGACGCCGTCGCGGGGCACCAGATGCCAGGAGTCGAGCAGCCTATGTTACCAGATCATGTCACCGACGCCGTCGCAATGCACCACGTGCAGGGAGTCGAGCAGCCTATGATACCAGATCATGTCGCCGTCGCCGGGCAGCACATGTGGGAAGCTGAGAAGCCTGCGCAACTGGAGCGTGTCTTTAAGGTCGTCATGGAGTCCCACGAGCCGGAGGCCGAGCAGGCTCTTCGACTGGAGCATGTCGCCAAGGTCACCGCGGGGCCCCAGACGCCGGAGGTGAAGAAGCCTATGAAGTTGGAGATTGTAACAGATGCTGTCCTCGTCGTGGTCCGCACCAAGAACAGCGGTCCTGCCGACAATCCCGTCTCCCCCGGTGCCAAGAACAAGAAGTGTAGGAAGCGACGACTCCTGAATCTCGAGCAGACGCCAGCATCGCCGCCACCAGAAGCCTCGGACGTCAAGCCGCCAGCGAGGCGCATACCGTCGCCGGCGTCGGACATGAAGTACGGGTGCCCGCCGTGCCACAAGACGTTCTCCACCCACCAAGCCCTTGGCGGCCACATGGCCAGCCACAACAAGGGCAAGTACGGCGGCGTGCAGCACGACGACGGGCTCGCCGTGGCCCACGCCGTGCACAACACCATGGTGCACCACCACCGCCACGGCTGCGGTAACGCCATCATCGCTGGGGCCTCCGGGAACTGTGGGGAGCTCTGGGACAGCCAGCCGGCGCCGATGGCGCAGAGCCCGGCGCAGCACCCGTGCTCCCGGTGCGACCTGACCTTCCCAACCGGGCAGGCGCTCGGCGGACACATGCGGAAGCACTGGCTCGCGGATAAGCTGCTTGCCAAAGCCGCGGCGGCGGCGGCGGCGGCCCCGCCGAGTGGGGTGCCACGGGACTTTGACCTCAATGAGCTGCCCAGGGAATGAAGGGGAGAAATAACCCTAGCCAGCGTTGGAATTTTGGGCTGCTTTGAAGTCCGTGCTACTACAGGAAGCATCATTGCATGGTCCTAGGCTCCTAGAGGGTTTACGATGTCTAATCTGTCAGTGCTTTGTGATCTTGCTTCGAAATAGATGAGCTCCCAGCCGTATCTGGAGATATAGCTAGCTGCAGGTAAAATGTTCCGAATATTCTCTTATGTAAAGCTAGTAAGGATAATCTAGTTTCACATTAAGCTAGTAAGGAATTCTCAGATCAAAATATAGCGGAAGAATGTCCTAGATCACCTATACCACTATTCATAATACGTGGTACTTTTCTCATTGTGTTGTTCTTTCAGAGTTCTTAGGTGCTACTGTTACTGTTCATGCCTTTCTCCTGACTTAACTAATGGTAATTGTTTACTAGAGTATCTGACTTCCACAGTAGTTGAAAACAGGGTTGCCAAGACGAATTCTGACATCAGTAGTTTAAGGATGTCTTGATAAACAGTACAGCTATCACTGACTCGGTGAGGGGAAAAACCACAAAATTTTCCAAGACTAGCACTGGGGAATCATGAAAAAAAAACATGCAGCATCATGGCTTGAAAAGGATGGATATTCACGGAATGGACGGACTGTTAGTACTTCAGTTGTCTAGTGCAGCTAGCAGGCAACAACATTATACCAGTTCATACGGGTCTGAATTTTTTTCCTGATTCAAACAGGAATCAAACTGTTTTGTGTGAAATTCATATGAAATTATTATGTTCAAACAAGGCTATAGGGCCTAAGCAGCAGGGACAAAACTAGAACGAAAATAACTAGGGTTCAACATTTCACCATAAATATAACAATATATATAGTTTTCAAACAATATTATGCTAAATAGTAATGCGTTCGGTATTTTTTATTATCAATACTTCAATGTAACCGATGACAGTATATGATGATAAAGAAATAGTGATCAAAATAATTACCAAAATAAAAACCAGATAATAATATTGATTAGTTGAAGCAAACTAAAGAACTAAGGATGAAACCACATATAAAAGTTGGTCGGCATTAATAAAATATATCATTCAATTTCAATGGTCTGTTAAAAGAGAATAAAATTACTTAAACTCTTCAAGTAAAAAATAGTAGAATGATCAAATATAAATTAATGCATTATCTTTTAGTATTTACATTCTAAGTTCATAAAGCGACGAACCATAACATAATTAATAATTTTTATTAATTCTTATTTCTCCACATAGCAAATAAGTATATCATTCATGAAATTATCACTAATTAATTAAAAATACAGTTAGATATTTGTATATTCAATAGTTTAAAAATAATATAATAAAAAACTACGTCTAGCAGTTTACTTACTTGACATTGCGGTCAAATACTACAATTTTGCCTCTAATTTGCAACTAGCTAAGTTGGTATTCCAAAAATCAAAATCGAAACCCTAAGTCTTAACCCTACAATTCAAAAAAAAAATCAATCAACAATCATCACATTGAAATTCTAACTCACAAATTGGAATAATTGAGAGAAATGTAGAGCAAAGTACATATTGATCGGGTGGACCTAAGTTTTCTTCGGCAGGAGAGGGCGTGAGATAATAGGGACCACAGGTGACGCCACAACAAGATGATAGGTGAGGGTTGCCAGTGGCGTCAATTTTTCCCATTCTTTGGATGACCAATCGCTGCCTACGCCGGGAGCCAGGCGACGCCCACCATTCTCAACTTAGCGACCAACACAGTTTTGTCTATAATTTTACCCTTTTCAAGATTTTACTGTTAGTAGTATAGGTGGTAGTATAATTAAATCCTAACTAATTTGAATTATTGGATTAGAAAAGATTGGATAGATCATATTCATTTAAGGTACCGTAAAAATCTTTTTTTAAACCTATCACTAGCTAGCTAGGTTCCACTATGATTAACCAATTCAACCCAACCTTCCTACATAAAACCGGACTTAATTACCCAAACAGAGGCACACCACGTGGTCCACGTGAACCGCGTGCAACTTGTGCACTTAATTTGCCAATCCTGTGACGTCCTCGAGAAAAAAGACAAGTCAGGTCTCTAGACCCCCACCGTGGAACTAGCTACAGCAACCCGTACCCGCCAGTACCACGTACGACTTCCCCTTGGCGCGCGGGCGCGGTCGTGCGAAGAGCGAAGGCTGCAGCACACACCACACAACCTGCCGCGCGCTAGCTGCCAGAGCGTGCGTGCATACCGGGCGTGCAAATCGTTGCGGCGCCCGGCGGCCGCGGCGCCCCAGGCCGTCAGGCGATCGAGCGGCCACGTCCACGGGAGATCGCGGCATCGCGCACCGGCACAATATCGTGCGGAAAGCCCAAGCGCGCGCGTCCATGGTGCGAGCGCCGGTGCGTGCGTGCGGCGTGCTGTGGTCGTCACCCGTCACGTCAGGTGGTGCGCGCGCGCGGGCGGCTGCTGTGTGCTGGCCGTTACTCGTCAGGCGGCGGCAGTGGCAGACCTCGCCGAAACGGTCCGAGCTAGCGTCGATCGGGCGCGCGTGCGTGCAGTTTCGGATTTCCGGCGTGCGTTTTGGACCGAACACTGTGGCAGTCGCCGGTTTGTCGCACGCCTCTGGGAAGGTGGGACGGACCGACCGATGGAGACGGTTTTTGGTTGCGCTGCTGGAGCTCTTGACCTCCCAGCTGCCCTCTTAGAGCATGTACAATACAAGATACTTAGGTCCCGTTTGGCACAGCTCAGCTTCACTAGTGAAGCTGTTTTTTTAGATTCAGCTTCACGAGCAGCTTCACCGGTGAAGCTAAAACTGTTTTAGAAAACTGTTTGGCAAAACAGCTTCACCAACAGCTTCATGCATGGCTGAGAGAGGTCAATTGTCCAAGATGCCCCTGTCTACCTGACTTGTTCTAACATTTGGAGTTGTATATTTGTATATGGTCATATGAATTAAAAAATAATATATTTGAATGAGTATGAATTAAAAAATTAAAATAATAAAAAATTAAAATACGTGAACGGGAGAGAGCGGTGCGTACGTGAAAGAAAAAAGTGAACGGGATTTTTGTGAACTGAGCGGTGCGTACGTCTGAGGGAGAGAGTGGCAAATACGTGTAAATTTTTGTGAACTAGAGGGGCATTCGCTTCCTTGGAATATGGGCCTGAGGGAGAGAGCTGTGAAAAGCTACTTTTTTCAGCTTCACCTCTCCCTATTCCTTTGTGAGAGCACAAAAAAGGAGCTTCATGGGTGAAGCTATTTGCAAAAAGGGTGTTTGGCAAAAAACAGCTCACAACAGCTCATGAAGCTGTTGGTGAAGCTGTGCCAAACAGGGCCTTATATATAAGTGCTTAAAGAGAGAAAATATAACCACATCATCAAACATCAATGCAAAAGTTATTTCCTCCAATGCAAACATCTCTTCTATAGGTGCTTAGAAGCTATATTATCTATTAATAGATATAGTTATACACATAAGCACCTACTAAGCACCGGTGCTTATTTAAGCATCGATGCTTCAAAATAAGCACCTTATCTATCCTATGTGTCAAGAAAAATCAGTTTTTTATTACTAAGCATCTCTAAGCGTCTGCATTGGACATGCTCTTAGAGCAAGTATAATAAGAGGCTGTTAGTAGGCTGTATGCTAAGGTGGAGGAGAGAGAGGAGGAGAGAGAAGAGAGGTGGGCTGTAAGTTTACAGTCAACTGAAGTACAAGAACCAAACTTTGTGAGAGAAAGGGGTGGGTCATACAGCCTTCAGCTGGCTGTAAACTACTATATGAATAGGCTGATAAGTAGGCTGTAAGTGTCTATACAGCCAGCTGAAGACTGTATTATTAATCTTGCTCTTACGGCAAACACGAGACAGTGCAAATTAAGCGAACCCTTGCATTATGCCATGCATGTTGGAGTAGCATGCATGCTTGATCCTAAGTTTCATTTGTGCTCACCAAGAAATTCTTTCTTTTGGTCCTTCAATGGAGGAGGATAAAAAGGATGGAAACGACGGGTCAGATCGCGCTCACTGCCTGCAGTTATTCCGAGACAACGGATCGAGGCAAGTTAAGGGGCCCATTACTTGTCCATAATGACTTCGCTGAAGTGAAAACATGAGCTCGAAAGGAACTGACGGACACCGTACCTTCCTTTTTCAGTAGATGCAAACAGCCACTAAGCTTAGTCAGCCAAACCCAAATTTATGCACAGAAATATTTTACAGAATATGCGTAGTTTCAGATGTACATCACCACGTGCACTTCACTGTATTGAGATTAGACCTAACAACCTTGCAAATCAAGCGACCGAATTTGCAGGCTAAAAAAAACGCTGACTAAATCATGTTGGTACATCATCACCGAAGGGTACCGAAGCCTGCATGAAGAACATCTTCAAGGCAAGGCACAACATTATCAACTGAACGAGACCAAACAGGCATATTTTGAAGGTTCTACTTTGCATCCTCAGGACTTCCGTCGTCCCAAAGAGCTCTTTCTCATGGATCTCTAATTTGTCCACCTGCTGTTTCAGCATGAGGATCTTGTTCTCCGTGTCTCGTAGCTTAAGCATCATTCTTGTATCATCACCAGCAGACAGCCTGTGCTCCTCCAAGGCAATCTGATCCTCTGTCCGGACTTGCCAACTTTGCCTCGCAGTCCCCATGACCAGACACTGAATTTCGGCTTGTAATTTCTCCTGCAATTGGCGCTCGAGCTCCGTCTCCAGCTGATCAATGTTGGGGGCCTCCTTTTGCAGTGTTGGTATATGCGCACTATTGATAAGTACTTGAAGCTTGGATAATCTTAAATCCTTCTCTCTGATAGTATTTGACGCTTCTTTCAGTTTCTGTTCAAGTTGTTTCATCTTTTGATTCATTTCCAATACATCACCCTCTACATCAGGCAAAACGAACGCATCTTTTTCTCTGTTCTCATCACTCAAATATTCAATCCCGAACTCCTTGCCAAGTTCTGATAATTTCTGCATCTCTGAACAAGAACACAGCCAGAACAGAGCACTTATTACAGGTAGTTTCACACAAGCATAGACAATAGCAATCATAGGATACCACGGAATAATCCACTACGAATAGGGAGGACAAGTTTCCATTACAACCAAGAGCAATGGGAGTTAAGTGATTCATCAGAACATGAACTAGCCACAAAGAACACTTTCAGAAGTGCACGCATTGCCATTCACATAGCTCCTAAATCTAACTATGTTGTGAAAAGCTTGTTCAAAAATTGTGTTATAAAAACCCTGCCAATGCTGTGCAAGGATACTTCATATGGTCAGAAACTATCACCGTCTGTGATTGAAACATAAATAACATGAGAGAACCCATTAACTTGTTTGTGTGTCAGCCAAAAAATCCGATCTAAAATCGAGAAAAGATCCATTCATCCAACTAGCAAACATAAGGAGTGTTTTGTTGACATGTACTACATAAACGCAACACTCCAAAAGACACAGACATTACAAGCGCCAGAGCTGTAACTAACTATTACCACATATACCTAGACAAAACTACCTATTGTCCTTAAATCAGAAGGAACAGGACGAAAGTCAGTCGCCTGCCTGATAAAAACCAACAGATTTGTTATGGAATCCTGAATAAAATGACCTCATTTTGTCGGGGGCTAGTTGACAGCGGTCAGCAAAGCTTGAGATTCGATAGAGATTCAAGCTTTCAAGCACTTACCAAAGCACTATACCCACAGTCTATCACAGTTTGCCTAAGATGGTTCAAAAGCACATAGAGAAAAAGGGTACCTACTGATTACAACACAATGAAATTAAAAACAGAGTGCGTAATAAACATCAATGAAGACAGGAATTTACCACTTTCAAGAACTTCTTGTGTTGTCTGAAGTGAAGAAATCGATTCAGCAAGAGGATCACCATCTTGGGGCACCCAACTCCATTCATTTTCTTCATTTTGCTCCTCAGTCTGATTCAAATTAAAATACCCCCTTACCATCTGATCACCCTCACTGTCCTTTTTGTATGCTGATTGAACCTCCTCACCTTGCCAATCCTCACTTTGATCCCCATCGTAGCTCATCGACATTTTTTTATTCGTGTTGTTGCTAAAAGCATCACCTGAATAAGATGTTACGAAGTAAGATTCAACAGTAGCAGTCCCTCCCTTGTCCCGAATAGCCCTTCGGTGTGCCTTGCACCCTATTGCCCCTGCACCAAAATACTTCACCCTGATCCTTTTCCTATAACAAGCTCCAGATACCCTGGAACCTTTGGTCTCACTAAAGATGGGGCTTAATGGTCTTTGGTCTGAAATCTTTGATAAAATCTCTAACGAGTAGCCCATGCCTAGCACCAAAAAATTGACATTCAAATCCAATGGGTTGTCTCGTAATTCCCTCCTCACCCTTCTCCATCTCCTCGATCTACACCCTTTCCTTGGTGATGTGTATCCAAAATACCTTTCTTGGGTTGCTAAGCATGGAAGAGCTAACTTGCGCGCAACAGCCTTGTCGTCGAAAGGCAACTTCGGAAGAAATCCAATCAGATTCTCCTTCCCAGCAGCACGATCCAGGGTAGCAATTTTAATCCCTCTCAATTGCAATTCGGTTAAATTCTCCCCTCTAGTTGCAAACTTGCACCACCAAACTGAGGCACCTTACCCCAATTCGTCTCAATGAGAGAAGAATAAAAAAGCAACCTTGAATGCGCCTGGGGTAAATTCCTGGCCCCAGTTGTAAAATCCAATTGGGCCATCCTAATTTCAGCCATTTCTACACCCAAATCCTACACGAAAAAAAATAAACGCAATTCGGCTGCAGGCAACATGGTTTCTAGGATTGGCTATGACTCTCCTAACACAAACGCCCCAAATTTATACACACAAACGCCCCAAATTTATACGCCCGATGAACATTTCCAAGCAGGCGGCCACGCCAAATCCAAGAAACTACCCTAGAGGCTGTCATAATCAAGAGCAAGAACGCGAATCCTTGTTGCGGACGGAGCGGAATTTCCACGGAAATTCACACGAGATGGACGAAGCGAGAGGAGGATTACATACCTGGCGCAACGAAGGCTTCCGGCGATCGGGGTGGGATTCGGGAACGAGGTGGCGGATGAGTGGAAGCTACAAAGACCGCACTACCGGAGGCGAGCGCCGCGCCGTATAAATATTTCTCTGGGGAATTTCCGTGGAGTGGCGGACAAGCCGCGGGCGCGCCACGAGGGCACGAAACCGAAAAGGCGAAGGAATGCACGGGAAGTCACCTCGCCGCATTGGCAGCTTTGCCATTTCGCACGTCGTGCCCAAAATTTTATGGCTTGTAGTTCAGCCTTGCAAAGCTTCCGGCCCGTTTGCTACCGCCGAGAGAAGCCGGAAAGCCCATATGCTCTAGCCCACGTAAGATGGCCCATAAGATGGTTATCGGGCCTGGGCCGTCCTTCTTTCAGGGCTCAGCTAGGCCATACACTTGGAGATCTATTAGGCTCCACTCCAAAGAGAGATCTACCGGGCATACACGGTTTTTTTTGCATAGCGTTACTGTAACGTTTCAAAATTCGTTTTCTTTAATAATTTAATTTCAAATTAATTATTTAAAAGTGTATGAGTTTTAGGTTTGATTCTGAAAGAAAATCTCAAAATTTAAATTTCAAATTTAAATATCTAAAAATTCGAATCTCCAAAAAATATCCGTTATATTTTTCTTGGCTATCTTCTCTTTTCTTTTTCCTTTTTCTTACCACGGTCACACGTACATTTTTTTAGATAAAGGATATAAAATCCGGCTTCTATATCCACGAGGGATATACACAGCCACGGTCACACGTACATACATATACACCTACCACACACCACACAAATACACAAGGGAGTGTGCCCTCAGGACACATCTAGAGGCTTGAAAGCCCTCGCGAAGCTTCATGCATACCCTCTCGTGATGAAACTCGTTTGCGTGTCCACGAGGGTTGGGTTATATAAATCCGGCCGGGTTATACAATAACTTTTGTCAGATATTTCCTTAACAATGAAATTTTATGACTACATATTCCGAACAGTTCTTAGATTCAAAGTCGATCAATTTTGGGAGCTAATGTATGTTAACTTTAGCGAAAGTTTGGTTGAACGGGGCAGAACTAAAATAGAAAAAAATAACTACCTATGTAGTGCAACTCATGAAAGAGAAATGTCCCAAAATTTTACTACGTGGCACCCCAGATGCGTGCTTTCTATTCCCCTGCTTTACACGCGTGACAAGCTAGGTCCCGTTTGGCAGAGCTCTAGCTCTGAAAAATCTGTAGATTTCCTAGAGCTGGTCATCTGTAGCTCTAGGAAATCCTGGATCTAGAGTTGTAGGCATGTTAAGTGCATTTACATGACTCATTTTATTTATATTATATATTAAATAAAAATATTTAAATCACTTTAATTTAGTCAACAAACTACAGATCCAGCATAGATCTCGGAGCTAGAGCTGTACCAAACGGGGCCCTAGTAGCACTAATATTTTGTCCTCTCAAAGTGACAAAGCAATACTTTTTTTTGAAATGTAAACAAAGCCATACTAGTATGTTGTTCACCCTTGTGATCTTGTCTTTGTAAATAGAACTGTAAAAGTGATATGATCAACTAGCCTCATAGACGCGGCGCCACGCCGCGCCAGCCACCGTGTGTACCGAAGTAAAAGAGGCGATAATCCGTGAGGAGTTTGTAAAAAAAATTAAAAAAAATCGAGGGCACATGTGTATTTTCGAAAAAGTCAAAGGTCTTTTTCGTATAAAATCGAGGGCCTGTACGTAATAAATGAGAAAGTCAAAGGCCTTTTTCGTAAAAACCGAGGGCCTGTACGTAATAAACGAGGACCCGTTGTAAAAAAAATTTTAAAAAAATCGAGGGCACATGTGTATTTTCGAAAAAGTCAAAGGTCTTTTTCGTAAAAACCGAGGGCCTGTACGTAATAAACGAGGACCCGTACGTAATTTAGAAAACGCGGGGCGCTATCCTGCAAAGTGGAGGGGCTTAAAAAAACTGGCAGGGACCTTTTCGCGAGGAAAAAGGACCTTTACGTAATAAACGAGGACCCGTACGTAATTTAGAAAACGCGGGGCGCTATCCTGCAAAGTGGAGGGGCTTAAAAAACTGGTAGGGACCTTTTCGCGAGGAAAAAGGATCTTTACGTAATAAACGAGGACCCGTACGTAATTTAGAAAACGCGGGGCGCTATCCTGCAAAGTGGAGGGGCTTAAAAAAACTGACAGGGACCTTTTCGCGAGGAAAAAGGACCTTTACGTAATTTTCGGAAAATACAGGGTAAACACCTCCCCGGCCGTACGTAAATCCCCCCGCCACGCGCCGGCCGGAGCGCGCGGGCGGGGTGACGTGGGTGCGCTCCCCTCGCGCGAAACCCGCGGGGCATAATAGTTGTGATCTGGTGCACAAGACCGAGTGTTTCTACATTGCTTTTTTTTTTGTGTGTGTGGAAGTAATCTTCCAGTCACCGCATATGTTGCATGTTAGCCTTCATCCCTTGTACAGTTTTTTTCATTCCTTTTCATTTTTTTTGGAACGTCTCTTACACAGCTACACTATTATACCATATTCTTCTCGACTTTTCAGCTAGCTTTTGGTTTCAGCTTATTTCAACAATCACTATTTATTATACTAACAAATTACAACAAGAAAAAACCATAACACAAAAGAACAAGCCTTTGCTCCATTTAAGTTTTGTTATACATATTGTTGTGATATATAGATCATTGCACAACTCGTTCTGCAGTTTCGTGAACTTGGCATCTTCCTTTCCATGTGCTAGCTACAGCTCATTGTATAATTGCCTTGCTGCACATAATTTCCAGCTATTTTGCCTTCAAAAAAGAATGTCTAGCCACTATTTTACTCGGACTGCCGGTGTTCTCTACTAGCATGGCAATGGCACTGGAGTTAAGCTCTTTCCCGGACACTGTGCCATCAAGATATTTGCCACACTTTTAGGATGCAAAGCACATCAATGCTTTTTATACAAGGCAAAGTACTCTCCATCCCAGGTTCCCAACCAAAAGATCTAACGCGATCGAGCTGCAATGCACACCTGCTTTGTAAAGTAGGTGCAACTCCGAGAAAAACAACGATGTGCTTCCAATGCTTGATGCTTGAGGAGTAAAAACAATCTTTGTTTCCAATGCTTGATGCTACTTTGTTTTTGTTTTTTTTTTTTGCTGAAGGTAAAACCTACAAGTTGATAAAAAGAGAAAGCAACGGCAACCATGTTCGAGAGAGAGGCATTATTTTGATCTGACCCTCTCTCTCCTGTTGGTCCACAGCTCTCTTTCATCCCCCTTCCCATCTTTTTTTGCAGGATTCAGCCACTGTTGATAGATAGCCCCGAAAAGGCCAAGAGAGTGAAAGGCATCTCTCTCTCACCTCTCTAATCCCCATCGAACAGCGCTACGGATGATGAGATCTAGAGAGAGAAACCGTGCGTACGGCTGCTGCGGCTACGGCTCATGTGAAGTTGTCATGCCTGAATTATTGCATCGTTACGGATCGCTGTTGCGTGCACGGCAGTAGCACCACCGAGAGAGAGAGAGAGGAACAGCACAGCACAGCACAGCACATCATCTCTCTCTCGCTCGCTGTCTGGGCTCCTGTTTTTTGGGTGTGGGTGGTGGTGGTAGCTGCTCGGGACCATCTGTTGAAAACGAAGTCGCTAATATTTACGGGAAACTTTCTTGTATGCCACTGAAATTTTATCTGATTTCTAACTTGCCATTAGAAGAATTTTACTTTTTCTATACACCATTGAGTTTTTCATTTATGCTGTTCCGCGCCACTTCTATCACGTTTGTTAATGTGGGTCATAGTTAACGTGACTTGTCAGTTTTTCAGTAAATGCGATACTATCTCTACCTTATGATGCTACGAGTTTGGGCCCATTGAACCAGTCCCCTCATATTCCATTCCAATCTCTTTCCCTACTACGACCCTGTAGAAACCCTAGACCCCGATCCCCCATCTCGATCCGCAACACCACAAAGTAGTCCCAATTGGCCAGCATGGAAGGGGTTTGGTGGATTCTTGCGGAGGCGCTATTGGATTTGATGGATTGAGGGCGGCGCATGGTAGGCTCAGAGGAGCTAGCTGTTGGGCCCACAAAAGGTGGATTCAAATCTTGGGACGGTCCCTTGGCTCCTAGGAGGGTATGTTTTCTCACCTTTTATCAGAGCTCCTATGCCCTTTTTTTAAAATTTACCGTAAGAATTAGTTGCGGTGCAGATATAGATACATATGTACAGTTGATGGAATTGCACGAATACTAGGACAAAGTTCAATGGTTACATCTTCAATAAGATATTAGATTCTGACACAATGAACTATAAGGATTTCGTTGATAAGATTAAGGAGTCATACCCATAAGGGACAAACGAAACTATCACAATTAACTACTCTAATGTCATAGGTAAAACATTCCCTAAAGTTTGTACTGACTAAGATATGGTAGAAATGTTTGACAAGTTTGTTGTTAGCAAGGCTATTTTTATGTTGATTACAATTCATGATGCCACTGAAAATATTGATGTTTCATTACCTACTCCTAAGTAGCCAAACACCAGAGATGAATATGTCCCGACATGTTGTACTGCCTGTAGAGCAAATTAAGCTACCCGTGGTGGATGCAATGTTGATGTACCATGAACTCCTCTTCCAATCCCACCTTAGGCATGTCACAGTTAGCCCAGCGGTAGCACTCAGCGTTCTTAGGCCAATCAACCTTCTCTAGCAAATCATGCTTCCTAGGCCAATGATTCTATTGACATATATTTAGCCAATCCTTATAAGGAGAATGAACATATTGGTGTTGATGCGGAAGCCATGTACTCAGATGATATTGACAGTAAAGCTAGTGTTGCTACTGCTGAAGCTGCTACTCGAGGGGCAGGAAATGTTTGTGATCCTAATTATGTGCCTATTGATGGTGAGGGAGATGATGATGAGGACTCCGAGGAGAATATTGTAGAGGAAGATGATTGGGTGGCAAGAGATGTTATTCCAGATCACCTTCTCAAAGTACTTTACGATAGAGATGACGTACCAATGAAAGTCGACAGTATTTATGTAAATATTGAACAATTTAAATTGGCAATTGCCCAACATGAAATTAAACATGAGTTCAAATATAACATTGGGAAGAGTGAACTAGGGAGATTCAGGGCAAGATGTATTGCTGAAGGATGTGGTTGGAGGATTCATGCTTCTGTGATAAAGTACAAGGTCACAATGAAGGTATTTACTAATTCCTTTTGTTTGAAAATTATTTCACTTTTGTATAATGCAATGTTGAACAAGCTTATGAATTTATAGGTGAAGAAGAACTTAGTTGACTATACATGCCCAAGTACCATAAGAAGTAAGAATATCAAGCCTGCAAGCAAGTTCTGGATTTGTGTCAAAGTAAAAAGATTGGTTATTGGAGGATGTCAGTCTGGAACCCTAGGAACTGCAAAGAAGAATACATGACAAGTACAAGATTTTGGTCAACTACAAGAGGGTTTTCCCTAGCAAGGAGCTGGCATTGTCACAGTTGTATAGCAATTGGGAAGACAACTTTCATATGTTGCACAGGTACAAGGCTGAGATTGAGAGGTCAAGCCCTGGAAGTTCATTTGTCATTGATCACCACATAGTGCTAGGGTCAATTAGATTTAATAGATTATTCTTTGTATTGAAACTATGTATTGATTGTTTCCTCGGAGCTTCTAGGCCATATTTTGGCCATAAATAGCATTTTCTTGACAGGCAAGTTTAAGAGGTAGCTGGCAACTGCTTGTGCTGTAGATGGCCGCAACTGGATGTATCTATTTGTAATTGGAATACTGGACTCTGAAACAAATGAAAACTACATGTGGTTAATGGAAAAGGCTTACAGACACAATTGGAACCTCAGAATGCCTAACAATCTGTACAGATACTGGAAAGGGTGTTGATGCCATAGTTCAGGAGGTATTTATCTATTCAAAGCATATTTTTCTTTTGCTTATGACACATTACCTTCACATCATTAACATTCTTTGTTGTTCAACATTTTTTCTCCCAAATAGAGCATAGGGAGTACATGATGCACTTAGTCACCAACTTCAAGAAGAGGTTTCTGTGAAGGTTTTTGATGACCACCTATGGCCAGCGGCATATGAATGAAATCCCTACTTCTTCGAGAAACACATGGCAACCATGGAGGAAGCAATCCTAGAGGCATTGGAATACCCGATGAGGTATCATGTCAGGTTATGGGAGCTAACTCTCCTCTCTTTCCAAGGTGGACTATGTGACCAACAATCTGGCAGAAAGCTTCACTAACTTGATAAAAACTTTCAAATCTTTACACTTGTTTGACTTTTTGGACAAGATTAGGCATAAGTTAATTGTGAAATGGAATAAGAGTAGGACGATATCACAGAGGTTGCAAGGCCATATATTACCACATATAGTCAGTGAATTAAACAAGATGAGTAGGGGGTTACACTTGGATGTGATCAAGAATGGTAACTCAGTTGCTAAAATTGAGTGCAAAAGAGGCATTAGTTTCAGGTATGTTGTCAATATAGAGGACAAGACATGCACTTGCAGGGAGTGGAAGGTTTTAAGCAAGCCATGCCTCAATGCCATAGCATTCATCACTTTTTTAAGGGAAATCAGTAGGAGAGACTCCTACTGTGCTATATTAGATAGGTAATAATGTACAAGAGAGAAGTAGAGAGAAGAAAAGAGAGAAGAGGGAAGAAGTAAAGAATTAAAAGGACCAAATCCAGGAACAAAGCGAAGGACGAGAGTCCATTTTGACTCTATTTAGAAGAAGAAAAGCCTATAATTTAAGCCTTGCCTTCTAGTCATCTAGACTAAGATGTTGCTGCTGAAAGATAAGCTCATTTCTAATTTTTCAAATGTGTTAAGCAGCCATGATTAACTTCTCCATGAAGAAATGCCCCAAGTGAATTGATTTTGCGTTGAAGTATCCTTGCTGGAGTATTCCAAATCCGGTGCCTAGTGAATCTCAATTATATTCCAGCATTGTATAGCAAAAGAACACTCAAAGAAAAGGTAAGGGCCTCCACCCTATGAACATCACAGCACACAAAGATTATCCCTGTCCAAATTTAGATTCTTCCTCATTAACATGTCTTTTGTGTTAAGCCTATCCATCATGAAGAGCCAAGCAAAAACCTTGAGCTTGGGCAAACATCTGCTCTTTCAGATGAGAGAGAAGGCTGGGGAAACACTCAATTGACTAAACTGGTGAGCATACCATTTTTGTGAGGAGTAAAGGGAGTTTTCCCAGATGTATGTCCACTGGTCCGAAGTGTGCTGGCTTAGTTTTACTCTATTTATTACGTTTAGTAATTGGGTGAGTTGTATTGCCTGACAAGTCTTAGTGGCTAAAATCAGATCATAGATTCAAGTTGGAACCACCCATTTTGAAGAAAGTAGCAGGGAGGCTAAGGAAGAATAGGTATAAGGGATGCACTGACAAGAGTAAAGGGACAATGAGAGGAGTGGGAGACACAAATGCCCAATCTGTAGGGTTATGGGCATCATTGGTATAACTGCAGGGATGGTGATTTAGAACAGATCAAAGCTATGCTTGCTGAAAGGTAAAGATGGTTAGTCTTCATTGTTGCATATCCAATTTCAGACAATTACCTTACAAATTTTATTTTTTCATTTGTAGGGGGCCACCAAAGAAAAAAAAAGATAACTATTACACCAAACTCTGAATTAAGCATTGTACATACTCCTGTAGCTGCTTCTTCATCTGCTCCAACAATGACATATCCATCGAATGACAGCCAAAGCATTCAATCCATTCGGATTAAAAGGGGAAGAAGGAGTAAAAGGGAAAGCTCTAGTTCAGGTACATCAACAAGATCCAGGTCTGTGATAGGTTCTAACCAACCTAAGCCTCTGAACATGGTCATAATATTGCAAGCACCTGGAGAGCAAACACCATCACTTGCTAGTGAAAAAGGCAAAGGCAAGGCCAAGGCCAGGGCAAAGAGGGGCAAGGGCACCTGATAGCCCAGCTATTGGGACTACAAGCAAGAGAAAGCTATTGGAGTTATTTGTGAAATGAATTATTCTAGGAATGCATTTTGGTATTGTAATGTCATGGACTTGTGGAATATGGGTTGAACTTGGACTTGTGATGTCAGCTTAGTTTGCTATTTTGGTATTGTAATGTCATGGACTTATATAATATGGGTTAAACTTGGACTTGTGATGTCAGCTTAGTTTGATATTTTGGTATTATAATGTTGTGGACCTATTATGTTGAATTGCTGGCTAAATTTGAACTTGTAATGCCAACTTGTGCTTTGCACCTAAGATACAATATTATGTAGTTCAGTGTGACAATATGGTAGCACACAACCATCTAGTACTATTGAAATATGATATTGTTCCCTACATCATTTCTTGGATACATAGATACTCACTTCTCTAGGCTAGCTAGAATACCTCACATAGATTCCATACACCACAACAATGATAAAACATAGATTAACTTTTCCAGCCACTTGACATGGTCAAGAATCCTATTAAGTCGCTCCTCCACAGGCAGCATGTTTACCATTGAAGCATACGAAGCTATGGGTGCATGGTCAATTGCTCTCTCCACCCTGTATCAATCGTGTCTGCCCACTAAAAGTACTGGCATCCACCAGCCTACAAATCCACATGAGGAAGAAGTGAAGAAATGAACCAAAGATATGAATGTTTGATGAGTTTTTGTACAAATATACTAAGTCAAAGCAAATATAGAGGTATATGTTTGAGAAGACAAAGACACTACTATTTGTATGTTCTAACGGCTCAGTTCAGCCAGTTGCAACACTGCGTGTTGTATGGCTGCACGTCGTCGGCCAATCACGAAGTATATGTACCAAGATCATCTTCTAAGTTCATGCGTCTTCGACCATGTTGAGACGACCCGTCACACCTGTCTTTCATACTCAGATGCTATCGACCACCCGTCATACCTGTATGCCTTCCAACTGCCCAGGTACTCGAACGAGGCGTGCTATAGTAACCAGACCTGCTATAGTAACCGGCCACAATAGATGGTTAATGGCCTCCAACTACTAGCTATGACTAATGGTCGATGGTTTCCGACTACCAGCTACGACTGATGGTCGATGGCTTTCAGCTTTCGATTAGTGATCACGAGCGATGGTCGATGGATTTCGACCACGATGGATTTTGATCATGGACGACTTCCGATGGATTTCGACTACGAATGACTTTTGATGGATTTTGACCACGATGGCTTTCGACCACGGGCAACTTCCGATGGATTTCAACCATGATGGCTTTCAACCATGGACGACTTTCGACCACGAACGACTTTTGATAGATTTCAACCACAGACAGCTTCTGATGGATTTTGACCACGATGGCTTCTGATGGCTTTTGACCATGGATGACTATTGATGGATTTTGACCATGATGGCTTTCGCCCACGGACAGCTATTGATGGCTTTCGACCATAATGGATTTCGACAACAGACGACTTCCAATGGATTTTGATCACGATGACTTTTGACTATGGATTACTTTTGATGAATTTTGACTATGGACAACTTCTAATGGATTTCGACCACGATGGCTTTCGACCATGGACAACTTCTAATGGATTTCGACCACGATGGCTTTCGACCATGGACAACTTCTGATGGATTTCAACCATGATGGCTTTTGAACACAGACAACTTCCAATGGTTTTTTATCATAAACAACTTTTGATGGTTCTCGGCCATCGACTATGTTTGTTTACCGATGGTTTCTGACTTTTGACTACTGACTGCTCTCAACGGCTTCCGGCTTCCGAGGAGTAGTTCCCAGCGGTCACTTTCGACCACGTCGATACTCGACCCTAGTGTCTTGCTCTGCTAACCCCGCTATTTGGATTATGTCTGCTACCCCGATTCTGCCACTGTGTTGTCAGATCGATCAAGCTTGGTGTAAACTATGTACGCTTTTTATCATCTCATTCCCTTGTGGCGTTCGATGTCGATGAGGTTGAATGGCACGGGTGGGTGTGGCCTATGCAAGGCTACGCTGTCAACAGCCTCAGAGACCGATGAGGCTATGGATCATGCCAACGCCCACATCTACATCCACCATTCATCACATGCATGGAGAACATGAAGCGAAGACTGAAGACAATGACCAATGCACAACTTAATTGGAGGTATTCTGTGGGTTCACCTTTGGATGTAATTAACCGGAAGCCTTCTGAGGCCCCGGAACTAGGGGATCACAACGCCTATGCCAGATGTGCTATACAAAACAGGCTATGGAGTGCACTTATATAAAGGAAATCTGTAATTTTATTATTCTCAAATGAATGAATAAAATACATGATTTCCCTATTTTTCTTATATTTATTTATTTTTGTGTACTTTAGTACCCTGGCATGCCCGCACATTATACTCCAAGGCGAGGAATCCTAGAGCTATTTCTCGCATCAAACAAAATGGCATGCCTAGTGGGACCTAGTTCTCCCCCATCTTTGATGCGCATCAATGGTCGGATTCGTCTTTAGCTGATTCTCCAACATGTGATATGGTGTATGAATATATTTGGCTTGGTGCTGTGCTTGCTAAGAGTCCCCATCTGAAAGCATCTAGGCCCATAAAAATGGTTTTGGTAATTAATGAAATTATGTGAATATGGGACTAACGTGTTTTATAAGCATGCGAAGGGTTAGTCTACATATGAGCGACAAGATGCAAGCCAAAGGACATATATGAAGACCAAATTGGCTCAAGACAAAGGTATACTTAGCATAGAACCCTTTTTATTTTTACCGGTCTTAGGTGAATGGTGGAAGATCGAATTATAGGGTAGAAAATCGTACCATCAAGAGGGATCTTGGCAAGTAGCTTGAATAAATTTTTTGCCATTTGGATCAATATTAGAAACTTGCATTCATCAAAAATCCGTTTTAAAACTAAGCTTGTGCTCTGTCTGGACGAGCGGTAGTACCGCAGTTTTGAACGTAGGAACTACAGGAGAGCGGTAGTTCCGCACCCAAAAGCGGTAGTACCGGCGAGCGGAAGATCCGGTTCTCGAGCGGATCCTTTTTTCCAGAGAGCACCCACGGATGCACCTGAGCTCTTGCGGGAACGGAAGTACTGGCGACTTGAATGCCAGAACTACCGCACCGAGCGGTAGTACCGCATTATTGAGCGGTACTTCCGAATCCCAGAAGATCCAGAGGATGAGCGGAACATTTTTTTCCAGAGAGCTCCTCCGGATGAAGTCTGGATTTTCCTGGAGCGGAAGTACCGGCGATTTCAACGCCGGAACTACCGCTGTGTGCGGTAGTTCTGTGACTCAGAGCGGTACTTCCGGAGTCCGGAAGATCCGGTTTCAGAGCGGCTGTTTTTTTCCAGAGAGCGCCAAATTTGGGACCTTTCAGATTTCGGCCAGAGCGGTAGTACCACGCCGACTTTGCGGAACTACCGGAGAGCGGTAGTACCGCGTCGCCAAATCCAATGGTCACTGCAGAGCTCTGACATAGCCGTTCTGCCGCGAAGATTTGGTAGCGGTAGTACCGGCCCATGAGGGCGGTAGTACCGCTCATCCTGAATTTTTCAGGAATTTGTGCCAAACGGCTAGTTTTGGTTGGTGGAGGCTATAAATACCCCCATCACTGCACAAGGGCTAAGGTTAGAGACCCATTGCACATTTGTTGAGCCCTAGAGCATTCATTCCACCCTTTTTCACTCATTGAGCATTAAATTGAGGTGGTTTTGCAATTAGTGCAAGAATTTCATTAGTTGATCCACTTGGCACTAGAATTGCATTCAAGTGAAGCCCGAGATTCATTACTCTAAGTGCTTGCCGGCACTTGGACGATTGGGCGGAGATTGGATCGGTGATCTTCTCAAGAAGCTTGTGAGAAGACCCGGTGATTTGTGAAGGTCGGAGCTCACCTACCCGGAGCGAGGAAGAGCTACCACGAGTGATCAAGGTGCTTAGGCTCAATTCGTGGAGCCTGTCCGATTCGTCCGGGCTAACCTCAACGTGGACTAGGGGAAACCGGCAAGTTTCCGATCACCACGGTAAAAACATCGGTTGTGTTCATTTGTTGGCTTAGAGCTAGGATTGCTATATTCTTGACTAGAATTGCATAGGATTAATTGCTTTACATTCTTGCTATTTAAATTGTGAAGAATTAATCAAGTGAACAAGAAAAGTTTAAAAACCTCCTATTCACCCCCTCTAGTCGGTATCCTTGATCCTACACCATCTTGATGGAGAATCCTTCTCCGCCAATAACAGCCTGATGCTCGTCATGATCCAATTTGGGTCATTCTCGTCGGTGGAGATTTTCGAGCATGATTCAAAAATGCGTCTCCATCAAGTATGGGAGTTGACATAACCCCAAGCTATCAAATATAATAAGACCTGCAAGTGTACAATGGCCAAGAAAAAAAGACATGATGTGCTTCATCTCACAAGGCAAGAAGAATATAACTCAAAGCAATGTTTAGATGCCCCGGGGGCACCATGCCGAGGCTGCTAAAGCAAAAGTCTATTCAACAAGAGGCACCCACTTTAGTAGTGCCTCTTCCTTGGAAGATTATGCCTGAAACTTCCAAAAAAATGTGGCTATAAGATTTTTCACATTTATGCAAGCAATTCATCTATTCAAATGTGCAATAAGCAAGTCATGCGAGAGGTGCCTATCATGCGTGAAGGCAAACTCCAACAACCTCATCAACTTCAAGCTCGAAAGGCATCATCTTTTTATGTTGCTGGCATATATGTCCACTCCTTAAAGTTCATTATGGAAGACACCTACTGTTACTCACAAGTCGTCATACTCTTTTGACGAAGATGAAGAAAAAACATTTAAAGATTAAAAGTTGGCTTCGTCTCTATGAAGCCAGCTATACTTTGAAGGCATGATAGCTCCTCATCTTGAGCTTCCGTCATCTGTTCACCTTGACGATGAAGTTTGTGCTAGCAAAATTAATATGGCTTAGGAGCTTGTAGTTGCTAGCCAAGGTGATGACATCATTGGGGCAAGTCATACTGCTACTATGATAGAATTGGTCAACACAACGTAAAGTGTCATCAATATCTTTGAAAGGAGAACAACACCACATCAACATGGATATGTGTTCTCTCTCCATAGAGTCAAAGGTAAGAAGCATTGCCTGGCCTATCTTTGGCTTAATATCTCACAGTTCATCGTCTCACAGCTCGTGGTCGTGTCACTAAGGTCATTTGGTAACCGTCGTCGAGCATCAACTGCCTTTGGACCACACTTTAGCGAGGCTAGTGATATACATCATCGTGGGAGCCACTGTAGCTATCACCGCTGAGCTCGTTATGATAGATTGTGCCACAATTGGCAGCTACGCATCAAGGTCACAACGACCGTGATTTTGTCCAGTCGCATCATCTAAGCCGCCATGGACTTTGCCAAGTAGAATCCACTGAATACAAGGAAATCAAGAAGAGTATGTGCAGGCATGATTTGACCATGCACATACATCTCTCTATCAAGTCCACTAACAAGTAGACTGGAGGTCATGGAGTCATGCTACTATCGTACACCACCGGAGTTCATTGTTGCACAGTCCATGGTCGTGTTGTCGAGGCCGTCGCAGCCATCATCAACCACACTGAAGCCACTACATTCGAAACAACACTCATAGCCTGAGAACGTCATCAATCTGACATCTGATGACACCGACGACCGAGCACAGCACCCACTGCTATAGGGTTCATAACCACGCAATCGAGGATGCCACAGCTCTCACCAGTTGCGCCTGAGCTCTGCACTCAATATGGGTGTGTTCATTAGAACCATCGTGTATACTCTCGAGGACACCAAACTCGCCTTGGAGCCTTCTTCAACCTATAGACATGATGTGCTGCCGGAGCCCTCAGCGGTTGCCATGCTCCCTGGCCAAACCCAGTAGACATCAAAGCATGCTTGCCTAGCGACTCGCCAATGTCCCCTTCGTTGTCATGGAGCTCACTATTGCGTAGCCTATGGTCATGTCATCAAAGTCATCACATACGCCATCCGCACGTCAGTGCTAACACCCTCGGTCTGCAGTTATGATCAGCACTTTGTAGCTACGACCAATACACTAGCCATGACTGCTACTTCAACTTGCAACTTCGACTCGCTACTTTGACCGCTACATCAACTACTTCAACAATGATGCATTGACTTGGTACTTTGACAGCGGTGTATTGACTCGGTACCTCGACAATGGCTACTTCGACTCGATGCTTCGACCATGGCTTTTGGACTTGATGCTTTGACCATGGCGGTGTATACTATGGCATGGATCGACTCAGTACTTCAACAACGACTACATCGACTCGAAGCTTCAACTGCGGCTTCTTCTGTGGTTTCGACCACGACTGAACAGTAGTACAGAGAGATAACAAGCTCACACACATGTGTGTGTTGCGGATGCTACAGACCTGGATGCGCTGCACATGCAAGCTATAAGTACCAGCACAACATCGCTAATGGCCAGCAATCATGCGTAGGCCAGGCCTTCCGAGTATGGCAGTTGCTGCCGCCAACCGTGGTAGGTGACGCCTCCATATCCCATTGATTACAAGTTGCCACGGTGCCGTGTACCCCTGACCTCAGTTGAAGAAAAAGGAAACGACGCCATAGAATGTGCAAGCATCCACACATTAATGAAGGATTAACACCAAGGAGCAATAAGTCTATACATGGATTAGTGTGCATGACGTACATGCATGGGCCATACAGATTCTTCTTCTCTCTCATATTATCACATGTGGATGTCCATGGATTAATTATGATGCTACGTTGGGCTCAAGCTCTCACATAGACACCACATCTGCAACGCAGAAAGACATTAAAATCCACAGTATCTAATGCTGATCTAACTCAGTGTGTTACTCTAGTTGTAGAGATCGTCATATCTGTGATCACTTTGATAAGGCCACCTTGCTACTGGGTTATACTCGTGCATGTCATGAGTGCAACTTCTACTTTGCTGATACAACCGACCGCCATTTCCATGTCGCTAAAGTTACCACACCGGCCATGAAACGGTGCCTCCCCATCTTATCTCGATATCTATGTCGTTCAAAGCCCCACATCTGTCAACAAGACTGATGAGGTTCTACATTCATGGCCAAATACAAAACAAGTGGACGTACTCCACTGGCTACTACCCTTAAGCCGATGGAATGGTTGAAGCATTTAGTAAAACTCTTGGCAAGATATTTAAAAAAACTGTCAATAAACACCCAAGGGATGGACACGATTGTCTCTTTGAAGCTCTATAGGCGTACCGTGTAATTGTTCATACCCCAACACAATGTACCCCATATTCTCTTGTTTATGGGAGGGAAGCTATTTTGCTACTTGAAATACAAGTCCCCTCATTACAGGTGGCTATCCGTGATGAGCTTACCCAAGATGAGCAGATCTAGCCATGATTCTAGAAGCTCGATGCTCTAAGAGGGGAATGTCTTCATGCTATCCAGCAGAGCAAGTGTGGTGATTTCTCTTATCTCCGGGGATGTTTGCTCCAGCGAACTCACTGAGGTCTCAGTGATTTCACGCTGGTGAGGCTCTGCTGGTTCTCAGAAGTGTGGTCAATCTACTGAGATCGTTTGGCAATGGTCGTTTAGTTGAGATCACTTTTGACCGCACTCGACCTATCGTGGTCATTCGATAGTGGTCATTCAATCAAAATCATTTTTGACCGTGCTCGACTTGTCGTGGTCACTCTGTAGTGTTCATTTAGCCGAGATTATTTTTGATCGTGCTCGACCTATCATGGTCGTTCAATAGTGGTTGTTTGGCTGAGATCATTTTTGACCACACTCGACCTATTGTGGTCGTTCGATAGAGGTCATTCAAGCAAGATCATTTTTGACCATGCTCGAGCTGCCATGGTCATTCTGTAGTGGACGTTCAGCTGAGATTGTTGTGGCCATGCTCGACCTGTCATGGTCGTTCCATCGCGGTCATTTAGTTGAGATCGTTTTTGCTGTGCTCGACTAAGCCGTGGTTGACCTACTATAGTCGTTCTACCGCGGTCATGCAACCGTGGTCATTTTTTCATGCTTGACGTGTTGTGGCTGATCCACCGTGCTTGACCTATTGTGGTCAATCTGCTGTGGACAATCTGCTGTCATTGATCAGACGTGGTCGATCTACTATCATTGACCTAACGTAGTGTAAGCGACCATGCTCGTAAACTCTCAGTCGCCTAATCCAATTGGAGATTGTGTTGGCTTCGTGCGGCAACACCTTATGTGGCAACACCTGCATCTTGGCTTCACAGTTTGGCATACACGACGATTGGTTCTCTGGGACAATGTCTCTGTGACATGCCTTGTTATGACAACTGGCTTGGTGGCTTGGAGTGCCATCACTCCAGTGCACATGTTCCATGCATATGCTTTCAATATGGTATTCACTCCACAGTTCACATGGTGAATCAATGACCTGAAGTGGATGGATAGCTTGCTCAACGCTGAGTCCATATGATGAGCGCCATTGCCAAGCAATGAGGCTACGAACATGCCAAAGTCATCCGCAGTCTACAACAAACATCACTAGTATGTCCAAGCTATCAGTATGCATACTGCTAATGCCGACCAAGCTATCATGTCCCTCGTCAGAGTCATCATGTCAGTTGTGAAGACATTGTGATCATCATCAATCCTCTGTTAGACATGTAAGCAAGAATTTAGTAGTATGCGTGTATATCAATATGGGTGTATGCATTCATGTGTCATGCCCCACTTTTCCTGATGCTAGCCTCCACATGATGGTGCTTACATAAACCACCACAAAATGTTTATGGTGCCATTTATTACGCACTGTGTTCAAGATCTTTCTCATCCATGGTGCCTATACACAACCGCGCCACTGCCAGTTTCGGATGCCAAGCTCCTCTCCATCAGGGGACCTATGTGGTGCCACTGCCCACGACACATTGGAGGCCGCCAACCACGCTCATGAAGTTGCAGATTTGGCAGGCCATTACAATCTGAATTAAAGGTTCCACGCCTGCTATGTCACACTGTTGAAGACCATTCTAGGATGCCTATCAACAATGTTGTTGGAGCTACTATAGATGTCGTAAGCTCGATGTCCATTTGTGCTTTGCTCTCGAAGCTATGAGTACCCCGCTAACCGAGTCCGACATCAAGAAGTTATGGCACCTTAAGCATGCACATGTTTCCTTTTTCTCTAAAAAAATCCAATGTCTCTTTAAAAATGGCTTTTCTCACATTACGTTAGGTTGATGCATAAAGATTTGGCAGCCTTATTACTTGTGGCAAACTATATCTTACACCCATTCCACGGAACGCATGCTAAGCAGTTGTTACTGGGGTAGGGAAGGAGCTCGCTCGAATCATTCTCAAGTAGTGAGATTGACATGTCCCTCGTTTTCCCGATGTGTCTTAGACTTACGGAGATATCAAGCCCCAAGGAAGACTATAGGAGAGAGCTTGAAAGGGCTACATAGCCAACACAAGTTCGGTTTAGTGTGCAGCCGCTTGCCACCCTGTGAGATGTATCAACAAGAGAACACCAAAATCTAGCCTACGAGGATTGTTTAGTCCATAAAGATGATTGGCTATTCTCTAAATTTCTGATAAGGTATACCCTTAAAATGCAAAGTTGGGTAATATTCAGAAGAAGCAAACTCAAGTTCCAATGTTAAGAAATTGCAAAAAAAAAGAAAAAAAAAGAGGAAACAAAATTCATCCTCACAAGTGAGAAGGGATAAAAAATCCCACTTCAAAAGTTCTCCAGCAATCAAATGAGAGAATCCTCTCAAAGTGAAGCAGTCAGAAGGAGGAGGGTAGTCATTCACCATCCTCAACAAAAGTAATGGCAAATACTTCCAAGACCATTTTCCCAAAACCATTCTTCCTGTTTAAGCCCACCTAAGTCTCTTGGTTTGATGAGACAAAGCGTTGGGATATTCGTTGTCACTCAGTAACACTGCATCCCCTAATCACGAACACTACAAGAAGTGAAGTTATTGAGTTGTGATTGTCATGGCCTTTTGATGTCTAACAACTAAGTCCTTTGACGACTTTATCTGAGGTCACTTCTATACCCAACGCTCAACAGGAAAGCCAACATTAAAAAATTCAACTTTTTTTACATCAAACAAACTTGAATATTCCTTTGCATGCATGCCAAGCTACTATCCAAAAGAACTATGTGAAACCTACCACTTCTTGCAAGAAGATAGATCATGGAACTCAACTATGACGACTTCGCCTTCCATTGAAGATCATTAGGGAAGGAGAAAAGTCTTAATCTTAACATCGCCAGTGGCATCCTGGCATCCAATTTTTCTATGTCAATATACATCAAAGGCACTAGGGACACATCATCTCTGTGTTCCAGTACATAAATTGGCGACTAATGGCACCTCAACATCTCATCTACTACATTAACAATGTTGGGGGTAGCACCAACTCCTCTACATCACTGATGTTACCAAGGCACTATACTAACATGCATCAATTGTTAATGGCTTCCCGATAGCTCATCTCCTATGTTAACGGTAGCGGGGGCCGCACCATTCTCATGCAACGCTTTGTCGATGGCATTCCAACACTTCACATTCTGCATTAATATATGTTTGATATCGAGGGTTTTTTTGACACTTCGTCACCCATAGACGTCGTCGAGGGCATTCCGACATCTCATCATCAACATCAAATTACTTCAGTACCGATGGTATCCTGGCACCTTATCCTTTACACCAATTTGCATCTAATATGTGAGAGCAATGTAGCACGCCAGTGAGGCCAGTGTGAATCTATGAAACCCTTTTACCTAATTGACAGGCACCGTAGTAGCTACACAATCATGACTAGGTCAATAAAACTCCTTCAGTGTGTGGTATGGGCTTTCACCGTAAATTGGAGATGGCTTCCGATGGATTTCGACCACGATGTCTTTTGACCATGGACAGCTTCCAAATTTCAACCACGATGGCTTTCTACCACGGACGGCTTCCGATGGCTTTCGACCACGGTAGCTTTCGACCACTGACAACCTTCGATGGATTTTGACCACGATGGATTTCAACCATGGATAGCTTCCGATGGCTTTTGATCACGATGGATTTTGACCACGGATGACTTCCGATGGATTTCGACCACTATAGCTTTCAACTACGGATCACTTCCAATGAACTTCGACCACGATGGATTTCGTTCACAGACAACTTCCGATGGATTTCGACCACGATGGGTTTTGACCACGGACAACTTCCAATGGTTTTCAATCATAAATGTCTTTTGATGGTTCTCAGCCACCGACTACATTCGTTTGCTGATGGTTTTCGACTTTTGACTATCGACTGCTCTCGGTGGCTTCCGGCTTCTGAGGAGTCATTCCCAATGGTAACTTTCGACCACGTCGATACTTGACCCTGGTGTCTTGCTCTGCTAACCCCACTATGTAGATTATGTCTGCTACCTTGATTCTACCACTATGTCATCAGATCGGTTGAGCTTGGTGTAAACTATGCATGCTTTCGATCATCTCATTCCCTTGTGGCGTTCGATATCGGCGAGGTCGAACGACACGGGTGGGCGTGGCCAGTGCAAGGCTATGCTGTCAACGGCCCCATAGATATACGAGGCTATGGATCATGCTAACACCCACATCTACATCCACCATTCATCACATGCATGGAGAACGTGAAGCGAAGACTGAAGACTGAAGACAACGACCAATGCACAGCTTAATCGGAGGTATTATGTGGGTTCACCTGTGGATGTAATTAACCGGTAGCCTTCCGAGGCCCTGGCAACTAGGAAATCACAACGCTCATATCAGATTTGTTATGCAAAACAGGCTATGGTGTCCATTTATATAAAGGGAATCTATAATTTTGTTATTCTTAAATGAATGAATAAAATACATGCTTTCCCTATCTTTCTTGTGTTTATTTTTTTTTGTACTTTAGTACACTGGTATGCCCGCACCTTATACACCGAGGCAAGAAATCTTCGAGTGATTTCTCGCGTCAAACACTAAACTAACCGAGAAATATGGACACTTGTAGAACATGCGCCCCCTGTTCCTTTTGGTGTTGGTGTATAGGACATTTGCTTCCACAATCCTTTGGTTCATGGAGCTTGAGTCTTAAGGCATGGTGCTCACAACAATGGGGAAGAATGGGGGCAAGGGACATGGTGCTCACAAGAATGGAGAAGAATGGTGCAAAGAGAAGACAAGGGAGAAGAAGAGGTGGGCTGGTGGCCTTATATAGTGTGGCCTTCGGTGCCAAATTTGGGCACCAAAATTTTCCAGCTAGGTGCCATGTGACCCAATCAGTGGCATACAAGGAATCAGGCCATGGTGGCCTCCATGCAAGCCCTAAGGGCAAAATGGTCATTTTCCCCGTGACTTAACAGCCAGCTCATGGCTAGGTGACTGAAGTGGCACGGAGCGGCATAAACTAAAAACTCAGTGACATATAGAGAAGCGAAGTTTTTTAGTGACAATTCAGGGATCGAACCAAGTTTCAGGGGCATACAATTTTCCCTATATTTATTAGGCACCAAATTGTTGTTGCAGTTGGTTAATGGTTATGGGGCTGCTCTTAGGTACAGTTTAAAGTGACTTCTAACTTCTGGCTTATGGTTTAAAATGCATTATAACGGTTGAAAATGTATTGTAACGGCCGTTAGCTTTTCCTAAGTAATTAAATTTTTTAAAAAATAAATAAAGTTATATCATCATGGACAATATAAAGAAATAAGGGAAAAACAAAAAACAAAAAAAAGGTAAAAAGCTAAAAAAGATGAAATTAAGAAACTAGTATGGTTCAGAAACCAGAAGAAGATGTTTGGAGCAGAAACTTAGTTTCACTATCCCCATCCCAGCGCCTCTTGATATGGTAGAAACCAGGGATCGGTTGTTTTGCGCTAATTGAATCTTTGTGTTCATCGCCGCCGCTAGTGATCGCGCGAGTTCACACACAGTTCAAGTATATCTAGTTGTAGTCCAACTTGTAAGACTTCTGTTTTTTCGAGTAAACCGGGCTCGAATCCAGACGAAATTTTATGATTTGGGAGACAGAAGGAATTTTCGCAAGTTCATAGCCGTTTTGCGAAGTAAAAGAAGTGGAATGGATTCCAACGTTGGAGCCGTTCATGATTCATTGGTGTTGGCCGATGTGAGGCAGGGCTGGAGGGAGAAGGCTGCAACGCGGGCAGACAGCGGCAGTGTCTTTTCCCCTTTCCGGTGGCGACCACTTGCTGCTGCTGCTAGCTAGTAGTGGTTGTTACCGGGTTCAAAATCTCGGTGGTTACCGTTTTACCGATGAAGAAGATCGGTAACTGAAAAAACTGACTGGTATTAATTTTTTGATTTTTGAATTTCAGCCGGTTTTTTTCGGGTTTTTCGGTTACCGGCCGGTTTTCCGGTTACTGGTTTCAAAGCATCTCAAAATTCAAATTTTGATTTTTAAATTGTGATCGGTTTTTTCGATAACTGGCTGGTAACCGTCCGATTATCATTACCAGCCGTCGACCGGTATTTCTTCCGGTTCCGGTTTTTAGAACATTGGTTGTACTCTTGTAAAACTCTGTTCTTTTATCAACGTTTAGGGGCTATTGTCATCGTGACTTGTGTCGTATAGTTTTCCTCTTTCACTTGGAAAGTGTGGAATGATACTTGTAACTTTTAACTCCAATTATGTTACAACCAAACAAAATTATTCAAACTAATTGGAAATTCGAAAACCTAAATCCCTCCATTTCAGACACGGCCTGAGGCCCCATTTGGGACACGGTAATTTTCCTAATTCCTGCAGGAATTGAACTGTTTCTTGTATGTTCCAGGTAAGGCCTAAATGTTTTCGGCTGATTCGGCTAAAAGCCTCCTTAACAACCGCATGAATTGTCATAAAAACCCTTGAATATACACCCTCTCAAATAACAGAATGGAAAGGTTGGAATTTCATCAGACAGAACTACGAGCTTGTTCGTGCAAGTTTCTGCTATCCGACATACACACAGACATGGCACCAAGCAGGCAGAGTACTACCATTTATTTGCACAGTTATTTTTCTATTCTATGTGACAACAAGAGCCAAAGAACACATGCATAAAGCCATGAAATCAGCAAACCACCTCCATGTTCAAGACAACTCACGACGCTCAACATAACAGAAACTCAAAAGGTTTGTTTGGTGTGGTGGTAATATGTGATAAAAACTGCCCTGAATTATCAATGCAAACCTAAAGGAATAATCAGTGGCAAGAGATGGCTCTGGGTAAAGGCTACGAACATGAGGGACACAGCGCATCGATTGCGGCTTATCACAGCAAATGATGTAGATACATACATCAGTCTTAAGACTTAACGTGGCACTACAAAGAAAAAGAAACCATTTTTACTTTTGAGAAGTATCTGAACATTGATTTATGCAACCACTCGGTTGGGGCCTTGGGGGTAATGTTCTTAGTATCACATGTGATTAGTTGTTCTTCAGGTGACCTTAATCAATTGTTACAAGCATACACGTTTTAACAGGAATTCCAGTGGACGGAGAGCCATTCCTCGATTTATGCACCTCCGATTACTCTGAAATTTATGCTAGCAACAAATCCATCTTAACGTTATTTCACCATTCCAAACTAAAGCCATCTATAATCCATCTGTAAGTGCGTCTATATTTCAATTCAAATTTAGAACATCAAACCATCTGGTTTAAGTTAGCAACACGGATCCAACCAAATAGGGTTTTGGAGCCCAACCAAATATTATTTCCAGGTAAGTTCCTCTCTCAACTTGATTTGCATCAACTATCACGAACTGATACAGAACTATTCGCAGAACAGAGTGGAAGAACAGTAGTGAAAAGAAATAACTTGCTAGAATGTAAGCTATTAGTTTCTTCGATAAATATTGATATATATCCTTGAGCACTATTGGACAAGGCCATACTATAATTTACTGCAACTTTGCAGAATGTAATTAAAATACTTTGAAGGCAAACATGTTTACCTGAAAGGAAAAACTAAAGAAGAACCTATGTGAAAAATCCTCATGAAAGTCAAGACACCTTATGCAGGTTCACTAATCTCAGTATTTTAGACCCATCACATAGCTCTCATTTTCTGATTTTCCCCACTTTGGCAGTGATGACCAACAAGTTACATAGAGTTCTCTTGGTCATTTGAGTTACTGAGTAATTGTCACCGTAAATTCTGCGAATAATAGACTGGCGGCGGGTTTATGTAACCTGTTGGAGACTGGACGTAGAACGGATTTGACATGTAAGGATTGGCTACTTCTGATTTGCTTCCTTGACTCGATGAGCTAACACCAACCATTGGGCGAATGTTTGTGAATACAGGCAGGGATCCAACAGCACTCTCCCTTGGCAAAATTTGGCTCGGGGATGGAAGGCAGTAAAATGGCCTTGGCGTCACAGTGTTTGGAACTGAGATTGTTGTTGGAGAGGGTGCCGTGGGAAGAAGCACACTGACCTGTGGCTCACTTCTGCGTTCAGGAGAGTCATTAATCATGATTACTTCTTTCATCATGTAAGCTGGGTGATGCATGACTGGAACAAGGTTTCTGTAAGGTTTCTGCTGGGAATGATGATCAGATTGCATCATGGAACCACTGTGAAACGGAGGCCCAACAAAGTTGCCAGCTTGAACACTTGGTAGAGGAATTTGGTGACTGGTTGTTGACAGAGCCGCATTGATAAACGCAGAATCACTAAGATGTTGGTAGTTCGGAGGCACGAAACCAACAGGTGCAATGTAATTCCCTCTCAGTATGTAGTCTGAATTTGTTGCTTGAGGATGCCCACTTTCCTCGCTGTTCATCACCATCAAGTTCTTGCCCATCAGTCTCAAAATAGGATTTGATGGTGAAGTGAGCTGAGTTTGTAATGATGGGCTCATACAATCTGTCATATAAGATGGGAGGCTCATGGTATATTCAGCCGAAACCTTAGCAGGTAATGGCTGATCATGTGAATCTAAGCAAGGGTTTGCCTTTGTGTTGGTTCTCTGGTATGTGCTGAAAGACGATGATGCCCGCAAACCAATGTGCAACTGTGGAACCTGCTTTCCAGTAAAAGTCGGCATTGATCTTGCTGTTGCACTTTGATCGTGTAACTGAGACTCCCTGGAGATGCTCTCCCGACAAGAGCAACAAAAGGGCTTCTCATTAGGCAACTGTTCACCTTCTCCTGACAGAGGCATCGACTTGGTTTCTTGATTTGAGCTCCCAGACATCCTTTGTTCAGTAGTCCTAACATTTACAGTAGATGGACCTGGTTCGGACTCAATTCTCGAGTCCTTCAAAGCAATTGGAGGCGACATGGTTGAGGCAGTTGAAATAGGAGAGTCAGATGAGTCCCGATCAAATGCCAAACCATGATATTGGTTAGAGTATTCTCTGTTCGACGTTATTGACGAGTTATCCTGAAGGGCTCCAAGACCCATGTCCCTGTTATTAGTCAAGCATGCACTAGATTCCTTAGTTGAGGCTGGATCTATTTGCCATTCCCCCATCTCATTATTGGCAACAATGTTGGATACATGAGCATGACGTGTTAATTCCTCAGGAGAGCATGGATCCTCCATCGCTACACTACAGCCTTCAGCCAAGACATCATCGGTTGTTTTGTTATTTTCAGGACTCAAAGAACAACTGCTTATTTCATTGATGCAGTCCGCAGGATTACTTCTGGAGGCTGAGGCATATTGCATTCCAGTTTCAGGATATTCGCCTTCATAATCCATCTGTGTACTTGCTGCTTGTTGTGCCACATCATGTTGATCATCCCCTTGCCCCAATTCTGGCATGTCACTTCCATAAGAGAAGTCACTATCTGCAGTATCTTCTTGAGTATGCTTCATAACCTTCTTGGAGGTGTCGGCATGTCTGGGATCAGGTTCATGGTCTTGACCAAAACTATGAACTAGCCCACTATTGGAAGGTGAAAATTCACGCCTGCCAGTCCTCAACAGAGATCTGTGCTTCCGGAACTTCTTAGAAGTAGATGCCACCCTATTTGGGTCATCACCCAGTCCTGCCATGGAGAAGGAAAGACTCCGAGCTTCAGAGCTTTTCGCCGAGGTGGAATTCCTCATTGTATCATAATTATCAGACTTATAAGCTTCTCTCCTTCCAATCTCCTTAATTTTTCGCTTTGCAAGAGCAGCGGCTGATCTAGGTACTTTTGGCATGACACTGCTGGACGAAGTAGTTTTTGATGACCATCTAGGAATTGATCTAAGCAATCTCGCAGAACCTTTCCTCTGATCATCCTCATTGGCTTCTGAAGTGGTGGCCATCTCTTCTGGTGACTGCGAAGAAAATGCCTCGGTATGACTTTCTGGAATTTGAGAATCATCAAAGCCAAGCATGTGGCTCCTAGCCAATTTCCGTGGTCTGGGTGTCATACTATTGGATACTTTATCAGCAAGCTTTCTGCTAAAATTCTTAGTGAGATCTGAGCGTTTGGAGCACACCCATTGCCTTATAGTTTCCGAACCACCACGACTGGTGCTTTCAGTAGATTTCCGCATATGCATGGAGGCAGGCTCCTCCTCAGACGTGTCATCTTGGATATCTCCATCCGGATATGCTTGAACCTGGAGATGTCACAGGGATAAAATAAAAGGTGCAAAATAAAAGTGTAATTAAATGAAATTAACTATTATCATATGCAATTGATGAATGATTTGGAGAGAAAAAAATCAGAATTGTCATACAGCCACCAACCAAACAACATGGCATCTGGAAAACTAATATCAAGCATAAAATTAACTCATCGCAAACACTATACAGGTTTATAATACTCAGGTGCCAAAATTAACTCATCGCAAACACCATACATTGTCTCCAGGACCTAAAAGAGTATACGCAAGGAGCTGCCACTGCTGCTAAGCTTTTCCCATCAACAAATTGTGAACACTGTAATGTCCTATGCAAAAACAGAATTTTAACAAATAAACACTAGGCTCTTCAATTAAGTCAACTAGTTGCATACTCTCACATCTACATTTGTGAGGAAACAGTAAATGTCCAAGTCAACCCTTTGCCTTTTTCTTTCATATCTTTCACAATAATGTGGAGACTTTTAAAACATGACAGAGAAGTAGAAAACTCAGTTAAAACTGCATCCACATCCATCCAAACAATCTGAACCATAATCTAAGATGTTTGACAAATCACGAGTCAGGGCTCATGAGAGTGAGCTCCATGGAATAATGGTCCACAGATTAGGATATGTCAGCCTGTCAGGCAATAAACACAGTACTAAAGTTCCAGTAAAAAACAACCTTGCAACAAGCTAATGAAACTGTACCTGGGAATTCAAATGGTTTAGTTTGCTGTACTTCTTTCCATGTAACTTGAGCTTCTTATTCTTAGAAAAACTGGATTTCGAGAACACCTTGCCCATCGATATACTCTTTCCAGTCTCATGCTTTGCAACTTTCCTTGAACTAAGTTCATCCCTCAACACCAAAGGTGCATCACTAGACATGGACAAAATTCGAATTTTTATGCCATTAGAATCAACATAGACATCTCCTTCTCTTTCATCATCTCTTGGGTCAAATGGTACGACTTCTGGGCTTCGGTTCTCAGTGCAAACCTCCTTGTTCACAGGGGACATAGTCAATTCGGTAGCCCAATTAGTCCCATTCCTCCGATCAAGGTCCTCAAGAGTGTATGGAAGGGCTGTCTTGTAAATATCCACCATCAATCGCTTCTTCCTTAGCTTCACTTTAGGCTTCAAGAAAACTGTCTCTACTAGCTCAGTATCAGACTCAACAGAAAGGCACCGATCTATGTGGGCATTCAAGGTGGTGTTCGATGTGGAAGCAAACACTTTGCAAACAGGACATGTTTTCGAAGCCATTGGGTCCGAAACTGAGCTGGAGTTTGATGCTACGTCTTCTGTCCGCCGAATATCTGTAACAGAGCCCAACTTGACTACCAACTTACACTTCTTTTCTGAAGGCTCACGCTGTGAGTCAAGATTTTTCGACCGCCAAGAGGGTACAGCAACCTCACTTCGTCGACTTGCTTTGGTGCAACTATTATCTTGCAGATCTACTGGTATAACCTCATCAGTATGGTCTGATTCATTTGTATCCCCCCCTTGGTCAACAGCAGATTTCCCATCCTCCGGTGGAGTGTATTGGGACGGATCGAATGACTCATCTACCGGTTGACATGACTGGAAGTTGATATCGCTTGTATTCACATTAGACGAACCAGCATCTCTAGCCTTCAACAGACCACCAGAACCGTCGGCTTCTGAACACGCAATAGATTGGTCACCGTCTATGCAAGTATAAAAAGACCGTGATCGAATCAAATCAGGAGGCTCAAATGGAGGCAGTAGATCCTGCACACCACGCTTCAGGCAAAGCTGCAGCGACTGTGGATGGAAAGGCCAGCTTCTCTTGACGCCTTTGCACCTCGAAGCGAAAACATAATCTCTGGAAATAGAGAAACACGGATCCATTAGCACATGCTCATACGTACATATATGACGAACACCATATGCCATATAGTATTGCCAAACTGTACTACATTCAAGCCCCCTCCATAATATGTTCAAAAGAAAAGGAGAGAAAAACAACATCTTCATGGACCTACTGAAGATGCTGTCATATCAAGATTGAAATCTCCAAACTGTGTTGCCTATCTGTTTATTGCAGAACACCACTAAGTATGGAAAAAAGAAAAACCATTAGTAAACAGTGGACAAAGATTCATCAAACGAGGCATCCTTTTGTTTTCCGATTCTTGGGGGTGAAAAAGGCCACTTTTTATTAATCAACAAAAAATTAAACTAATTAAGCACCCCCCCAACAATAACACAGATTAACCCCTGAAAGCAACAATTCATACCCAATCTGACCCCTCAGAGCTGCAGCCAATAATTAATCCACGCATCAGAAAGACACAAATCCCACCATCAAGAACTTAAAACACCCAAGCTAATCCATATCCCAAACTACCCAATCAATCAAAGGTTCCTCTTTTTCACCTTATGGAGAACTTGGGGCACGGTTGGACCAGATCTGTGGGATCCTGGCACGCCGGCGCCTCGGCGGGGGACGTCGCCGGATCAGCGCTCACACCCGGGGCAGCAGACTTGGAGGAGCATGAGGGGCCTGAAGGGTGCTCACTGGATAACATCTGTTGAACGCCTTCGCTAACCCCCCCAGATCTACTGCTGCTGCTACAGTCGGCACCAAGAACCCAAGAGCTCTGATGCAATTGGGCCTGCTCTTATCCTTTGCCTCCAGCATAACAAGATGGCAAGTTCACCAGGTGGAAAGCAATAAACTTTGCTTCCTTGGCCGCACTACTACCTCATCAGGCACCTGCAAAGAAGAAACCAAGACCCATGTTATTTCATGTCCACACATCAGGCGAGCTCTTCTTGGGAAATCTCATGGTGTCATTTTATGTGGATGGAAGCTGCAAGAGACTGGCATGGAGGGGGCAAGAGAGGAAGAAGGGAGGAGTAGCTGCTGTCGGCTTACTCCAAAGCACATGAAATATCATGGCCATGCCAAGCAAGGGGGAGGGGCAAATCAAGAAGCAGATTAGGGGGAAGCTTACACAGATCACACAGCTCTTGCAAGGATTTGCACAAAGGCAACAGCAGGGAACAAGACATGAACAGTTGATAATCACTGAAGGTTAGCTTGTATGGTAGTGCTTTCTTAATGGGGAAATAAATAGCAAACGAAGAGGAGGAAGAGGAGGTAGATTAACCAGAAATACGATGAGAAATCAAGAAAAGGAAGGACTTTGCTGCTTAATCTCTGGCCTAATGGGGATTTCTTCGTCAGCTTGGAAAAGGAGTACTCAAGGTCTCAAGGAACCACAAGAGTGGAAGACAGGGCATAATCTGCACCAAATCTGGAGAAATCCAACGAATCAAGAATATTCTCTGTGTAGCTGAGAATACCATACGCATCAAGAGGAAAATCAGCTAAGATCCAACGGGAGCAACGAGAGGAAAAATCCCAAGAAAGATCCACGCCATGGCCATCCTATCTCCTTGCCGCAAGAGAGGGGGCGGGGGGGGGGGGGATATTACAGGGAAAAGAACCAGGAAAAAATCCTCACGGGTGCAGTAGAGAAGCCAAGAACAGGCTAAGAAATCACAGCAAGAACACCAAAGTCCTCATCTTTCTTCACATCTATTCCTCAAGCCGCGCACGCACACAAGAGCGCGCATCCTGGTAGATCCACCCAGAGAGGGGACGGGGGAGTGAGGGGGCTCTGTGGTGGTGGGAGTTCGATTTGGGGAGCTGAAAGCGGATGGAGAGGATGAGAGGTGAAAGGGGAAGAAAAAATGGGGGAAGTGGCCGCTGATTTTGTTGGCTTACTACTGTTATCCACTCTCTCCCCTAGTTCCACACAGCAATAAGAGATATGGGTGAAGAAATAAAAAGGGGAGAGAAGGAAACACCAACCACTCACACCTCAAAGGCATCTGCATCTGGTTCTCCACCAAGGCAAAGGCAGGGCTCAGGGCTGTACCACTAGCAGCCACTCGAGACGGAGGGTGTGTTTGTTCGTGTGTGTATAGTGTATTTGCTTTTAGAGAGAGAAAAGGTGAGAGAGAGAGAGGAGGCAAACAAATGAGGGGTTTTTTTCTGGGACCTGTCCTATCCCACACCAACGCTATTTATTTTTTTTTAAATTCTCTCCCTTACCTCTGTATATCGAAGCGAAGGATAGCAAGTAGTAGTGTATAAAAATAGAGGGTTTTAAGTTATCTTAAGACCAACTTTATATATTATAAAGGTGATTTTAAGCAGGCTATAAGTAGAAAAGGCTTAAGATTGGTCCTCAAGCTAAAGACCTGACCACAAGCATTAAAATACAATTTTTCTTTATCAGTCGATTGGGACCGTCTTAAGGCCCTTTGGGTTATATACACTATGGAGTCGGCCTTAAGGTTTAGATGGGACTCATCTTAAGACCCCTTGGTTTAGATGCCCTTAGTAGTATAAAAAAATCTTAGGAACGCCACTGTAATTTCTTTCGAATAAGCCCTTACTTTGTTTTTTTTGCTAATGTATAAAGAAGGATTGTGCCCAGCCCACCGTCAGATTTTTAAGTTTTGCACTTGGAAGAACACAAATAAAAATTAGTGCCTCTTTAAGTTCTAATTTAATTTTTCTGACTTCGGTATGGCTTTACATAAAATAAATACATTATGTTATTATTATTTTAATTTGCTAACAAAACTAAGTCCTTCCTATCGGTATTCAAGTCTACCATGTATCACAATACGTCATTTAATGGTTGGCATGTAGTGGTGTGGTGTCATCCACACACTACCGCTTGTCAGTTCAGGATCAACCATGTATGCCAATGTGTCATTTAATGGCTAGTACGTAGTGTAATGCTGTTGCTTGTACACTATCATGTATCAGTTTTGTTGTCAACTATTCTAAGGTTGAAGAGTCTGACTAGAGAGAGGTGTATAGACGTTATTAAAACTATCTTTAACTAAAATTGAGTTTATATATGAAAGAATAAATCAAAGTGGTTTTGCACAACTAAGACCTAAATCAATTAGTTTCACTAGGTGCACTAACATAAGTCTGTGTCAAAATTTGCAATTCTAGGGTGATAAGCGAGCAATTCAATTATAGTAATGTAAATTATAAGAATGTAAATTAAGCACAAGAAAACAAACCACAATTGGCACGGTCTCTTTTTATTGTGGTGTTTAGAGACTTATCGATCTTTTCTAGTTCACATTGAGATAAACCCAAACGAATTGGATCGGTTCCACGAATTAAGCTAACACCTCAATTCCACTCATGGTAGCTCTTTCCCACTCTGGGTAGGTGAGCTCCAACATTCACAACACGCCATGCCTTCTCACAAGCTTCTTGAGAAGATTACCGGACCACGATGAGTCCACACCGTCCAGGAGTCGGTAACCTCCAAGAATAACAAGCCAAACCCCTTACTTCACTCTCACCAAGTGTAACACATGCACAAACTCATATGGATACTCAATCCAACTCTAGATGAAACACATGCAACTAAAGACCTCGCCACCTTACCGTCTAGCCATACCTTGCCATTAAACCACCATGGACCACACGCCATCCTCTACCATTGCTAACCTCGCCACTGCTACCTTCCTCTGCCAACTGCACGACACAAGCGCCCCACCACTGCTAACTGCTTGAGCTCTCACGACCGTACCAGGGAGAAGGCATACTTCTCTCGATGCCAACACAACTGCCAACTCCGCTACTACACCGCCGAAGCACCTTGGCTATTCACGTCGCCATCCATGCGCCATCGCCTCGCCCCCTGTCACCACTACCTTCACTGGCCACAAAGCCAAGCTCGACAACTCCCTTAACACCTTTCGCATTACCTCACGATTACCGCAAGCCCTCTTCCTCCTCTTTGGCTAAGCCGCACCATCGAAACTTGAATTCTGGTGGGTGAGCCCAAAGGCTAAATTCTCACAACAGCCTCATCACCAATTCAATTAAATGCACCTATAACACAGCGTTAGCCCAACAAAACTATTCCCAGGCCTCCCATCCCACCTCGTCGTCCCTAACTTGCCATCGTTATGCGCCACCGTTCGACCATCCACAGTCACCGTTGCCAGCCTCCCACAGACTTCCCCAAGTTAAGCTATTACCATCGTTGAGCTCCCCTCAACTCCTAAATGCTCGAACCACCGCCAATTCAGTTGAAGCCTCGCCGTAGCCCCGCCGTGCCATGCCCCTATTCCGACTAAGAACCACTGTCACCAGCTCTCTCCAAGCTACCTCCACCCGTGAGTATGCCCAAAATGGAATTCTCATGTCCCAAGCTTTCTCGCCGAACCACTGCTTGTCGCCGTTCAGCTTCACCATTGCCCAATTTCATGCCACCGTCGCTCTTTGCTCGGACAGCCATGAGCGTGAACTTAGGAGAAGTGGGCTTCACTCTATGGCTCACCTAGTTGGGCCCAAATCACTCCTTGGCCCACTTGCCAAGCGCATTATTCAAAGTCCAGTACTATTAATACCCAACCCAGCACTATTCACAGCCTAACCCATCACTATTTAGGCCCCGTTTGGCAGAGCTCTAGCTCTAGAAAATCTACAGATTTCCTAGAGCTGGTCATCTGTAGCTCTAGGAAATCCTGAATCTAGAGTTGCAGGCATGTTAAGTGCATTTACATGACTCATTTCATTTATATTATATATTAAATAAAAATATTTAAATCACTTTAATTTAGTCAACAAACTACAGATCCAGCATAGATCTCGGAGCTAGAGCTGTGCCAAACGGGGCCTTAAGCCCATAAAAGGCAGCCCAAACAATTACTATTCACACAACTTGACCTGCTAAGAATAGTGCTAATCTAGTGCTATTCATCTAACCCGTAACTATTCACAGAAAATCCATTAAGCATATATATATATATATATATATATATATATATATATATATATATATATATATATATACACACACACACACACACATACACATACATATACATATCACTTGTAGCCCATCTAACCTATTTTTAATCCCGCTCAACTTAACCAAGCTTAGTTTAAACCCTATCCACCCAGACCCACCATCTTTTATATCTTTTCTGGATATTTTATTGCATTTTGTTCCCAGCTTGCATTTTGCAAAGTAAGAACTTATTTATATTCGTTCTTTTGTGATAATATCTAGATTCGACTAGTTGGCCAACGAAAAAGCTACTAGAGCAATTAAGGTGGATGATGTAAACCTAAAGCCTACAAAGAAATAATAAAAAACTTTGGATAAAAAGCAAGTCACATGCTTTTAATCATGTTGATCCCATATTATTAAATTATTGCACTACAAAAAATCTGGGCTTGTATGACAAAGCGAAAATGTCATGTAAAGTAAAGAAGTTGTCATAAAAAGTATCTTATGACGAAAAAGCGGCGTCACGCCGGTCGTCATATAATGACCGTCACATAATGTACCTCTTGACGATACTATGTAAAACCGTCACAAAAGGTGGCAACCTTTTGTGACGGTTTCCTTTCCTTGTCACATATTGTCAACATTTAAGGACGACTTCTGCTGTCACATATTGGTGGGTCAACGCGTCACCTAATACATGAGCCGTCACAAATTGAGATTTGGGAGACCTGACTGAGATAACTTATTGTGACGACCTTTATCGTCATACAGGACTTTGTGACATTTCAGTTGTGTCTTGTTTTATATGGTTGTTTGAGACATCTTGTACACCGTCACAAACCTTGCTTGCGAATACATGACGAACGTGGTAGCCATGTTCAATGACAAATGTCACACAGTTCTTTCATGACGGCACATACAAGCATGCAAATATATATCAGAAGCCATCATCCACAACATTCTCATCACAGCTCAAAGTTCAAACATCATAAAGAGGTCCAGGTTCCAACAGACAAGTTCAAACTGTTCCACCACACAGGTTCAAACATACCACATAGTTCTGACAACAAAGTGTACAAAGTTCCAACAGAGAAAGTTTGGTGTTGTGCCAACATAGAGCGCATTTGGACCTACCTCAATCTCTCTGAAGTTTCAACACAGCTCGCAACAGCGCATTAGTCTCTTCAAACTTGTTATGCATCCCCTTCATTTCTTCTTGAGTCTGGCGCAACAAATTTTTGTTTTCTTCAAGTGATGCCTGCTGAGCTTGAATTTGTGCTTGCAACGCTTGCTGCTTCCTAGCAGCTTCTTCTCTTTCTGCTTGAAGTGTTGCCTCAAACTGAGCTTGCAGGCGTGCTTCTGCGACTGTCGTGGACCGAGCAGTATTCGATGCTCTAGGGACACCAATGTTTGGTAGGAAGGTGGACGAACGGCTTATCTGGCTCAGACTGTCAGCAACAATCTTGGTGGGAGACTTTTGTTCTTGTCCTTCTTCTGGCTCTCTTTCCTTCTCTGCCACCATTTGTTCCTACATAGAATGAATCTAATTAATAACAAGGTCATACAACAATGTTCAATCAGGCATGTAGTTGAGTACAGTAAATCAGTCTACAATATTTATATAACTTACATATATCTCATCTGCAAGAGGAGTTCGACCATTTTGCGGACTAGTCATACATTCCCCAAAGAAATCAACAGGATCAGGATCCATGTTGTTGTACTTAGACCTCTGCAGCAGGTAAAAAAATTACTTACAATGACATCAATGAAGGTAAAGAGAGGGGTAGACAAACATGGGATTTTTTGTATTTGCCAACAGCAAGATGTCAAAATATGTATGCACTACAGATCATACAAGTATTTGCCTCCAGATTTTTTATGCAAACAACAAATGCAATCATTGGCATACTCAATTAATTACCGAGTTTAAGAAAATAACACAGGAACATGCATCTATGCAACCTGGACACCAGATCAATAATAACAACTTTGCCTAAACAACACCTACTACTGTTGATGAGCATCTCTGATGACATAGCACATTGAAATCTCTGATGACATAGCAACATGGGAGCTCATCTCGGAAATCAGAGGGCCAAACTCAGAATTAGCTTAAAAATCAGTGGTCATCTCAGAAATAATTGGATCACGTGCTGACTTGACAGTTCAAAGGAACATGGTAATGACTATACGCTACTAATGTCCCATCTTTCAATCTAATTACACAAAATACATAGTATCCATACCAGGCTGTATCGATGGGCAATGTAGGACCTAGATCCAGTCCTTTGGTGAAGCTGCACTTGGCCACTGTTCACTTTATTCTTAGAACTCGTTTCCTGCACCACAAATGCAATAGAGTTTTCATTCACATGCACAGGTTGCATTGCATATTAACAAAAGAAGGCAATTCAGGCATGGACCTGATTCTTCGGGTCACACCAGTAGTCTACAAGTTTGATCCATTCCTCTTTCTTCATTTTTGGTGGAGGTTCTTTGGCCATCATCTGTTCTCTTGTCAGGGACTCGTCGAAGTACTTCCTTTTTAGGTGATACCTCTTCTGCCTTACTCCCTTCTTAATGATATCAGTGCATGCAGCTTTGCTTGGTCCCTCGTTCTTAACATCCACATCCAACCTTGACTGCAGCCACACATATGATTTATCAGACACAAAACACAATTTGTACATGGGACTAGAGTAATGCAAGAAACTATTTGGAGTGAAATAGTTGTCTTACCGCCACTTTGTCAAGCACTTTTGCAACTTCTGTCGGCCCCGCATCTTTTTCATAAAGCTTCCAAGAGGTGTAGATAGGTAGGCTGTCTCTAACGGTGACACCAGTTTCTGATGCCAGCTTCGCTGCCAGTAGTGGGACCTCAGGTCTTTTCTTCCCTTCAGCCACATGGATAGCCAGCTTCTTTCCTCTATTGTTAATCTTCTCTAAGCCATGACCCATGGTTTTCTTGCGGACATTCTTTGGGGGCACTGCATTGGCAAATAATAATCAAAATGTGTTATTATAGGATTAACAAATCTATATACTGCATGGAGAAAATAATGCTTGTGAACACGTATTGTTTACCTGGAACTAAGTCGCCATCTGGTTCTCCTTCATCTGTATGACCCTCTGAAATAGCAGCTTCAGATTGCCCACCTGAGTCACTGATGTCATTGCTTTGCCTAGAGCTCTGTCCACCTGGCGAGGTGTCCACACCAACAGTTTGGTTAACACTACTTGTGGGAGTAGGTTGCTGAGACAGGCCAAGAGTGGGTCTAGGAGTACTACGCGCAGTGTTTGCACCAGGCATCGACATGGCTGCACTACTCCTGGTGAATCTAGGAGGACTAGGCACGGTGTTTGGAACAGGCGCTGATATGGCTGGACTGGTCATGGTGATTATTGGAGTAGTAGGCACTGTGTTCGTAGTTTGTGTGGTCTGGCTGCCGCTTGTATTGAGGTGGCCTTGCTGTTGGCTGGCACTAGAAATGGCATTAGGTTTAGGTTTGGCTTTGGAATTGTTCTTAGGAGGCAAGGGCAATCTTTGCCTAGGTGGTGGACGGCCTCCAGGCGAAGGCATGGCTGCACTTTGCCTAGTGAATCTTATAGGCGTGCGCGGTGGCTGCTGGTTGGCAGGTGCCATTATTGCCGCCTTTTGCTTCTTTTGCCGAGGGCGAGTTCCTGGAACCATCCCTTCTACCTGACAAGAGAAACATGCATATTATTAAATAAGAAAGAAGTGTCAAGTAGATTAAATGACTAAACTGAAGTACATGTTTGTCACAGGGAGACCAGAAACCAGTTAATTGGTCAAGTAATGCATCTCACCTCAGTATTGACCTCATTATTGAGGTCATCATCATAGTCATCATCACTATCAAAGTGGTTATCAATGTCAGAGGATGGATCATAATCATTGTCAGAAACTGTTTTGTCTGACACTACTGTCTTTCCTTTGCCCTTTTCCTTTTTTGAAAGAACTTCTCTAACTTCCTGAGCTAATAGTGGAATACCCAGAGAGCTAAAATGTTCCTGAATTTTCCTTACATTGTCATCCATGTCCTGCTCATACTGGGTTTTTGTCATTTCTTCTATTACTTAAACGGTCAAACGCAGAAAGAGCAGAAACTGGATTCAGTTTCTGTAAAGGAGTTGAAAAAAACTAACAAATCAGTATTTTGTTAAATGGTAGACAGAAGGCAAAATAACATCAAAATTGTACAAGAAAGAACTACTAGGGAACAAGGCTAATAGTGAACAAGATTGACAGAGAACAAGAACACTTGCCTGATGAGGCACTCCTTAGGGGACCGGTTCAATATGGATGGATGTATCCCATTGAGAGAAGATTGGGCACCTTTAAGCGTTTCATCCGCAATAAAGCAAGACATGAAGGCTCTGTTGCAGAGGCATACACTGCCTATGAGTGTATGACCCAGTGCTCAACATATTTCAGTGACATTATTACTAGGTTCACTAGGCCTGAAAGAAACTTAGATGGTGAACAGAACATCTCCCCCAATGGTTACTGTATTTTTGGTCATGGTATTAACCTGCTGGGTGCTTCCAAACTTCATTATGAAGATAAAGACTATGACTACATGGTTTGGTTTGTTCTAAACAACTGCGAAGAGGTTGATGAATACAAAGAGTGAGTATTTGTTTTCATGTCATTTCAGACAACTATATTCAGTATTAGTGTCACAATAAACTGATTAACTTCTTCCTTTATTGCAGAAAGTATAGGGAAGAATTAGAACAACAAGGGGTGAACGATATTGAAAAAATGATGCCAACACACTTCGCTGCATGGTTCGAGAATCATGTGTGTGCAACTTCAACAACATGACTGCATAATTTATGATTCAATACATTTTCAAACTTACTAACTCTCTTTCTTTCCAACCTGCAGATTACCAGATTGAAATGCGAAGGCTCAACAGATGTTGATGAAGACCTATACTCACTCGCATGTCGGCCGATTAGGCGTGTGCGTTCATACACAGCCTGTATAGTCAACGGGGTACGGTACCACACTGTGGCTCGTGAGGTAGACAGGAAGACACAAAACTCCACCATCAAAACTATAGGTACTCACAATGATGACACTATTGACTTCTATGGGACAATCACAAACATTATTGAGTTGACTTACGCAAAGAACAGCAAAGGAGATAGAACTGTTATCTTATTGCGGTGTGAATGGTACAATCTTGAGGGAAGGACATACGAAATGAAAGATGATGGTTATTTCAAGAGCATTAACATCCAAGGACGATGGTATAAGAATGATCCTTTCATTCTAGCCACGGAAGCTTCACAAGTATTTTTCTTGGAAGATACAAAGTTAGGTCCATGTTGGCAAGTGGTACAAGAATTTGGTCACCGACATATATTTGATGTTGAAGAGTCCGACACAAACCAACCAATCCATGAACAAGTACAGATAAGATGTCAGGAGGCTTACCAAGAGGAGAGTACTTCGACCATAGATGGTACAGTGGGAGACATTTATCCTGATATGGATTTCATGCACATAGAGAATGAACCAGGCAGCCCTGTTAGTAGAGACCTTGTCGAGAGCATCCGTCGACATCAACATACAGCTCAAGGTGATGAAATAGATGCTGAATACGAAGATGAAGATGAAACCTTCCTTGAGTACCATAGTCCAGATGAAGGCAACACATCAGAGGAAGACAATGATGATGACTAACCTTTGCATTTCTAGAGCTATTTGTGAACCATGAACTTCTATTAGTGATTCTGTTGTATTTGAATTATGCTATTGTCTGCAGGTTTTTATGACCACATGACAATGTCATGGAATGCCCAGAATCTGTCCTAAATATATTTTGGGGGTTTTTATGACCACATGACAATGTCATGAAAAGTACAAAATCCGTCATAATATGTATATGCTGAAGTAACATACATCCTGCCAAAATTTCATCCCACACAGGTTCCACATCAAAGCACAAGTGATATTTATTTCCAACATACATTAGAAATGCACATGTTACATTTCCATAGACACAACATATGTCTAGTAGCACAAAGGCCCATATTTCATACCAGCACAACAGGTTCAATACAACATGTCCCAGACTACTTCATGATAAAAGCCAAAAGCATTGCCTACTTCTTGAACATGTCCCAGACTACTTCATCATAAAAGACAAAAGCATTGCCTACTTCTTGAACACTGCAGCTACAACCAACAAGATGGCCAACACCAGGAACATTGCTACATTCACACATCCACACACAAGACAAATGCAGCTTCCCATGCCTTCCCTCTTCTTGCCAACCATTTCCTTCACCTTGTTCAGATTTTGCTCTAAGGTATCAATTTTTCCCACAAGCTCAGGAACTTCTATTGTCGAAGCTGCTGCAACGGTTGAGCTTGCTGGAAGTAGAAAACCATGATCTTCAAGGTACACCACATATTCTTCCTCGAACCAATACCTGGAACATTTCCCCTGCATCCAAATGACAACCACATGCAATTTAACACCAATAGTGCAGGCACTGAATGCTACAAACACTACCATATTCTCAGGGAGACCTATTCAAACATGACTGAAATTTGTGCAACAGAAACTGAACCACTGCACTGACATTTCGATAGGTCTTCCGGGGGCACTTGAAAAACCTCTTTCCAACGTTATACTCAGACTTCGTGGTAGTGGCAGCAAACACCCTCACGTCCTTGCAATCCGGGCACATGATCAATGGCAACCCGGTCACATCATCGATCGGGTCCTGCAGATCGACATCAGTGGGCGCAGGCTCTGCAGCAACGACAGCAAGGGCTCGGGGTTGCGGGGCAACCCTAGCTGTGCTTGACCGCCGAGTCAGAGAAGTTGAGGACGACGCCTGCGACATGAGAACTGGAGAGGGAAGGTGAGCAGAAATGGCAACAGAGGAGGAACAGGGACGGGGCACTGCAAAAATGGCACACCTAGGGCGATGGGGAGCTGCCACCGCCGAGACGACGCCCGCCGCCACGCTGAGCCCGCCCGCCGATGAGCCCTGATTGATGCACATTGGATTGATTACGAATTGCCATGCCAATAAAAAGGAACAGGGAGGGGGATGAGGGCGCCACTGCCGACCAAATGGAGGGGGACGGGGAGGGGATTGACGGCGCCACTGCCCACCATGCGCCACCGCCTACCAACCTGATGCAGTTGCGGTCACCGGTGATCCGCACTCGCCGGCTGGCCTGGCGGCAGATCTCGCGCAGCCGCCGCCCACTGTGCCGCGGCGTCAGCTGGGGAGAGGGTGAGCTAGCTCCGCCCAGAGGTAGCACGACGGCGGCCGTGCTCCGCCCCGACCGACGCTCGCCCAGAGGCCGCCCACCGCTCGCCGCCCGCCGCACCGCCAGAGGCCGCCAACCGCTTGCCGCCGTCTTCTGTTGGGTCGGGGAGACGGGGAAAATGAATTTGGTCAACAGAAGGAGACGGGGTCCACCTGCAGGGGTATATTGATGTTGCGGTCGGTCATTTTTTGAAATAACATAAAGTGACGCCGACAAACCATCACATAAAGACAGCTCAAAGCGTCATAAAACCCAAGGCGTCAACCGGCTCCTGTCGCCAGACAATTTGTGACGACATTTTGTAGCTTTCTGTGACACAATAAATTATTTCGTCATAAATTTGTTTCTGGCTCATAAGATTATGACGACGCAAAATATTTCGTCATATTATGATACATTATATGACGAAAACAAGCACGGTCATAAGGTATTTTGTCATAAAAAGAAGGATTTCTTGTAGTGTTGTTACTTTTATTATTAATATTTGAGCACTCTTATTTACACACAATAATAGTTCAAAAATGATGTGATGAATAGTTAGACCCTACCACCGAAAAACCATGTCATATTTATAAAGCCCATATTCACCTTGACAACTTTGGTAATTAATTACTGTATAGATAGCTATGAGTAGATGGTACAATTAAAATGATTTACTTAAACTACTAAGAATAATTTGATTTTGTACCGGTAGACTTTCAAATGGCACTAAGGTTGAGGCTACTTAGTGAGAAGCTACTAAATGGTTGGAGCCCATGACCTCATCCTAGGAATTGAGGCTCTGATTTGGATATGGTGGTGTAGTGCTAATGTGCACAGGGTCTATGAATGATAGCCTCATAAGGAATAGACCCTTGTGCTAAGTAAAGGACACATAAATCACTCAACCACAGATTTTGACTTGTCCAATCTGGTCTAGTACACTGCTCGATTTGATCAAATATCTACAAGAAGGTCAACTATCCCAGTGTTTTAGGATGGCCTGTGGACAAGGGGGTGAAATGGAAGTGGGATTGAAAAGTCACTTGCCATGCTTCACAGGTAGGTCCACTCAATGTCGGGCCACAATTTCCACTTTGGCTTGTGGATTCCTGACAATGTTGTTTGGCCATGAGCCTACTAGGTAGAAGCTAGATAGAATAGAGCAGTGAACGACCTTATTATCTCAGCTCAATCACACGCTATCATATTACATGTCTATTGCATGACATTGAGAGTTTGAGACATCTTGTAGGTAAAGCTGGACAATTCTGCAGAGTAATAAATGGTATTCGAATATATCGTGCACCTGGTCAATGGAGTTGCATTTCATGGGTGATTCCAATAACAAAGTATAAGTAGAATTTGAATAATTTTAATATAGAAATTGTGGATAACAAACTCCTTATTAATTAAATATTGTTTTACTATTTTAAGTACAAAGTTTTTTACCTTCAAACTTGCATTTATTCTTATCATATTATTACCTATGACACTATTCGTTTGAACTCCTTGCATATTAGTTATATAACTTTCCCATGTGACTTGCTGAGTATCTAGTATACTCAATCTTACTTATTTCATTAGAACAAACACTAGAATAAGAAAGGATACATTACTTAATGTGCTAGGGGTACAACCGCACTCAAGTGTTCCTGTGGGATTTCTTTAGATCTTCCGAATGTAAGTTAAGTTTTGGGCTTAGATGCCCATAAAGTTGTTGTGGTTTGGCCGTTGGATCATATTTTAATCAAGCTAATTCTTTTTAAATGCTCATGAGCAGGTAAGATACTCTTTTTGTTTATAACTGAATTTCTAAGCTGTTGCGGGAAATACAACGACCCTATTCTTAACAATGGGGTCGTTACATGTTTGTGCTCTAAATTTTACAAGGAAATTTTATTCCTATGTAGGCGACATTGGATTTGTCAGCAAATTCTCGAAGGTGCTTCATGTTGGGCTAGGTCAAGCAGATGAATTATGTTTGTTTATTCTATTGCTACCTTTCTGTTATATGTTTGTGACCTGGTTTGTATAAGTAAATTTTATTCCCGTATAGTTCACATTGTATTTTTCACTATATTTTGAAAACCTCTACCTATTAGGCTATGTCACTTAGATATTTCTCTATAGGAGATTATCAACATCATGGTCTATTGTATGTTGCACGGTTGATAGAGCAACATAATCTTATTAGTTAAAGAAATAGTTTTCTCTAAATGTAACCGATGACATCGGGAAAACATGTTATATGAATCTACGCGGCACTGTTCTGTAGTTATGGTTACCAACTTTTTGACCTTATGTTGCAATTTTTCCTATTTTTGTGCTATGCGGAGAATGTTATAGGCTCTTAGGTCCCTAGCTAAAGTTTACCTTGGGTTTGACTTTGTCAATTTCGTCCACACAGAAGATTCTAAGGAAGTTATTAGCAATCTCAATGAGTATGGTTATCGTAGCTTTATCCTCCGTGTTAAGTGGGCAACTCAGGGCCTAATTAGTTTTATGCTGCTACCTGTGGTGTTATATATTCCTCAAAAGTGCTATCAGCATGGTATTGTGAAATAGAACTTTTAGTTCATGCATATCCTATATCATGACCTTATGTTGTATTATTATTGCTTGGATGAGAATAACTATACTCACTGCTATTTTTGTTGTCTACCAATATTGCAAATGTGAATTTGTAAGGATGTGACGAGAGTTTCGTATTTCATCACTTATGGTATGGCTCTGTTTTCTCCACACTGCCACGGGTGAATTGAACGAGGATGGAGAAGAGTGACAGGCTTCTACTCTACATCCACATCCTGTCTGCCTACTTCCTTGTGAAAACTAAACTACATATATTATCTCTAGCATTAAACCTTTCAAGATTAATAGCAATATTACTATTGTGCTATCTTGAGTTAGACTGCCCTCCGATTGTATGCGTTTCAATTCTAATTGATAAAGATGTAGAAACTGGATAATCATCGCTAGTCACACCTGATTCTCTATAGCACACATCCATATGTGTAACCAACTGGCTGCCATGTTCATTTTCAGTATCTGATGGCAATCAATTTCGATCTAAAGATGATAAACCTCTACAGCATATTGGTTGAACCACTAACCCAGTCATTGTGAAGCCAACATATGCTCCATCATCCCGGCGATATGTAGGCCAGAAGAAAGCAAGGTGATGACAACTTAGACTCAATATGTGGACAGCTCTTTCTGTAATATAACTACTCATGTATCTTATGAACTGGTGTTGTATTGTAAGTTAATCAATTATAGATAATATGTCTTATATTGATATAATATATTGTGGTTTTATCACTGCTCTGATTTATATTAATATTTATACATACACCACAGTTATTAGTAGTGTCACCTCTCCTCGCGCAATGCGCAGGCCACTAGTTTGATCAATTCCACGCCGAAACCCCATGTAGGTGCATATGCGTAGCGTGTAGTATGTTGATCTTAGGCCTTGTTTAAAAGTGTTGTGATTTTTGGTTTATTGCAGAGAGATTAAGAAAGTAAGGGACACTCGCGTTGAGAAACCACTCTGTTTAAAGTGGTTTTTATATAATTCCTAAAAATAATTTATAAAAACTACCTTCAAAATCTACTTTATTTAAAAATGGATTTCTAAAAGCTATGAAGCAGCAGCTATTGGAAACAGAACACGGCATGAAACACGGCTCCAGCACGTTCGATTCTTCGGTACACTGAACGGAAAGAAAACTGAGCGCAGGACGCCGTACTGCCTCCGGACCGAGCACCATACAATTATGCCACCGGCCCGAGCATGCAATACAATTATGCCACCTGTGCACGTACGTACGCTCAGCACGGCCTTGCATTCGACGAATTTTGGACACTATTGGACCCATGGACACCCGAAATTCCAGTTTTGGCCCCCAAATGAAAAAAATTCCAGATTTGGACCCCTCCTCACCGCGCGTTTAACGCCAGCGCGACACGTGTCCGGTCGTGCGGTACCACACCGCACGACCCCGCTGCCCTCCGCGCCGGCCGCGCGATCGCCTCCCTCACCGCGCGATCGCCTCCCTCACCGCACGACCGGCGCGGACGCGCGCTCGGGCGGGCGCGGACAGCGCGGACGCGCGCTCGGGCGGGAGCGGACGCGCGCTCGGGCGGGCGCGGACGGCGCGGACGCGCGCTCGGCGGGCGCGGACGCGCGCTCGGGCGGGAGCGGACGGCGCGGACGCGCGCTCGGGCGGGCGCGGACGCGAGTCGCGCGGCGGCGCGGAGGGCAGCGGGGTCGTGCGGTCTGGTACCGCACGACCGGACACGTGTCACGCTGGTGTTAAACGCGCGGTGAGGAGGGGTCCAAATCTGGAATTTTTTTCATTTGGGGGCCAAAACTGGAATTTCGGGTGTCCATGGAGTCCAATAATGTCCAAAATTCGCATTCGACTATTCAATCTCATGCATCTCGCTCTCTGAGAGACTTTGACTTGTCTGCAGATCACTGGCGTAGCCAGGATTTGTAGTTATAGTAGTCTATTATCTAAATTTTTTTTAACCGCTATAAATTTAACATGTCGGTACACAAATATATGAATTACAAAAACGCAATTACGAAAAAAGGACATACATAGTTCATAAAATAGACGAGTTCATAATACAGAGTTCCTTGTGACTTGCGGCCTGTGAACGTCTGATGCCTGATGGTGGATCGCTGTTGATGATCACCGGCTGGTGGCCACCAGCAATAGCTGATGCGTTCTGCTCGAGTTAGGGCTTATTTGCTTAGTCTCTAGCTCTAGGGAGAGATCGGGAGAAAAAAAGGAAACATGACTAAATGAGCAGGCTAATTGGATGAAGATTTTTGACTTTTGAGACGTACCTGCAGAGGACTCACGTGTGCTGCTGCTCGTCGTCCAGCGCCGGCCTGCCGCCGCCGCTATCGTTCGTATAATCGTATTCGTATTCTATGAAGCACAACACAGCAAGGGATACGAAGGGGCGCAGGCCGGCCGCACAGAGAAATGCGAAGGGTCGCACAATGCGTATTCGCGAAAAGCCGTGGACGCTCCCACGTATTCGATGTTTGGCTGCTGAGGATCCGAATTTTCCTATATCTATGGGCCTTGTATGGGCCGAGCGCATAGTGGTCCGCGGACCACCCGGACCACCCTGTAGCTCCGCCAGTGCTGCAGATCAGAGCTATGCATGCAATGCACCTGCGCCTACTAGCTAGTAAGCGTATGTGTAACCTTTGCTTGGTACGTGTAAGTATATTTCTACCAAGAAGATTGTCTACATACAGAAGTCTACCGACTTTTTAGCATATTTGACACTATTTAGTACTGTACTTAAAAAACAACCGTATATCTAGTGTACTGATAAAAAACACGCATGTGCTAATGCATAGCCACTGCCATCCCGCTGTGGGACGGCAAGCGGCCTGCCGTCCTGTGGCCAAATGGCAGGCGGCTTGGGGACCTGCCATTCCACCATCAGGCGACAAGTGATTAAGTCTGCTAATTAGCTGGTTTAATTACATGCCCTAATTTATTTTTTGTTTACTATTTATTTGAGTTTTTAAATATAGCAAATGAGCTCAAAAAATTATGAAATTTTGTGTACAACCTTCTGACACAACATACTTAGCTGTGTAATTTTTTTGATAATTTTTATCCATTATGAATGTTATTCAAAAATTTATACGATTTTGATATTTGTAGGAGCTATTACATATAGCAAACGAGCTTAAAAAATTACGAAATTTTGTGAGAAGTCTCCCGACATAGTTGTAGTAATTGTGCATTTTTTGAGAATTTTATGTGCTCCGAATTTGGCACGTTAATTCATATTAATTTAATCAAAAAATTAACAATGCTCAGGCATCTTTTGCAGTGTCTAACCTCTATCCTTCGCACATATGTCAGCCCGTTACTGCTATCTTTTCTTTTCCACTGTGTCCTTCGCACAATTGTCACTCTATCTGTGTCGTCTCCCTCGCATACTCCCTCGTTAGCACTAATGTCGTTATATCCGTGCCGTCCCCCTCGTCCACTCTCTCGTCTGCACATTTGTCAGTGTTACCACGCCGCCCCCTCGCCCAAAGTGTTGCTCGTTGGTAAGGAGTCCTTAATTTGCGGGATGAGCGTACCAGGTTCCATTTTTTGCTCGGCCAATAATACAAACCTCTCACAGTTCGTCTTCGCTCGTCTCAGTTGCTCATCGTAGAAGCTCATTCTCACGATCGTCACTCAAAATTAAGATTGCGTAGCTCATAATTTTGGGAAGGCAGTGCATAGCTCATGGAGCACGCAGCAGTGTTGATTGCTTCTCTCGAAAGATAGGTAATTTTTATTGCATGCTTTCGACGTTATTCCCGTAGTCGTAGTTAATTTGTATTATTTAGTTAATCATAATTAATGTATTTTGTATTTCAAAATAAGTAGATCATAGTAATTTAGATGTAGTTTTTACTATTTTGTGTATGTATGGTACCCAAAATTTGTTATTGTATGGTAGTATGTAATTAAGTAGTCGTAATTACTATAGTGGCAATTATTTAGGGTTAACTAATGAGTTAGCAGTAAGTAATTAAGTTCTACGGATGATGGTAATGAATTACTCGTAATTTTTTCGGACGAGTAATGAAATTGTCAGTAATTAATGAATAATTTGTATGTAGTTACACATATGTAATCACTAACTTGTAGTATTTTATTGTCATTATCAATCTTTAGAGTAATATTTTGTCTATCCTATTTGTTGCAAGGCACTCTCTAAATTAGGAGTGCATAGCTAATTATTTTGAGAAGCCAGTACATAGCTCATTGAGGATGCGTACGGAGGATGCGTCAGTGCTAATTGCTTATCCCGAAATACAAGTAACTTTTTATCGCATGCTTTCGACGTTATTCTCGTAGTCCTAGTTAATTAGTGTTATTTAGTTAGTCGTAATTAATGTAGTTTGTATTATGAAGTAAGTTGGTCGTAGTAATGTAGACATAGTTTGTTTGTTTTTTGTATATGCGGTACCCATAATTTGTTATTGTATCGTAGTGTGTAATTAAGCAATCATAATTATTGTCGTGGCAATTAGTTAGGGTTAAATAATATGTTAGTGCTAAGTAATTAAGTGCTAAGGACGGCGGTAATGAATCATTCGTAATTTTTTCGGATGGGTAATCGAATTGTCGGTAATTAATGAATTATTCATATATATAATTACACGTATGTAATCACAAACTTATATTATTTTACTGTCATTGTCAATCTTCACACTAAAATTTAGTCTATCCCATTTGTTGGAAAGGTATGGCGTTACCGAAGCTTCTCGAATAGTTCTACGATGAGAACCACTCATGCCCCTCATGGATGACAGGTGACACGGTTGGCCCTCGGCCCTACAAGCTACGGGGAGGAAGAGATCATGGGAGCTAGATAAGCGCTACATCCTAATCTTGTGGGCCATGGGCTTACTGCCTTTTGCGAGGCTGGCCTCCAATGGACGCACACATTGCACTTTCGGTGGGGCAAGGGGGACGACACAGATAGAGTGATAATTATGCGAAGAACATAGTGGAAAAGAAAATATAGCAGTAATGGGCCGATATATGTGCAAAGGACAAGGGTCAGACACTGCAGAAGATGTCTGAGCATCGTTAATTTCATGATTAAATTAACATGAATTAATATGTTAAATTCGAAGCACATAAAATTTTCAAAAAATACACAATTCCTATAACTATGTCAGAAGTCTTCCCATAAAATTTTGTAAGTTTTGGAGCTCGTTTACTATATGTAACAGCTCTTACAAATATCAAAATTTTATAAATTTTTGAGCAACATTTACAGAGGATAAAATTACTAGAAAATTACACAACTAAGTATATTATATCAGGAGGCTGCATATAAAATTTCATGATTTTTTAAGCTTATTTGATATATTTAAAAATTCAAATAATTAGTACACAAAAAATAAATTAGGGCAGGTAATTAGACCTACTATTCAGTCGGTTTAATCACCTACCACCTGATGGTGAGACGGCAGGTCCTTGCCGTCTGGTGGTGGGACGGCAGGCCACCTGCCATCTGGCCATAGGACGGCAGGGCGCTTGCGGCTACGTGTCAGCCGTGCGCACTGTTGTTCGGTCACCGGACGGCAAAAACGTTATTTTTATCAATACACTATGCATATAACTATTTTTTGTAAATACAGTACCAATAATATCAAATATGCTAAAAAGTGGAAGCCTGCCTCAGTGTATTTGTACGTATACATATATGGGTGGTGGACGACGTACGTCCGTACGATAAAGATCCCACATGGATTTGGCAGTCGGCACGAAGCAATCGAATTACCGAAACCGAGAAAAGCTAAGCGTACACGTATATAGCGTGCATGCTGCTGGGCTTGAAAATTCATAGTTAATTTGACGCTTTTTCTATGTATATTAATTTTCTAGGGGCAGATGAGATATGATTAAATGGACGGCCCAGAAAGCGCATAGAAATGACGCACAACAGACCTGATCAAAGAGATCTAATGTAGGAGTGTGCGAGACCTGATTAATTAATTAACCTAAGGCTTCAGACGGCGCGCTTAAACTTTTCTTCCCTGATCGTAATGTAATGTCAATATTACATTGGTCTTGCATCTCAAAGAGAAAAATATTACCTTAGTCATATCAAGAGGGGAGGGAGGGAGAAAATTAACCGCGCAGGAGCATCACGCCAACCCACTAACTCTTATTGTTCAAGCGGGGTTTAGAGAGCTCGGCGAATGTGAAAGACGGTTTGGACTCGATTAAAAACTTGATGAATCATGCACCTTCCCTGGAAACTAGACGGCTAAAAACCCCAAGCGGTCCCGCTCTCAACATTTTAAGTTTCTAGTTTTTTTTTTTTTTGCTTTTAGCTTATTTAAGTCAAAAGCCATTTAGTACATATCGCCTTCTAATTTCGGTTTATTTTGACTTTTTGCCTTTTCTTTTTCTCTTATTCCTTTGCATTGTTCATGATGATATAACGGTTATTTTTATTATTTTTTTCAATTTTTCTTAAAAAGCTAATAGCCACCACAGTACAATTTCAACCAAAAGTCACAAACAAAAGCTTGAACCAAAAGCTAGTTAGAGCATCACCTAATAATGGCAACTGAAACACATTACAAAAATGTGGCTCTTTGCTATAGGACACGGCACCTATTATAATATCATTTACGGCTGAGTTGGAGAGAGAATTTTTAAATGATAGTGAGTGCCCGCGGACCTATCCAGATTAGGGATGGCAACGGGGAAATTCTCCACGGGGAATGACCTCCCATCCCCATTTCCTATTTAGCTACCAGGGGCTATTTTCCTCCAGTTTGTATCCCCATTGGGTTTTGGTGGGAACAGCGCCCATCAAGAATCTAAATTTCAATGACATTAGGATAATTTCATATATTTATCATATGGTTGTGTAGAAATCAGTAAATTTATCATATGACATTGGGGGGAATTCCCCTATTAGGGGATGGAGATGGAAAGGCCTTCCCTATCCCAGACCTCCGCTAAATTTATTAATACCTAATAGGGGAATTCCGCCACAGGTTGCTGGGGACCCGAGGCCCATTGCCATCCCTAATCCAAATGTGATTCAACTAAGTAGCCCATATTCAACTGCACTGCCTTATACCCCAAGCCCTAGTCGCATTCCCTATTCCCCCAAATCATCTCCCTCGCTCCCAATCTCCATCTCTTTGCCAACCAAAGGGCATGTTGGAAACTTCGTCAGCCTTCTCTCCTAACTCAGCTGGAAATAATATTATAATAGGTGCAGTGTCATGCAACAATAAGCGATGTTTTTGCAGTTTGTTCAACAAAGACATGATTTTCAACGTCTCGTAACAAATGCCACAAAATTACAGTGTCTTGTAGCTAATTTTGCCATTAATAATTGATTGTACAAGTGGTGGAAGTTTAGTCAACCATTTGACAAAACTGTTTATACATATTCGATGGCTACATGCGATCTTTATAACAAGAATTTCACTGTATGTGATGCGCGTGGATTTACAATCCCTCTTTGGCTGAACTTCGACTTGAGCTTGTCCGATCTAAACTCCAAAGGCTATGCCGTTCAAAATAATATGCGTGTGTGTCCCAAATTCCAACTAAATAACATGTTTCATGTTTTGCCCCCAAACCCTATTAAAAGATTCCTAGAATATTTCTTTCCAATATTTTTTTCCTACTAGTCGTTTTTACTGATGGAGTACAAGGTGACAGCGAGGGCTAGAGGAAAACCACATCGAGGAGCATCAGCGTGAATCAGGTAGCAACATCGATGGTTTAGTGGCAGCACTACCCCATCAATCACGGTTAGGACGTTTAAGCAGGTCTTCTTCATTGGAGGCCAATTCAATGCACTTTGGCGGTTCGTCCTATTGATGTAGTTTATACGAAATTTCCATCTTCCAAACACACTAATAAATTATATTAGCTTGGCCTTCATGAGCTTCACTCAAACTATATGTAGTTAGGGGCAAAAGATTTTTGTGATCCAAATCTGACCATACCCAACCACTTGAAGAATTCAATCAGGTTTCGCTCAAAAAGATATATTTTGACCAGTATGATTGATCAGTAATGCGAACTGATCAGAGGTTATGATTAGGATCATCTTCATGTTCGTGATAGACTCTGCACTGACTTGCACCAGTCGCGATGTCCAAAAGTGTTTGCGCCAATTGGAGTCAGACATGGTTACTCGAGTTGCTTTCAAGTACAACTCTTCACTGTCACCATTTGAGGCTCTATTCCATCTCTGAGCAGAGTATTGTTTCTGTCTCCGAGCAGGTTACTGTTCTAGTTTCATAGTAGGTCTATGTTTTCATTGCCGACTAGAATTCTGTTCCTTCCTCGTCTGAGACTCATAATAGATAACACAACACAAGTTATCTACACATGTAATACACCAAGAACTTTCTATAACTTCGCCCTATATAGCGATTTCGTCGATTGTGCATCCATAGTTTTTCCCGCAAGGGTTTTTCATACTAAATCTTTGTCTTGTGCTCCTGATTATTCTTCATTGTTCATATCTTGTCAAGTCAATTTTCATAACAAGTGGTATCAAAGCACTTGTTTCATAACAAGTGGTATCAAAGCACTTGTTTCATAACAAGTGGTATTAGAGTTTGGTTCATCGCCCGATCAATCTAGGGCATGATTGACCTAGCATCAATGAAATATGGTCTTCCGCTGCTGGATTGTGATACAAGATTTTCTCTCTAGCAAGTCAAGATGTGAGCTATTCTATACAGCTCAATTTGGATGATGCAATATTGAGAATTGATAAGAAGTTTGTTGCATGGTCTGTTGAGGAGAAGCAAAGAAGAGATCACAAAGCTTTTTCTCAAATTCATCTTCATCTTTCTAATAGTATCCTCTAGGAAGTTATGAAGGAGACCACCGTTGTTACATTATGGCTAAAGTTGGAACATATCTACATGACTAAGGATCTGACCAGCAAAATACATCTGAACCAGAAGATTTTCTTACTCGAGTTGGTAGAAGATGGATTGGTCCAATGTCATCTGATTGCATTTAAAGATGCGGACATCGATCTTAAAGCTATGGAGGTCAAATATGATAACGAAGATTTGGGACTTATTCTGCTATGAAGATCTTCAAAGGCTCTCTTATTGTGATGAAAAATGATATGCAAACAGCAAACATCTATCATCTTTGAGGCACTACCCTGGTTGGGAATGCTACTGTGACCTTGACCAGGTTGTTCAATGTTGATGGGACAACTCTATGGCATATGCGTGTCGGGTATATGAGTGAAACCAGCTTATAGGAGTTATGCAAAATATGTCTACTCAATGGTCAAGGTGTCAACCAGTTAAAGTTTTGTGGCCACTATGTCTTTTTATAAACAGAAGAAGGTGAGTTTCAGCTCTGCAAATCATTCTTCAAAAGGCATACTAGATTATGTTCACTCTGATTTATAAGGTAAGTCCCATGTTTCATCTCTTGAAGGTGCCAATTATACGTCGACCATCATCGATGACTACTCTCAAAGAGTTTAGATATATTTTATCAAGTACAAGTTTGATGTATTCAAGATATTCAAATTGTGGAAGATTATGATTAAGAAATATACCGGTAAACTTGTCAAGAAACTTTGAACAGATAATGACATAGAATTCTATTTAGGAGAATTTAAAGGTTTATGCCAATCGAAAGGCATTATACAGTACCGGCTACACCTCAGCATAACAATATAGCTGAGCATATGAACAGAACTATCGTAGAAAAGATGTGCTGCATGTTGTCAACGTCTGATCTATCAAAGTGTTTTACGTTCTACGGACCGTTCTACGTTTCGTTTTACGTTCTACGGACCGTGTGCAACACGTCACTCTCGGCGACTAACGGGAGTAACTGCGAGATTCCATCTCGTTTCGTTTAGCAGTTTTAACGGTGGCTCATCCATCTCTTCGGCGTAGCTGGCAATAATTGACGCTCTATGTTAAGCGTGATCTCCCCGCAGCGGCGTGGGGTAATACGACTGGGTCGCGCACGGACTTTTGCGTCCGTTCTTCACAGTGGAATTGTACGCCGTCGTCGAACTCCCGCACAGGCCGGCTGCCGCTGAGTTTGACGCCATTGGCTAGCCGACTCACTCCACTTGCAAACGGGTCGGGTTAATCCCGATCGATCCGGCACCGAATCCGATTGGTACCGAATCCGGAGAAAAAATATGGGTTAGGATATGGTAATAGCAATATCCGTCCGAATCCGATACGTCTTCAAGTTTGATTTCAGGTTAGTGCTACTATTTGACGTTTCATTTTCTTTTGCAATGCTAAAATAAAATCTTCCACATCAGCTATTAAGTAGTAACATCAAGTTCTTGACAGTACGTCCTCCTACTTCATTTGCTGTACTGCATGCATTCCTTACAAACGGGTTAATCCCGACCGATCCGGCACCGAATCCAATTGGTACCGAATCTGGAGAAAAAATATGAGTTAAAATATAATAACAACAATATCCGTCCGAATCCGATCCGTTTGCACCCTTACACTCCACTCCCAACGTTCCACTACGCCCTTCGCTGGAGCATCTATCTCTCCTTCCCCTACGTACGTGATGGATCGACGTTTCGCTTCGCATTATGTGCAGCGGCTGGGAGGAGGCTGGAAAGCAACGCGCGCGCGTGTGTGGAAAGGAAAACATATGCCTTGTTCGGTGTCGTCAATGTCCGCCATTCACCGCCGAACGGCACAAACGCTACCAGTGCGTTCACCAGTTTCGAGTAGAACGACGTTAACATTGACTGCCATGCAAAATTTACAGATATTACCCGTAAAATCGAAACAATACAGTAATTTGGAGTTAGGACTCTTCACTTACCTTAAAAAGACCGATTGATTGGGAATGGCATGTGGTGCCATACTGCCATGTTGCCTCGATCGTTTCGGCTTCGGCTTCTGACGTCTGACTTATTTTTCACTATTCCTAAATTTTGTCTTTTTCTGATTTTTTTTATTTTTTTGAGTTTTTTTACCGGTTCTTTTTTTCCGTATTCGTTTGCATTACGCGTGATGGGCTAATCCGTTTTTTCTAATTTTAAATTTTTTTAAAGTTAATTATATCAAATAAGCCACCTTCAGCTACAGTGTAATTTTAGCCAGCTACAATGAAATAAATCATAAGGCACAGCTCAACCGATCACCACCTAAATGCGAGATCACGAGCCCAACAAATAAACGCACTTCTTCATGGCCGAAAAAAAGGGACAATTTTTCTTAGATTCATAGCAAAAAATAATTAGAGGCAGCATGGTAAGCATAGCGTACTAGACGTACTATTGCGCTTGTACTAAAATTATTGGCTGCGAAAAACTACTTGAGTGTTCGATCGTTGTCATATCCTAGACACATCACATGGCCTCGATCGCGTACTATACAATAGGTGTCATAGAAAAAGTTGCTCTAAAAAAAATGATATGACGAGTGATAAACTACTATGGTGTTTATCTTACGGGTTGTCGCAAATTGTGTGTTCCCAATGTACACAATACACCAGTGCTTTTTAGATGACCGATACACTAGTGCTAATTATAAGCTTAATTAAACTACTAAATATTAGGCGTGTATTCCTTTATAATTATTAAATGGTTGCATGTGCAAATATGTGGATATAGGAGCGGAGCTACATACACTACAACAAAATAATCTCATAAAGATATTTTTGTTTAGATGTTTTTAATGTCTTTATGCAGCATATAAAAACGCTGCTTGAGACTTTTTTTATAGTGTTTTCAGTGTTGTTCACTACCACACATCTCTACGGTTTTTGATATGTTTCATGTGAAGACATTTCTAAAAGACACGTTGATAGTGAACAACACTAAAAAAATGTCTTTATATGCTACATAAAGACACTAAAAAAAAGTGTCTAAACAAAAACATCTCTATGAGACTATTTTGTTGTAGTGGTATCTTCATTTTTTTAGGAACTTTTTAGTTTTAGGAACACTACGTACCTTTATGAACTGGGCGTAGAATTCACTCAACGAAGGAAAGCTAAAATGAATCATCGCCGGGTACATATATTATTAGCTGCTCACCATTGTATAGTGCCATTTGACAGAACAACAGGAAGTGACATAGAAGTGATAAGGAAAAACGTTGCCACGATGGTTCACAGGTAATCTAGTCCTTGCCCTAAAAATATAGAGTAATTTAGTCCCTCACGTAGTGGTCTTAGGACTCTCAAACTACATATCTAGATTACTAAACTCATTTAAGTTGATCACTCTAGATCACTAGTATATCAGCCCAGATACAACCAATGGCATGGCACATTAACTCATGCCGCCATAGCATTATGCCCACATCTAGTCGCAAAAATCACAACTAATTCCTTTGTTGCTCCTCCCCTCGTAGCCGTAGCCGCAGCTCATGAGGGTTTCAACGGGGGGTAAAATTGTGAGAGGCCAAAACTTCAAAGGGGTTCAGTGCAAATTGCAACTGCCATTGGCTTTGTTACTCATTGGTCATTACATTGCAATTCATGTACACCCTACGTCTCGGTGGCGCGAGTCAATATGTCATGGGATTAGTTATACCCAGGCTGACGTACTAATGACTTAGTGAACACCTAAATAAAATTTAGTGACTTGGATATGCAGTTTGAAGTTTACTGACTTGCTTTAACTAGTCAGACAGGTTCCATGACTGTAGTGTAGTTTAGTCACACAATTTCTTTAAGGATGCAATTTAATTGTGCTAAATCTACATAAACAGTTCAAACCAATCTTGTCAAAATGTTTGATAAGTGGGAACCACCTCTTAGAGTCATAAGAGCAAGTTTAATAAGGCTGACTGTGCTAGCTACAAGGGAATCCATGTCAGCATAGTCATATGTGGAGGGGGAGAAAAGGAGAGAGAGAGCCAAGCCGACTCCCATGCAAGAGTCAGGTTATAGCACAGGAAAAGAGGCATTATCCATGCATGTACCCATAGAACTAATTGCTATACCCATATATGTATTAAATTATCAATACATATGTATGTACTAAATGATTGAGAGCTCTTGTGGAGACAACTTATAGCCAGCTTATTGTATGAGTTGACTGCATCATTATCTTTTGATGACATGAAAATGTATTGGAGGTAGCAGCTATCTGTACTATTAAACTTGCTCTAAAGGTATGGCTCCACCTACTAGGCTTTAAATCCTGATGCTCGCTTTACCCACACGTAGAGTGCGCTTTAGTGGAAAATCTGTTCATGGATTTATCTGTCATCCATAATATAGCTTGTATTAAATAAGCACACTTATGTGTATTTGCTCGTAGTGTGTGCGTGTATACTTACATGTAATAAAAAATGATACGTATCGGCAGTGATCGGTTGGGCTTAAATTTTTGGTTTCTAACTTATTTTTCACTATTCATAAATTTCGTTTTTTTCTGAACTTTTGGCTTTTTGTTGAGCTTTTTTGCCGGTTCTTTTTTTCCCGTATTTGTTTGTATTATACGTAATAGGTTAACATATTTTTTATATTTTTAAATTTTTTTAAATTTAATTATGCTAAATGAATCTCTGTCAGTTACAGTATTTTCAGCCATAAGCTTTTAAGCCGAACTGATCACCATCTTAGGTGATGATAACTAATTAATAGTCCGTGGGTGGACACAAAGAAATTGATACGTACCCTAAATGTTGGGAGGGTCCAGCTGCAATGAATTGGGGGCATTGAAAGGTCGTCCTCACCCAACTCAAAGCCTGCCTCCTCCTCCTTGGCCTGGATAGCAATAGAGGTTACTTTTTTTTTTCCTTTCTTTTCTTTTAGCCCTCCCTTCTTATCTCTTCTTCTTCTTGTGGTATCAAAATTCATCGTTCCCATTAAAAGCGATTCTGGCCTAGGAATAAACCCCCTTCCGGTTTTGAAAACCACCCCCCATTGCGGCCTTGGATGTGGATGGGTAACCGCATCCACCGCCCCTACCAAGCTACCAAGCTATCGAATGGCTCCAAAGCTTGTGCTGTGACATGTCTCGTCAAACTGTGCCGGCTGCTCGTAGGTCCATGGCCACCTGGCCCACCTTGGGATGATGGTCCTCGTAGCAAATGCCTAATTAAGCTACAGTTAGCCTTGAAAAAAAATCGCTAAATCGCTGTCGCGTAGATCCTCTTCTAATAGTAACTTGGCTCGATTAGGCCTAAGTTGTTGATTCGGCATGATTTGCCAAACTAATCCTGTGCCTGTTGCTCGATCTTTTCGTACGAAATGTTGTGAATCAGCTGAATGTGGCATGTCTGAAGATTAGGATTTTTTTCGGTGAACGGACCAAACAGACCTCAAATTTCGAAATTGCCACTTTTGAAACTTACTTTAGTAGATTGATTGGATGATTAACACCACTGATGCTACTCACGGCATATTTCAGATGAGGTGGAAGTTTAAAAGAGATAGACTATTATACATGTCCTGAGAGCTTCCTTCGGTATATTGATATGTCCACAGCGTTTTTTTAATGGGAAAAAATGCAAATTAAAACCCCAGTCCGACATCTACAGGGAGCCCGGCAAGTTCAGAGAATCAGAGTACATGGAGCTGTTCACAGTACGCATGCATCAACCAGCAAAAGTGCAGTGCCAACTAATTCCAAATAAAAGCACCCAAAAAATTCTGAATGAATACCTTATAATGTTGCAGTAATCAAACAGAAGTTACGGCATCGTAGAAGTGGCCAAATGGTCCTGCTAACCATGCTGATCCAAAGCACGATATTATTGATCTGATCTAGATATGATATGACTTAGGATTAAATAGATCGTACCAGCCCGACTCGACCTAACACAGCATGTCGTGCTTAGGTCATGACCTCGGCTCGGTGGGATTGTCCAGTACAGTACGCATAGAACTATGTTGAGTGTGGAACGATGCAGGCAAGGCATATCACAGACGAACGGTGAGGGATTGAGGGAGGAAGGATTGGAGCATACACGGGCGCACGACAATGACGGAGGAGGTGGCATGGTGGGGAGGGAGGCTCCCCGGAGGGAGAGGGGAGCGGGGAGCGATCGAGCGGCGGAGCGTGAGAGAGAGGACGCGCGGGGGGTGGTCGGGGAGGGAGGAGCCGAGGAGGGGAAGAAGAGGAGGCGGCCAAGTGGGCTAAGCGACGGAGCACGATAGGGAGGCGGCAAGAAGTGGGGGAGGCAACGGAGGGCCGAGGAGAGGAGGAGACGATGGCCAAGCGGCAGAGCACAACAAGGAGGAGGCGGCGGGGGCTAGGGAGGAGGCAACAGCCGAGCGGGCCGTGCGGCAGAGTACGAGAGGGAAGAGGCGGTGGAGAGGAAGAAGGAGGCAGGCGCCGGGGAGGGAGATGGGGGTGTTGGCGGCGGCGTGGAGGGCTAGAGGGAAATAGGGTAGTTAGGCGGGCAATGGAGAGTAGATGGCTGAGAGTGCTGGGTCGTGCCTAAAGGGTACATAGCACGGCAAGGCCTGGTCGACACAATAAGGCTTGGTTGGAATAGCACGACACAACCCAGTTATGACCGTTTGGCCAAATAAGGTCTGTTAAAGACTAGTAGGTCACGGTAACAGTAAAAAAATTTAGAAGTTTTCACTCTTTTTTAGCCATTGGAGGCTTACAAAATTCAAAACAATCTCAAAAAATTCTGAATTTCTTTTATAAATAGGCACCCCATCATCTAGCCACAACTCTTCCCTCAATCTATTCTTTTGTTTGTGTTGTGAAAAATGAGATTCAGTCCGTGAAAATTTGGCAAAATTCAAAATATTTTCACCCAATATTTGAAATTTTGGAATCCTCGCTGCCTCTTCCCTCGTGCGCTCCGCCACTCGGCTTGCTCAGCTGCCACCTCCTCCCCTCCTCGGTTCCTCCCTCCCTAGCCCCCCACCACCTCCCTCTTGCGCTCTGCCGCTTGGTCCATTCCCTCCTCCCCGCCTCGACTCCTCCCTCCCTAGCCCCCGCTGCCTCCTCCCTCTTGTGCTTTGCCACTCAGTCCATTCGGTTGCCTCCTCTTCTCAGTTCTTCCCTCCCTGCAGCCACCGCCTCCCCCTTCCCACTGGCTCTTCCCTCTCACACTCTACCGCTCCCCTCTCTCCCTCCGTCAAGCCTCCCTCCCCGCCGCCGCCGCCTCCTTTCGCGGCTCGCATTCCCCTATCTCCCACTCGCTAGTGTCGGCATCAGCAGTAGCTGTGCAGGTGCAAGGGAATACGCGGCACAGGCGGCAACGGGCTTGCGGGTTAAACAGACCATCCTTGACCTATCATACTACATGTGCTTTGGCTAGCACATCACATGACCTTGTTGAGCTGTGAGGTCTGAGGCTAAGCTTATGGGCCGATACGACATGACTTGTTAAGTTAACAGGACCAACCGGGTTGTGCCTAAACAAGCCATACCTATATGGGTTGTGCCGAACCGTGCCGAGCGACCTATTTGACCAGATTAGATCTATACTATGGTTTGTTTGGAACCCATAGATTCTATAGAAATTCTCTGGGGAACGGTTCAAATCCCCCATGTTTCTTACATAAATTTTGTGTTCCCAAAAAGATTTATGAATTACTCCCTTTGTACAAGTTTATAAAGCATATTTTTGAATAATTTTGTCCATTTGGTGTGACATTCCTTTTATGCGCATCTGATACATATATAGCTTCACTTACTATTCTTTATATGCATACATTAAATATAGTGTTTAGAGATAATAATTAAAGGTAATCTAGTTATTTTTACTATCTCTTTGATCTATATATAAAAAGAAAATACGTCTTATAAATTTACACGGCGCTAGCCATAGCTTGTAGCGTTGTACGCCCCTACGTCATAGGGTTTGAAACTGGGATGGTGCGTGTATTTTCGTTTTGTTAAGTGAGCATATATCCAAATGACTTTTCCTCTGTTGAAAGGGGACAAACCGACACGCAAGGACAGAGACCACTGGACCAGTAGTTGGCACTTGGCAATACCGCAATACCGCCACAACCGTTTCTCCATATTGCAATTTCTTCCCAAATTCTCACGCGCGTGTGCGTGTAATTACACGTAGATTCATTGGATGTTGTACACGAATTTGGGGTACGATCGCAACCAGATAGTCCAATACTGTCGCTTCCTCTACTCTTCCTACGTAGGAGGCCCCGCATGAGCTCATAAGGGATTTTCTGTATGCTCTAGTGCTGTATGCGTGTCAATGAGAACAACCCCTCGGAACTACTTTCTTCATTCATATATTCATATCGTTTTAGACATAGCCATAATTTTATATTTATAAAACACTATAAAATTATAATTTTATGAAAATACTCTTCAAGACAAATCTTTATATATTTAAAAAGATATTAATAATCAAAGTTTTAAAAATTTGACTATACCTGTGTCTAAAATGATATGTATTTATGACTAGAGAGAGTTGTTTAAAGTCTTTTTCTTTCTTTCTTTCTTTAGGTGAATTGTATGAAATTTTGAAATAGTTATGAGGGAAATTGGAGGGCGCGGCATCCGCACCACCAATCAGTTGGCATGGAGTTGGAGCTAATGACGCCGAAAATTGTGTAAGAGGACGAGTGAAACTCTTCATACTATTCTTTTTGGCTGAAGTTTATGGCTGTTGGCTGCGGCTTGTGGCTTTTAGACTGTTCATGCGAGAGATTACAAATTAACAGAAATTTGCGTGTGGTTTTTGCCGATATAAATGAAGTCGGTATACTATGTATTACAATTAACTAGTAGACTCTATCTTAAAAAGATACTCCGCTTAAAAGCTAGTTACTGTAAAAAAGCCAAAAAGCAGCTTTTAAAAGCTGAAAAGAATAAGCCCATAGTGAATATTATCTAATACTTATTGAAGCTAGTGAAACCTTCTTTAGTAGTCTATTGCTCGTCGCCGGTGAGGCTGGGCGGCCGCCCAACTTGCTCTGCCATTGGCTACACTCATGTTAGGCTAAGCCGATAGGACATTCGATACTGAGTTCAACGATGTCATATTGACACTCGATCAAAGGTGACGTCGGAGCGTCCCAGCAAGACGGATCACTGGCGCACATTGGCGCCGGTGGCGGTGGAGCCAAAGCAGAGTCAGGGAAAGGTAGGAACTTCCTTTTATTTTTCACGTCACCGTTCACGCCACTTATCTGAGTTAAAAAAACACTAAACACAAGAAATATAGGAAAGGGGTTATATAAGAAAAGGACACTTGTAGGAGAAGATAATAAACAAAATTAGGGTGAAAACTGGAGAGGAGTGTGACTCAAAGAGAGATAGCTTCAGACAAAAAAAACCCCCATGTCTTTTGCTTTTTTTGGGTGGTGGAAGCGGAAGCCAGGAGGGAGTCGATGCGCAAGTTACCGGTCTCTCCGGTGCAACTTGTGCGGCTGCAAAGCTTCCCCCCTCTCCGCTAAACGTACGTTACTTACTTACTTAGCCTGTTTGCATGCTTCTCAATACGCTAAACGTACGTTGCTTAGCCTGTTTGCATGCTTTTAATAGTAATTTATATAATTTTTAAAACATGATGAATAATAAATAAATGTTACTTATTTCTTTATGTATTTTAAAATTAATATTACTTTTGTTAGAGAGAAAAATATAGAAACACTTCCTTTTTTTGTTTTTAGCAGTTTTTAGGGCGTGTTTGGTTTAATACCAGAACACGCCACACCAAACTTCTGTCCACGCCGCAAGTGTGGCGGCTGAATTCAGCGCCAGACTTTTGGCGAGATATGGCGCAGAAAATGAACTGACCAGCGCTAGGCAAAGTTGGGCACGCCACAGGTCCGGTCATCAAGCAAACACAGGCTAAGCTTCGGCATTGTGAGCTGTGGCAACCTTTGGCAGGTTCCGGTAACGAACCAAACACGCCCTTAGTTTTTGTTTTTCTCAGCAAGCACCATTTATAAGACTAATAAGCTATAGTCAGAAATCCTAAGTCCTTATCTATCCGCCGTTCTTAATTTTAAAGGATTTAAGACTGTATTTATTTTGGTTTCAACTTCTAGCCAGAAGTCGAAATGAACGTATCGACTTCTTGTTTTTGTTTTATATTTTCTTTTTTATTTTTTTATTATATATTGCCGGTAAAGATATAATATTATTTTTATTTTTAATTAAATAACTCAGAAAAATTTAACAGACCGTAAACCGTTAAAAAAAAAAGCAGGATCGAACATCCCCTTAAAGTAGAACTGAAACCAAGAACCCCGTTTCCTTCTCTCCCTTTAGCTGCGCGACGTGTGGCGCGCACTACACTAGAGGAGAGGAGAGAGATCGGCAGACAAGAGGAGGAGCGCACGAGATCTGCTCTGCCTCGCCTTGTTTTTTGATTAACCAATCGTGTGGGGAACTCGGGACGAGAAGGGTGCCGTGCATGTGAGGCCGCCGCTGCACCGTCTTGTTGCCCAAGAGAAACCGCTAACCACTTCCGAATTCTGATGGTTCATGATTCCATATTCCAGCCCAAATGCCACTGCGGCCCAACCCAAGCGGTTAACTGGGCAGGAAGGCTTCTACCGGCCCAACCCAACCATGTTCAGGCCTCTTCTTCTAGGACAGGAACGCGTTTGCCACGTCCATCGCCAAGCCATCAAACCATGGCTGCCTGCATCACATCATCGCGAGCATTGAGTTTACCACACGCGAGATGGCAACGATTTGCCTGATTGGCACAGGTACGTAGAACTAGGAGCAGGGTTCAGAGCCTTAAGATGCACACGACACCGTGTCTCTGCAGAGCAACCTGCAAAGTGGTCATTGAACATTGCATAAAACTCAAACTGAAGCACCAATGCTCTTGTTAAACGGAAGCTCAAACAAACTGAAGCACAAAGTTAGGACAGTGATGACGATTCCAGGAAAAAAAAGAAATGCAATTGGAGGAAGATGATGGAAGAAAAATCGAAAGCAAGAAGCAAGGATGTTTGTTTCCACGGTATACATATCACCATAAGATTAATTAACTTAAGCATGTGTCCATCCTCTAATCCTCATTTTTTATTATCTACATCTGATGCCCCAGAGGCAGCCTGCTCATCATCTGCTGATACACAGACGCGGCCGCGCCGGGGGGGCCGGCGGCGCTGCTCGGCATGGCCTCCTCCTTCACCTCACCCTTGGGCACCATGAACCCGCCCGCCGTCTCCATCGCCTGCCAGTGCCTCACGAACGGGTGCAGCGAAGGTGCCATCATCGGGAGCTTCAGCCCCTCGAAGGCGCCGAGCCCCGCCGGCACCGGTAGGCTCGGCAGCGCCGGCGCCGCCGCGTGGCCCAGCGAGTACGGGAAGTTGCTCATCGGCGCGAGCGGGTCCCTCGGCGGCAGGCCGAACGCCGCGAGCGGCGCGCCGCAGCTGCCCAGCCTCACCAGGCCATCCTGCGCCGACGGCGGCTCCGGCCTGCGGGCGCCACCTGCGTGGGGCTGCGACGCCCCCGCGCTGGTGGCCGTGCCCGCTGCGCTGGACGCCGAGCTCGGGTGGCCGCTGTTCCGCGTCGCCGGGACCTCGTGGTTGTGCTTGCCCTCGTACGTGGTGATCACAGACTTGAGGTCGTGCGACGCGCGCTCCACGTGCTTCCGCACCGAGCAGCCCGGGTGCGTGCACTTGTAGTAGCTCCTGGACACAACGCAAACACAGACATATTTGAGACGAGTGACACAGATCAAGAACGACAAGCAAAATGATCAGAGCGCACTATTCCTGGAAATCTCAAAGATGGTGATGTTTCAGACAAACCTTGGATTCGGGTTGCCTTTGACGACCTTCTGCCCGTACTTGCGCCAGCGGTAGCCGTCGTCGAGGATGTCGACCTCGCTCGTCGTCTGGATCACGACTCGCGGCTCGCGGACAGCTCTGGCTGCAGTGCTCATTTCAATGGCACAGGACTCCAGTTTCCTGAAACATTCAGATGACGAGTCTTGTGTGAGCACTACTGCTAGTACAAACTTCGCAGACATTTCTGCAAGCTACAATGTAGTACATTGTCCTGAAAGAAACAGGCTGCAGAGATAAGATAGTGACCTTCTTTTGGACTCCAGTTCGTCGCCCCCGGCGTCGGCAGCATCCTGGGACATGCTGCCATGAGTCACCCTGTCATCCCTGTCCACCTCGTCAGACACTGCAGATGTAACATCTACACCCTCCGGGGACTCAAACCGGGTGGCGCCATCATGGACCTGCATCGAAGCTGACGAGTCACAAAGCTCACCGGGAACCGAGGGGAACGACGTCGGTTCAAGGCCATCGCCGCGCCAATCTTGGACAGTCACACTGTTATGCCACAACGACTTTGCTTCCACGTCTGGCTGTGAGCCAGGGGGGTGGTTGTCGGTCGCGTCCATTTGAGCATCACTGAACGAACGAATGGGTTGAACGCCAGGCCGACGGCTCTGGGACGGCTTCGGGTGGTTGTGCGTGCCCTTGTAGATGATCTCCGTGATGTGCCCCTCATGCGAGCGCTCCACCTTCTTCTTCACTTGGCAATTGGGGTGTGTGCACTTGTAGTAGCTTCGCGGGTACTCGCTGTGCTTCACTTGCTTCTGCCCGTACTTCCTCCAACCGTATCCATCTTCAGCTGGCGCGGCACTGGCCATTGCAGGGTAGTCTCCCTTCGCATCACCTTCCGCAGCTGGTTGGTCATGGTCTGGAGGTGATGCGTTGTCGCTGCCTTCAACGGTGTCAGGTGCAAGACGATTGAGCTTGGAGTCATCAGAACTGCTCTTCACAAGGGCTTGCCCGTTGAATTGCTGTTGGTTCAGATGGCCCAGCAAATTAGCCTCTTGTGCCGTCTGAATGTTACTTTCAGTCTTGACAGAAGCCTTTGTGCTTGGTAGTGATGGATGCTGATTGTTGGATAATGATTCCTGAAGGAAAGGAAGGTGTATCACATAAAGAATGAGGAAAAACAAAAGGGTTTATTCACATTTTGAAAACATGACAATATCATCAACCACGTTCATTAGTACCGATAAAGAATGGAGAAGAGCGATTAAACAGTAGCCACAAAAGCGTCCACTCCAGTGTCTAAAAATTGATCATTCCATAGGTTGTGAATGTTTTTTGTGATCATTTAGTGAAAACTTCTGAAAAAATGTACACGAAACTCGCCAATTTAGCTAGTTTCACCAGAAACTCACCATATTTGGGAAAAAGAATATGTGTACAATAGTACAAATCAGTTGCAGGTATGCTACCAATAAAGTACTTTGGGGAAAAAAAAACTCCATTAATGGAATTGGTCATTTAAGGAAAGTGTTGTTACATTTTGAAAAATAGTCATTACTATCAAGTACCCAGTTCATTGTATATTAATATGGCTCAGTACACAGTTCTTTTAAAAATGGCTCAGTACAGAGCTACTTCCATCATAGCAAAGAAACAAAATGTTATAACGCGATTTTATTTTTTTCCGGTGTTAAGAATAATCCGTAAACAATTTCAAATAGCTGCTCACCTTCTTTTCTTCTGCTGTGTGTTGTGAGGATTTTAGCTCCGAAGGCTCGAAAGAAAATGCACCAAGACCATCTTCAATTGGGGGACCTTCAAATCTAAGAGGATCATTGTTGTTGGTACCACCAAGCATGAGTAACTTCCCTGTGGTTGGCGAGGCCTGGCCCTGAAGCATTGCATGAAAAAGAAAAACATTGTTGACAGGTAAGTACTAGCTTCAGTATCAGGTGTCTGTTTTTCTTTTTGAAATTAATCTCTGAAAAATCAGTAAATCAAAATATATGATGCATACACCAAGGAAAAAATTATTTCAATTGATCTCTCTAAGACATTGCATGTTCATTCATACATGAACAAGAACAAGAACAGGACCAACACAAGATTTCATTTCTCCCTTTTGACAACAATAACAACGTCCTTTATGTTTAAGTAGGGACATAGGGGGAGATAATTTGGGGCGCGTGATGCTAGATTAAAGCAGACATACAGCATATATTCACAAGGAATGATCGGAGACCTATCATACTATTTGAGCTTTCGAGAAAACTATCGCAGTTTGTTTGTCTGAAAAGAAGAGATTGTGGAAGTTGGAAAACAAAGAAGCACGGATCATGGAACCAAAGTTGAACTTTCACGAACTTCTGAAGAAGTCAAAAGTTCAGTAAAGCAAACATTCTTGACCTGCCAATTTAGCATCCCATAGACAAAAGCAATCACAATCCCTACGATCTCACACTGAAAATAATAACCATGAGAATACATAATGCATACCATGGCATTGGAAAGGAAGACTGGCGATTCCAACAGCGTTGCCGGGCTCAGGCCAGCCGGGATTGTTAGGTACGGTGACGGGGCTCCTGATGGCGAGCAATCAGCTGCAGCTGGTGGGATGCACGGCATGCTGAGCTTCGCCACGCTGAATCCAGCTCTTGCCTGCATCCTCTCGGCGAGGCTGCTGCTGGAGCTGGACACCTGGCCAAAGTGTGGTGTCATCGGCAGTGGCCGCCCTTCCTCCTGAGGTGAGCGCACAGCCACTGACAAGCCATGCTTCTCAAATCCGGCCTTATAACAATCTCTGCCACCCTCTCCTACGGCATCCGGTGGAAATGCTTCAGTCTGGAAGCTTGGCATCAAGCATTCTGGGCCTGGATTGGGATCCTTCCACTCCTCCATTGCTATGTGGCCGTCCATCTCAGCCTAGAATTGCTCAACCTAGTGTTTAAAAATAATTGCACGTCAGTACAATTTAGGCTAAACAATAGTAGTGAGACACATTCAGAGAGCTAGCCAACATCAGGAAGGGTGCATTCGGTGATAATATTCAGGAATGTATTGACAGGAATGATCTTTGTATTGTTTGATAGATATGCAGAGACATTGCCAATGGAGGCATACAGGATATGAAATCAGAGGAAACAAGAACAAAGAAACCTAATGAATGAAATCTGTTTGTCTCACACAAGTCTTAGAATAAGCACCATAGCCCATAGCGATGAATAATTGAGATAAAGGAGCAAGAGAGGCATTACCAAACATTTCACAGCAAAATTATTTCCAACAGAAACTCAATTTCAGCAGGAGAGCCAGTGCAAGATGGCAGTCCTCTCGGCGGGGGGGGGGGGGGGGGGGGGGATTGTTCCCTCCAAAAAGAAGAACAGACCCGCAAATTGATCTTCTTCTTCACATTATCACAAACATTCGATTTTACAAAGCAGCGCAGTCTTCTCCCAACAGGAGGAGACTTGATTCTGAAGCTCACTTTTGTGAAGCTGATTCCGAAACTGAAAACCTGTGTGCCCATGCCCGTAAATGGCAACCCATAACAGCTAAAGGTTAGATCGATGCGACCGGTTCAGCCCTCTACATAGGAATAGAAAACCGAAAACGAGCCAAAAATAAGAGAGGAGGGGATGTTCCATCTTATTCACTTCAAGAACAGGAAAAGAGGAGGCAATGGACCCCCCAACAGCGTGCTAGTTTGGGAACTCCCCTAAGGCTCGGAGCTCAAGGCGAATAACAACAGCGAACAACTTTCCTCATAAGCTCTTAATTATTCTATAAACTGATGATATTTCATCTAAACAGATCAGATTTTGGTGAAAATGGTGCAGATTTTTATTTAAGAGAAAGCAGGCATGAACGACGAGAACACCCATTCTCGATGTAACAGGGATTAAAGAACCGAGAGAGAAACCATCAAGAACGTTCTGATGAGCCAAACAACGTAGCACAAAGAAAAGGTCACTCTTTTAATGTAAAATGGGGAAACGAAGGGTCCTTAGAACATTTCATATTGAAAGTTGCAAGAGATGAATGCATCAGGGGTTGCACGAGGAACACGGAGCTGGAAGAACCAAACCAGAGATCAGACAGGAGAGGCCTAGAACAGAGGCATGCAAATCAAGCTCATTTCGACATGTCCATCGGCGGGGCAAAGTTTATGCCTTTCTTAGAACAACAAAGCAGAGAAGGCAGTCTTGTTCAAAATGATGGGGAGAGAGAGAGAGACAGCTGGATGAGAATGAACACACATTACGCAGAGAAAAATTCAATAAAAATCCAACGACACCACATTCTGAAACAGAAATGCCAAAGCCCATTTCCACAACCCCAAACTGTGATCTTTTTTTCAGGAAGGGGATCAAATCATGATACAGAATAGCAGGATCTTATCATAACAAAAGAAATTCAAATCACAAAGAATACATACCAAAATGCATAGAGAGAGAGAGAGGAACCAAATCTCCTCGCAATGACAGGCCTGCATGCCCTTGGAAATGGCAGGATATTCGTTGAAGAGTTTATACTAATAAAGAAACATTGGAGAGAAACGGAACACGAACCTGTGCGTGATTCAGGAGCAATGCCAATGGAACAAGATCGCAGGAGCCCAATGGCGAGCCTCCCTTCTCTCCCTCCCGATGGCTCGCTCAGTCCACCAATACCCAAGACCAGCAGCACAACAGGAACGAAGCACAAGGATCAGAGACAAATGATGAGCTGCAGCCGCAGGGAGTCAGGAAAAGAAGTTTCCTCCTGCCATTATTACTCGGTTCCCCCCTCTCTTTCTCTTCTCTTTCTCTCTCCTCCCTCCCACAGTTGTTTTATGCTAGAAAGAGAAGAAACAGGAACAGAGGAGAGAGACGAGGGGCGGTTTGACCGAGAGAGTGGGAGATGTGCGGAAGGATTCGCTGGAACTCGAGAGGGATGAGAAACAGGGGCATTGATGGTATGCTCGGCGTTCACATCTATACTCGTATCTATGATTTCCATTTATGTCTACGAATATATCTGTGAAGGACGATAGGTCAAGAAACTCGCTCAGATCTGTCGTCCGTAGATATGCCTATTTACTCATGAACTGAGAGTCACAATCTGGGAGTTGAACTAATGATAAATACATATAAGCAGCAATTGTTGTTAAGAAATATAATAGCTATAAAAAAGTTTATAACAATCAATAACAATTAGAGATATGCAAAAGTTTATAACAATCAATAGCAATTAAAGATATTACTATGGCTGCGTCACCTGTCAATCTATATCGTGCGTAAATGGGCGGGGTAGGTACAGGTGGAGCTTACCCATATCTGTGCCCGTTTACCCAACGGGTAGAATGTTCCCCCATTTTCATACCCGTGCGTAAAGAAAATAACACATACCTGACTTCATTAGGGTATTTATCCATGAGTATACGGGTAAACAGGCATAATTGCCATTCCTAGTTTCTATATTAGGTTCTTGCTAATTTCGATTTGAACTTCTGACTTTGAATTTATTTTTTATTATTTTTAAATTTTATATTTTTCTGATTTTTTAGCTTTCTTTGAGCTTTTTTGCCGAGCTGGGATGGCGACACATGGCAGACGTCGAGCCTTGATGATTTTGCACTTGTTTTTGTCGGTGTCTTGCCCTCTCTCTCTCTCCTTTTCTCTTGATCTTGCTGGGTTTTAAGGATGTTTAAGTGATAGAGATGCCTCATGAGGATCATATTTCATCCATCTAGGGATCAACTATAACAGGATCTTGAAGGTTACCCGATTTGGTTCGATTTAGCGCCCTTATAGTGACATTTTGTTTCTCGGATTTTGACTTCGAATCTTTAAGTACTCTTGCTTGCTATAACATATGAGAACTCATCTAGAGTTATCTTGGCTATCCTCAATCTACGAGCAAGTTATATATTAAGTTCTTCAGCTTTACCCAGTTTTGGTGCTATCTCGCTTGTCTTGAGGAAATATTATAACTTTAGCCAAGGTCCATCAGATCCAGCAAAGTGTGTGCAAAGTTTCAAATCATTTGGATATATATTTTGGAGATTGCACTATTTTTAGTTTTTAGCTCGGGCTGATTTTCAGCTTTGGAAATAGGGGTGCAATCTAACTGCCCTTAGGCCTGTAGTCCGACTGGAGGCCAGTCAAATCAGTCATCTTTGGTAGTCATACATTGCGACCTGTCCAACCGCTCCCTTATAGCGTTCAACCGGCCGAGAGGAGTTGAACTTTGTTTGCTTTTGCACTTTTGTGAATTCTTTGTTGGTGAGCAAATCTGATCTTCCTAGCTTATAGTAGCTAATGGAGTGAAAGTTTTATAATACCATTTAGAAGGTTGAGTTTGAAGGCATAATTCACCCCTCTCTAATTGTCATATCGGGTCCAATAGAGAGGCTATCTATAATATACCAATAGAGAAATAATAAAAGGAGTATGTCATAGATACAAGTCTAGACAATAGATTTGTAGGCACCCCCGGTTGGCTACATCGACCCTAGGGATGCGTAAGTAAAGAGCAAAGCACAAGTGAGGCGAGAGAACACTCAAATTGTATTGCTAAATGTAAAGTACAGTGGCTTCTCTTCCCTATTTACCAGGTTCTATTTATAGAGCGAAAGAGGAACACCTGAAGTTACATATTGGCCATCATAGCTTAGCTCGCATCGAGGGGTAATTTCGTCCATTGTGCCAAGTGGGTCTCACATGTCCGAGATTCATGATGTTGTTGACCTTCCTTCTATCCTTCTACGCAAGTGTCGACGGTGCCTCAACACGTGGCTACCTTGGACCTCGTTCAGGGTGGATCCTCTGATGGGTCACACCTCGACGAGGTTGATCTCTAGATCTCATCTAAGGTTAGACTCCGGACCTCATCCGGAGTGGATACCCCGATGTGTCACGCCATAGCGATGTTGGCCTTTGGACCTCGTCCAAGGTGGATCCCCGATGTGTGACGCCACGCCAAGGTTGGCCCCCCAGATCTTGTTCGAGGTTGGTCCTCAGACCTTGTCTGGTGTTAGACTCTGGACCTCATCTAGCGTGGATCTCCTTATATGTGATGCCACGCCAAGGTTAGCCCTCGGACTTCGTCGAGGTTGATATGCGGTCACGCCTTGCTGAGATTGGCCTCTGAGCCTGTCTGAGGTTGATCCGTAGTCACGCCTCACTGAGATTGGGCTCCGAACCTCATCCCATATAGATTCAGATGTGTGATGTTATGTTAAAATTATCATCGGCTTAGGGCATCTCCAATGGTCTGAGTCAGCTAGCTATATGCATGTACACATCAGCATATATTCTATGTGGAGGAAAGAGAGTATGCAAAAAAAATCGAGCCAGCTCTTCCTTAAGCACTAGTCTATAACGCCAAACAAGGCAGCATCTATAAATTCTGTGTGTGCATGTAAGCATCAAATAGCTATCCTTATAGATAGTTCTTTAGAATGCTAGCTTTAGTGTGTACCATATAAATGATGTGAAAGTTTTATAGTTAGTTGCTACCTATAACCATTGGAGATACCCTTAAGGTAGCACACAACATACACGTAGATAGTACTTGAACCGTTGAACCTGAGCCATTTACGTCGCTTATTTATTTGATGAGCCAAACATGAATTGATAGACCTGTACTGCGTGGCTCTCATGAAGATATCGTAAATCCAAGCCTCGATTACGTGCGCCCATCGTCGTTTACGTGGAATGAGCCTAGATTTTAGAGCCATAGTTATCGAATTCTATTCGGAAGGCTATTCTGATTTATCTCTTAATAAAAAATTTGTTGGTATCGATTTATTTTGATATATCGTTTCGTATTTTAAAATCTTAATATAATATATATAAGTGTGTATATATATGTAATTATATGCACATATAATTTCATTTAAAATCTCACTTTAAATACATAACTATAACATAAAAATAAGATGTCACGTTAATTATGTTTAGTACTGGAATAGATGGAAACGATAAATACTACAAATTCCTAATACAATCTCCTCGTTCAGACACCTACTAAGAGTAAATTGTCAAAACATCAGGTATTACAAATTGTTTAATGTGTTCTAGATGACCTGGTCTCTAACGGATGCATCTTGTCATAATAAAACAATTGGGCCAGAACACATGGTGTGATGACAAAGCAGGCCAGGAACAGCATAGCCAGCTACCCTATATATGCAGCCGGGACTAGAATGAATAGCACGAAATGGCCCAATATTGGCTGGTATTCACCGGTATTAAGGCCAATACAGGATTGAGGTTGTTGTGTGCTATTTTAGGTGCCGGTACGGTATACTCCAAACATTCCAACTGGTACCAGAATGGAATTGATAAGTATGTTTAACTGTTCATATTAATGGCGATGCAGCTATTTTTTTTCAAATTTGACCCCTGGATGTTTATTTTGCAAATCTAATCCCCTCCATAGACATGCTAAGCTACAATAGCTCGCCAAATATATATCGAGCTCTAACTCGGCAGAGGCCTGCCGAGCAACCTAGTGTGGCAGCAGCCAATGAGGGTGATTAGTCCTTAAGTAAGACAATGCGTAAGATTGCTCATGCGACTTGCCGCACTTCAATTGCTCAGCGGACTTCCTGCAGAGCCAGGGGATCTACTAAACTTGGTAGATCCACGAAAGAAAGTAGATTTATAAAAAATAAATATTCAAAACTAAATTTAAAAAAATTAGCTATGGTGTAATTTACGTAAACAGTTCTAGATTTCGTGCCGTGCTGCATAAACGGAACCCATGTGTACTATATAGTCTATAGCTAGCCTGCAGTTTTCTTAGGCTGGTAATCTACTATACAATCTGGTAGCTAGCGCATTAGGCCAGTCTCAGTTGAGGTTTCATATCCCAGTTTCCAACACATCCATATTTTGGAAACAGTGCAGAAGAGTTTCATCCCCATGAAACTCTCTCTACTCCCATGAAACTTTTATCATCTCTCTTCATCAATACAGTGTTATATCAGCGTATTTAATGCCTATGAAACTCCATAAAATCTACTGGCCTTATGATTCACTCGTGCGTCAAACCCACTTGCCATTGCCAATTCTGCGAGATTCCTGTTGAGTACACGCGATAATTATGCGAGAGTTCGCCAAGAGACACTTCCATTTCTGGGGAACTGCCGTGTATATTATGCGTCCTAAACCGGCTGATTCTTCAAAAATCTGAGACGGATGCACCTCTCAAGTTTGTGTCTGCGTAGCAATAGCATCCGGAAACAGCGATCGTGCACACTGCACAGGCCAGCGCGCCCGATCGGGAGAGGTAATTTGGTCCCGTTTTCTAAGCTTACGACTTATAACATCTTCTAAACAAATAACTGAGACGATTTCTCTATTTATTAGCATTTGATTCATTTGTATAAATATTTACGTTAAGATTAAAAGTCATTAGTCGCAGCCGAAACAACCACAACTCACTAGCACGATTAACATCTGTCCTACGAAAAGCAACTTTATTTTCTTCAGAATACTCAGCGACAAAATCACACTTCCAACAGTAAGCCATGATGTGATTGCATCATTGAAGTGAAAATTTTCTCAATCAATACTGCATGAGCATCTTCGTGCCACAATAAAGGTAAATCTCAGTAAATGTCCTTTAGGCAAACAATCATGTTAGGTAACTGACACTAATCAGTCTCTCTTTAAGTACATGTAGAATATTATAGGCACAAAACAAAGATGTTTCCTAAAGCTAAGTTGTGTTGTGTCGTACTAAGGAATAGGAAAACAAATTAGGAGATCTGAATCTGACTTACCTACATTAAGTCCCAAGTGTAGGATCTATCAGCAGAAGAGAACATAACACACATGTCAATCCATATGTTTCAAGAAAACCACACAAATCAACCCTTACCAGGTGGCCGGACAATTGCAGGCAAGCCAAGCACTTTTACAGAATGCAGTGTAAGGACTAATCAACGAATATTCAGTCATTTGATTCAAATAAAGAACAGATTGGACAAATGTGTAGCAAAGGGAATTAAAGTGAGATGGGCTGTCAGATGGGAAGTACATGTACCTGGTCTGGGCGGATGGTTCAGCAGCAACGGGAGTAGCAACACCGTCGATGGCAGGAGGTTAAGGTTCGCTGGAAGAAGTCCTTGACATCGAAATCGGCCGGAATGGTCGTAATCGCTTAAATTTTCTAAAACATGGGAGAAATTAGAAAGTGAGGATCGTCTAAATGTACTCGTAGATAGTATTATATGATAAGAACGACTAGTGTCTAGATGTCCAATTTGAGCACTAGCTTCGTACAATGTTTGTGATGTCGGATCTTTGCCTGGAGTGAAATCAACCATTCAATCCGACTCCTCTAGGGCGTAACAACATCATGCTTGACATGCTCACGAAGAAGTTAGTGCCACAAAGTGGGAGCCTATTGCAATCAGTCATGGAAACGGGGGACCCTCCTATTGTGTGTGTGGAAGTCTTTTCCGTACTCCTAGGAGTGCATACTCCCACTTCCAATATACCACTTAAATGAATGTGCTATATCTGTTTATGACTTTTGGTATACTTAAATACTAATTTTAAGATACTTCAAACTTATCTTGTTAAAAAATTCACCAGAGTCCTTTATTTTTGCTATATACACTTTTCCATATGTAAAAGGAGTATATACAGAAGTTATGCTATAAAAAGTGGACTTTGATGAAAATTTTCATATAACTCACCTTTAAGTATATTATAATCATTACTAGCTGAATATCCGTTCGTTGCTATGGATTTTAAAAATTATCACACTACATGTTCTGCAACTCACATGTGATAAAAAATTTTAGAACATACATACAAACCTAGCCTGAGAGCTTCAGCTGAGGTAAAAAAATGCAGCCCATTGGCCAAATAGGGCATATATGCAAGGCGAAGAATTACCTCTATTGGTACATGAATAGGCTTTTTTAGGGTATCTTGTAATGATAGGCTAGGGACAACTTTTGGGTGTTTGGAGTTTGTTGTTTATCCTTTAGCTCCTTTGTAGGACATGCCAACTCTATATGATCCTCCTAAGTCATGCTAGATTTCACTTGTTTCAAAATTTCTTTCTCAGCAGCTTCGTAGCATTAGGCTTTCTCAAGATTAGGCAACACAACAAAGGTTCAAATTTTAAGGATGTCTGAGTCATTAACAAAAAGCAATTGTAAAAATTTTGACGTGAGAAGTTCTAGGTAGACCCGCATTTCAACTGTGACACAATGCGCATTCTTCAATATAAACTTCTCAATGAGTGGTGAGAATACTGCTTTGGATCCCACCTCTGCAATGTGTCCTTTCAATTGCTACAACGGGCATTTATATTTCGAAGGCTTAATATAAACTTCTCAATGAGTGGTGAGAATACTGCTTTGGATCCCACCTCTGCAATGTGTGCTTTCAATTGCTGCAATGGGCATTCATATTTTAGAGGCTCAAAAGGGTCCATGTCATAAATCCCCTTGCGCTGCAACAAAGACAATACATGAATACGCCTCGAGGGAATGATCATGTGTTGTTCTCCCTCAGAGCGAATTCGATTGTGTTCATAGATGCCTCTAGGCAGAGTTCGGGGGGATTGCCGGCTGTGAGGAAGGCGAAGAGGAGCCAGGTGGCAGTGCTCCACCAGGGGGAAGGGAGTGGGGGAAGAGGAGTCTGGCAGCGGGTGCTCCATTGGGTGGGGGAAAGAGAAGTCAGGAGGGCAGTGAAGGGAGGAGGGGTGGTGAGAGTTGGGCGGGTGGGGATGACCCCACGGCGGGGTGAATCGGAGCGGGTGGGGGATGAGGCATCGGAGCGGAGCCGGTGGGAGATGTAACTGGAGGTGGAAGTGGAAGCGGAGAGGACGAGTAGTTACATTGTGAGAGAGGGGGAGGGAAGTCAGATAGATGATCAAGATTTTAGTGTTTAGATCGAACGGCTGAGAAGAGAGGAGGGAGAATTAGGCCTGGGCAAAATACCCGCTACCCGTTACCCGTACCCGAATTACCCGGACCCGAACCCGAAATACCCGAACCCGAGGTACCCGATCCCAAATTCGGATAGCGATTCTGATTACCCGAAATTAGTTTGGGTAGTTCGGGTAATATCCCCCGGTACCCGAACTACCCGAATTACCCGAATTATCTGTAAATTACCCGAATTGTCTGTAAATTACCCGAATTGTCGGGAAATTGTCTGTAAATTACCCAAATTGTCTGTAAATTACCCGAATTGTCGGGAAATTAGCTGGTTTTCTGTAAATTAGGGTATATCGGGTAACCCGAACCCGAATTATCGGGCACCCGAAATTGCAGGTAGTGTTTTTTTGGGGCTAATATCGGGTAGCAGTTTTCATTACCCGAATTTTGAATTATCCGAACTACCCGACCCGAAAAATTCGGGTAACCCGAACGCCGAGGCCTAGGGAGAATGCACCAACGACCACCAACTCACATTTTTAAGGAGTAGAGATTAGAGTATGCTCAAAAGGATAGAGAGGTATAACAACATGATGAAAGGGGTATATTAGAAGTGGGAGCACGTACTCCCAAGAATATGAAACTATTTTTTTATATATATTACATATATATATAGAACAGATGCGTAGGATCTATTTGCGAAGAAATCAGAGTTTCTGAGGGCCAAAACAGAAGAAAAGACTAATGGGAAGGACCTTCTTGTAAACCCTAAATTCTTTGAGGACTAATCCGCAAAAGGCAAAAATCCCCCAATTCCATCCAAGCGCCGCCGCCTGTGAGAAACCCGAGCTCGGTACTGCTTCTCCCTTGGCCTCCCGTTGCTTCCTCCCCCCTTCTCCACTCTCGGCGCCGGCGAGGTCGGGCCAAACTCACCGGCGAGCTACCTCATCGCCACCGCGCCACCATTCCACCTCTTCTTCACCGCCGCAGCCCCTCATCCCTGCGCCATCTCAATGGCCGCAGCCTCTGTTGCTTTACCGCGCCATCCATTCCTCTCCTTCTCCGACTCGCCGGCGGCCAGCACATCACCGCGCCACCACCACTTCTTCCTCCAGATCTGCTCCCTCCATCGCGCCCCTCCTTCTCCACCTTATCTGCCTTGCCGCCGCCAAGATTCACCGCATCACCGCGCTGCCTCTTCCCGGCTCTCCTCTTCACCCGTGTGCCATCTCTCTCCGCCGGCCGCCCCCCTTTGCCGCTTCTACACCGCGCCGCCCTCACCGCCGGCGTCTCCACCGACACCGACGGCGACGATTTCTCCACCGACGCAAGCTCTGGTTCTTCATCACCTCTCCACCGCCGATGTTGTTCCTCTGCTACATCTTCTTCAGTTTACCTCCAATTCCTCTCCCACTCTTGTTGCTTTTCTAAATCACTGCTCAATTTAACTGATAATGGTCTATGTTAGTTTGTGATTTGCTGAACTGTGAATGTTATTTGTGATGTGCGCATGAGATCAGAGGATATGTTTCTGCGTTTGCTCTAAATTTGTTCAGAGATTGTTCTAAGATTGCTATTGTTCTAGTGTTGGTACTGTTGCAGTAGTTTAATTATACAATCAGTTCCTGCACTTTGTTATCTGTTTCGATGTTAGTGATCTTTGTGTCAGTTGAATTTGATGTTAGTATTTTGTGTTAGCAATTGTCATTAATAATCTATGTTTAGCTCTGTCAGTTGTTTTATGTGTTAGATGTCAGTATTAGTTGTTTCTGTATTTGTCCTTGTGTTTGTGTTGCGTGGATTAGCTAGCCGACGACCGTCTTCCTCCCTTTGCTGTCTCGACCCACCTAGTGCTTCTTGACCCCCTCTTTTCTTCTTTCCACGGTCAGTCGGTAGTTAAGTCGTGCAGTTGTTCGTAGTTCTGTGCTTGTGTTGTCCTGCCGTCGTCGTCTAGTTAGCGGTCGACTGTTTTCCCTCTTGTTCTCTCTCGACTCCCTCCCTGCTTCTAGACTTCCCCAATGCTTCTCGACTTCCCCCTTTCTGTCTCGCGGTTGGTAGTTAATTAGATCGTCTGTCGGTAGTTGTGTCGTTCTTGCGTTGTTTAGTTCGTTCGTTTGTTTAGTTTGTTCTTTGTTTCGTCCGTGTGAGCTAGCGTTCGTTCAATAGTTAGTTTGTTCGGTCGATTTGGTAGTTGTTTTAGGTTTAGTTCTCCCCCGTTTCGATTGACCTAGTTTTAGCTAAGCACCGGTAGCCTCAGTCTAGTCCCTGTGGAGAACACGACACTCGCCGCTATTTCAGTGGCAACCCGTGCACTTGCGGGTGTGCTATTTTTTCACGATCACAAGGACAGACCGACGAGGTGCTACTTGTTGTAGCACAATGAGTTTGACTAGTTGCATGACCACGACATTATCTGGGCTCCATGGACTCCAGAATTCGTGGAGAGTGTAGTGCCACATGGGCTGTCCGTGCAATGCCTCCAAGACGCGGAGTTATGGGCGATGACCTGCCATCTGGTGTTCTCACACATGGTAGAGCCTTATTCACCGCAGCACATAATGCTACTATTTAGTTTGTACTAGGTCATGCCCCCTCCGGACGGCAGGTTCCTGAAGTGAGCCATATAACGGTGAGTCAAACTCCATTCGAGTGTTGTTTACACTTCGTATGTCTTCTTTCGTAACATCGATCATTCCAGAAATGCAGGTAATCAAGGATGGGTCGGCATGCTACAGACTGGTTGAGAGTGCAGTAGGAATGGACGATGGCATGGACGAACAGGGTGCATGTGGGTGTCGTAATGGAGCAGCGTCCGTACTACATTTGGACGTACGACGACTACCTACAGTGGTATGTACCACAATTGCGTGGCAGACTCACCATTCCTCCACCAGAGCGCCTAGAGGAGGTGATGCACGATTACAACCTACAGCACTGGTTCGATCGCCATAGCACTTCGCGACCATGACACCATAAGACACTTGCAACCTCTTAACGTTTCATTGATGAAATTTGTACCACTCGTTACTGAACCTATTTCATATGTCACTTCAGTTAGAGCGGGCGCAGTGCATCGCAAGTGTGTCTGAAACTGCCATCAGTAGCCCAAACACATCACCAGCCCTGCAAAAAACTTTCAAGTATATCCTGTTGCAGGTGAAGAAAATAATGAACAACTTGAGCTGCGGCCATTCGATGAACCACGCTGTGCACATCGGGCACCCAGTGGGGGCACCGTGCTCACCTATCAAGTCATCATGACCTAGCGAGTTTGGTAGGCCATTGTGACCTAGTGAGTCTAGTCACCGCATAGTACTACCTATCGTTCATGCGTGGGCCAGACCGACGAGAAGGTAAGTTGTGAGCAAATCTATGTTTTGTTTTCTTGTTTTGCCTTACGTTCTGCTAACATCATTGCATTCTCCCGCCATAGGACCGTCGTCAAGATGCATCATTTTTACCCTCCGCAACCCCTACACAGACTACACTTCCCCGTCGATCATCTTCGCTACGCATCCGAGAGGTAAGAGATTTGTAGTCTACATCCAGAATATTTATTTCTACTAATATTGTTCCGTCTTGTACCTTTCAATTCAACGTGGGGGTGACGGCCAGTTGACTGATAAGAATACGGGCCTCCTGGCTACTTCCATGGAGCAGTACACAACGCTAGAGTTTGGGGCGTACGCAGGGCAGAGCTCAGCGTTCAGACCATATGCATGGTCTGGAGCGTACGCAAGGCAAAGTTCCTCCGACTTTGCTGGCATGTCGTACGGTGAAGGCCAGAGCTCGTCCGCGTGACTGAGAATTCTAGAGTCCTTCATTCAGGACTTAATCTCAGGCAACCCCTAGTTTGGCATGTCTCAGCAGGAGCACATCAATAGTTACCAGACCCATGCTGCTCTAACTCAGCCTACTGGTGCACCGCCGGCCACTCAACAGAGTGAACGATCTCCATACCTCCTTCGACCCAACACGAATGCTCTGAACTAGCTATCTTATCCCACGAGACATGCTCGACGAAAGACAAGGCCACACCCGTGGACGCAGACGCGGTGAGGACATAGTAGCAACTCTGATGAGTGAGCCATATCACATCCTATGTCATGGCGCTTTTTGTACTACTATATATGTACAATTTCTGATAATACAATATTCTGCAAAAATAATACAATCAATTTGGCTGCGTAAGGATTCTTCAAAAAAATTCATAATTTTTCGTGCTCATATGCTAATTAAACAAAATGTCTACACATTGTTTATTAAATGATTTTTCAAGTAAAATTCAGAAAACATAAAATTATGAACAAATTACACAATGATTTAAACTACGTCAGGAAGTCCCACAAAAAAATTCATAAGTTTTTGAGCTCATTTACTATATGTAAAATTTTAACATATAGTATGAGTAAATAAATTCTCCAGTTGCGCTATCACGTACTTAGACATCAAAATAGTGCTAAAAGTGCCGTTTATCCAGCAATGCAGTCTACGCAGGAGCAAAATCTGCTGTGCCCAGCGGTCAAGTGGAGTTACTAGAGCAGTACTACTACCACCAGTAAAAAGTGGCCGACTTGCTCGTATTGATTTCTAAAAGCTATTTTTTTACAGTAATTAATTTTTTCAATAGTATGTAGCTTTCAAATAGAATATCTTTTTAAAATGATGTCTATTAGTCGATTGTAATACATAATATAGTGACTTTATTTATGTCAGTCAAAATTGGTATTTTTTTTAATAATTTTTTCTACAAAAATATTAACTAAAGATAAAAGCTAAAGCTAAAAGATAGGGGCTCACGAAAGACCGCAGCTCTATCATGTGGGGCTAGGAGTACCTGCCTCTTTGCAACATCCAACTATGCATCCCTCCGCCTCTCACTGTCTCACATGCCATGGTGAGAGGAGAGAACCAGGTTGCTGCTGCTGCTGCTCTCTGAACGTGCCTACACCATCCCCTGCCTGCTGTGCTTTCCTTTCCTGACCAGCCAGCCAGCCGCTGCAGGTAATCCCGGCTGGGCCCGCGAGGATATCGCACTGCGCTATCCTAGCCGTAGCAAAACCGCCACAAAAGGAGCGGAGCGGCAGCCGCCTCCTCATCCTTCCCGCTCACGCGTGCCGCATTTCCTAGCGTCCATCAGGGCGTCTCTCTTTCCCAACTGCTTTCTGAACCTGACCTCCAAAATCCTAATGTGGAGGCCCTCCAAAATCAAAGTTTGCAGGAGGCCGGCTATTGCCGTCGAGACAACCGACGTTGTGATTTAGGAGAATAGCCTGTTAGAAACGTTAATGCTGACCTTGTCCGTTGATAGTCTGACTTGTCCCGTGAGGAAATGTTCCAACCATAAGGCTCTCAAGTTGTCTGTGTTCATAATATGGAGATATTCCTAGCCATAACCCAACGAATTGGGTTCACTGGATCGAAACAAGAAACAAGGTCTTGCTCCGGGAACCTTTAAACCCTGAATTGATACCACTTTTTCCTCCTTTCTTGTTACCCACTGAACAAGCGCATATCCCTCCTTCAGAGTCATGTGACTCACATCTAAACCTCTATGGAGTATCACTGTATCAGGGAAAATAATCTCAACGTGCTTCGAAGAGGGTCCACTCTAACATGCATACCTATACTATTATTCTTGTGTGTGCTATGTGGATGCATCCATCATGCATGTCGAATTGACCCCTACTTACTGTACGCTCCAACATTACATTTGTGAGGCGGTCCATTTCGCTAACCTCGATCAGGTACTTCAAACCACAACTGTAGATTACTGGAATATCACATACGGAAATGTCAAGGTTCATCTTCGCTTTGCTCTTTGCTTCCGACTTCCGAGGTTTGAGGAGTGTGCTCAGCTCCGGCAGATTTTAAACTATGACGCTGTGTCGGGTAAAGACAAACCAGGGCTGCTTTGTGAACTGGGAAAGAGAACACTTGGATACTTCGTTTGATAGGGGAGCTAGCCCTTCTCCCAATGATTAAAGTTCCAGCTTGGAATTTGGCTAGTTTGGTCATTTGGCCAGCTGATGAGGAGATGATGATGATGATGATGCCGGAATGGCATTGTTGGATTCATGGCATCCACTATTTCCCATCGCCCAATAGTTGTGCGCGCCCTCAAACCACGATGAAGCTCACCTAATTAAAGCAGTCCAGTCTTATCAAATTATTGACAAGCTGGTTTTGGGGGAACTTATCTCAAGATGCTGTTGATGCTGCTCACCATTTTCCATAGTTTTCCGCAACATATTACACAACTCTATTTTAAAAAATAAATATATGTGCAGTGCAGTGTAGATGTATAAAAATCTTAATGTCAGCATAACCTCACGATCTGCACTACAATGCGCACAGACGATGCTTCAACAAGTAGCCAATTTTGCAAGCATCCTATCTCCTCTAGTCAACTGCTGGGCAGAAACTTGCGCCTAGTTTAGGGGAGAACGCATCTCCTCATCTTGATTGTTTACTTCCTTGTTACTACTACTACTACTATTGCCCATGAATCAGAATCACCGATCCTTCACAAAACTGTTGTACTGTTACGTACGCGATCCTCCCCTGATGCGGAGATCCTTCTTGATCTTTCGTGATACAGGATCAGGAATGAAAATGATCACCAATGCTTCTGGATACTTCACCGATCATTCAGGCCCAAAACCCCTCCTTTTGAAGCCAACAGCAGCTCAGCCCATCTATCTCCTCCTCACATGCATTACTACTACTCTCAACCCTAATCCCCTGCCTCTTTCATCGCACGAAACGAACACAAGCCGTCGCCTCCCCTCATCGCCGACGCCCGAGGCTGCAGCCGCCGCCGCCGCCACTGCCTAGAGGTCAAATCAGCCACCGCCCGGTGCTCCCTTCCTCCCAGTGGCTCCCATCCTGCCTTGGTACTAGGTTGTGGTCTGGTCCGAGTTGGTCTAGTTTTTTGCTCTAGGGATGGCAGTGGAAGCTCTCAAATTCCGAATCCGCATGAAGCTGGTACTGTTATAGCGTTATTGTCTCAAGCCCTGTTCGACCAGCGATGGCTCTGTTAAAAAAAAACCATTTGAATATAATTTTTTTTCTTTTTTCAATTGTATTATCTGTAAGATATAACGATGTTTTTTATTTTTTTCTTTTCATTTTTTCTTTTTCTATAATTAAATATCTTGGAAAAATAAAACCATTACAATATTATTTCAGTTAAAAACTACAGCACTTCAGAACAGTCTCAATCTATTAGAGAAATGGTATTGGTATAGCCTCTAAGAAAGGAGGCAAGGAATATTAGAAATGTATAGATTTCAATATTTCAGGTAATCTAATTGTCTCAATGTATTATAGCCTCTTTATATTTTTTAAATTATATATATACACACACACTCATCATATTGTCGTATCCTTATTTTTAGAAAATGCCGATCACCTTCCCGTATTCGGTGATACATAGATTATTGCTACTGGTAATACTAATACTATTTTAGTACCTTGGTCCCTGGAAAACCGTTTCATTCATCCCTGTGATGTTGGAATCTGACAAGGATTAAACTAGTCCTCAATAAATAGGCTTAATATTCACAATAATTGTCAGATAGAGAATCCTTCTGATAGATCCTACGACTTCGTCTGGTTGGGGAGAATGCGCTTGAACCAAATTGAGTATCGGCCACTCCATAATCAAAAGGGTATGTAATAAGATATGAGGACCCTATCCTTCGACTAGGATTAAATCCACCACAATCAACCACGTGTCATAGTTAAAAAGGAATGTGCGCCTTATCTCTCTGACTAACCACACACACGTATACTATCTCCATCCTTGACAATAACCGCTCGACGATCGTGCATAGACAAAAGTCTCACTAACAATAACAGATGGCCACATGCAGAATTCATAGGACTGACGAGGTGCCTCTATGCGGATTGCAACTGCTATCCCATCAACGCTTTATAAGGAGTGGCGCCAGATGGAGGATAGGCATACATACAGAGCGCAAGATAGCCGTATCTTTTGTGGCTATAACCTTATATACACTATTATAATCTCTAGTAATATAAAAATATAGAAAATATGGTTATTATTCTCTTTGAAGAATATAAAAAATTTGTCTAACCTGCACTGTCTCTTTTTGCGCGACCTTAACTGTTGTGTTCGTGGGCCGGCAGGCCGGAGACATCCCATGGCAGAAGGGACAGGTAGATCCAACCGGCCGACTCCGCGCGGGCCTGAGCGAGTCGCGCATCAGGCTGTCCGCTGGAAGAGGCGGGCTTTTTTTTTTCTTTTGAGGGAAACCATACCAATCCAATTCGCTGGGCGCTGGCCGTTCCCAGTTTCCCACCTCCCTGGTTGTCGCCTGTCGACCAACGGACCCAGCCACCATGGCCACGGGCTCACGGGTCAGGTCCTGTTCTTTTTTTTTCTGCGTCCGAATATGTGGATACGAATAACACACATAGTTTGCTGCCCCGCGCGCTCGACGCACCGTATCACGAATGCTTGATACGATCCATTGAAGCCGTCCATCTATTCTTTCACGTCCAGGATGGCTTGCACACACCCTACTACTATTTTTCAGAGCTTCTAAATTCTGCATATCAGCACAAGCCAATCCTATCCATCGTACGGAGCGTAGGATACAACAGATGTTAGGATTTAGGCCCTGTTTGTTTCCACTTAAGATTATTATAATCTAGCTTATAGGTGGGGGATTATATAAGCTAGATTATAATAAGCTGGTGGAAAATAAGCTGTCAAGTGTTTGGCAGCCTGGATTATCAGAGTTATGGATTGTTGTATTCGAATGTTTAAAGACTACAATGTCCTTGAGAGGGAGGCAAGGGAGTTGGGGGATGGATGAATGGCAAAGATGGGTAATATTCCTAAAGTTTTATGGTCCTTAAGATAAAAGGTGGATCTATAAGCTAAAATAAGCTCCTTTTTTGAGCTTATTAGATTACAATAATCTGGGCTATTAGTTTATTATAAGTTACCTTATAATCTAGGCTGTTTGTTTCCACTTATAATTATAAGCTAGATTATAATAATCTTAAGTGGAACAAACAGGGCCTTAGTTTGAGTCCAAGCAAGCAACGGAAGCTGTATCTAATCATCGTGCTACCCGCAGTACATGTACAACTCTACATCGTAAGCTATCTATCCTTTCTCACCGTACAGCACTCCGCGGCTGCATGTAAGGCTATGCATACGACCACCTCACAATGAAACAAGCGTCACCGCGCCGAAAGCCGCGGCGGCCGCGTAGCTCGTGAACCGAGCCCCGGCTCTGCACGCCGAGCTCTCGGCGTCCGCCGGCTCTCCCGCCTTAAGGTCGCGCGACGCCATCCGACGCAGACGCGGCGTCGGCGTCGGGCGCGCTGGCCCAGTATCCATCGCTCGGCGCGGGCGTGGGTAAGGGCGGGGTGGCCGCGACGGGCGGCTGGGCGCGGAAGAGCGCATCCGGGAGAAGCACCCTGTCGAGCTCGTACGCCGCCATGGGCGCGGTCGCGTACACGCTCGCGAGGATCTTGGCGCTGGCCCACCTGGACCGCACACGGATGGTCCCCGCGTCGTTCGTCACGTTCACCGTGTACAGCCCGCCGGCGAGCGTCGTCACCGGGTTGCTCTGGTTAAGGCCATCGAACTCCGCCAGCGCGTAGTACCTGGGCAGCGAGTGGTGCATCACCAGGTTCTTGAGCCGGTCCTTCGAAAGACCCGGCAGCACCTGCACGCTCGTCCAACAAGGCCCTGATATCAGGGGCGGACCTAGGATTAAAATTGAGTGGGGGCATACATATCAGCGCAGCGCTACGCATAGCTGAGAAGGCACTGCTGGCCTGCCGGCTGCCTCACTGGGCCACTGGGGGCCTGATGAGTTGTGGACTGGGGGCCTATATGTTGGAAATTGTTGCAACCTACCAGGACCCTTTACGACTTGTTAGAGTCGTTTACGACCAGATAGAAATTGAATACGACCAGTCCTGATCGCTTCAAACTCTATCGATCGATTTTCCTCCGTAGTCGTAAAAACACTGTAGCAATTACGACCACTCCTTCTTATCGAGCGCTGTCTTCCTCCAGCCGCTCTCGAAGAATACCGTGATCGTAAATCTTTACGAACACGCAGTGATGCTGGCGATCACCGTTCACCGTAGTCGAAACACCCTTTCGACTACGTTCACTTCCTTCGAACGTGATCGGAGTTGCTTCCGATCACATACAAACCTTCTCTGCGTAGTCGCTGCTCCTTACGACCACCTTCACCGTGGTCGTAGCCTTCTCAACGTAGTCGGAACAACACTGTTCCTTGCCGTGATCGTAGCACCCGTCGATCACGCCTGCTGGAAACTTTTCCGTGGTCGTGACTCCTCCCGATCACGCTTGCGGTGATCGTGAGTCCTTCCGACCACGTATTGCACAAACACACGACAACACAAAGCTTTGTGTCTTTCCCTCTTTTTGTATTTTCTCAATTGCTTGGTACATCTTTGGTTACATGTCTACCCCTTCTTTTATACCCAACTCTACGACTCCTACTCGGATTCCGATTAGGAATACAAAACCTATTCCGACTCCGACTTCTAATTCCTACTTCAACTCAACTTCGATTACAAACCCGACTCCGATACGACTTCTAAAACAAGATTATTTCCAACATTCTCTCCCTAATCTTGTTTTAGTAGCTTCCATCATGTTGATCTTCTCCTGTTTCTTCCTTGGATGTTTTTCTCCACCAGCTGCTTGTTTCACTGTTGCGTGGTCTTGCTTTCAACCACCGTTCTTCACGTCGTGCTTTCTCCCGCCTACTCGGCATCCAAACTTCAGGCTTTTGGCTGCTTCGACCATCCGGGTCGATCCTGGGACCTGTTTGCTGTGGTCGAACGATTTCTCGACCACGTCCAGTCTTCATTTGCCGTGGTCGTAACACTTGCCGACCGTGCTCGATCATCTTTTGCCGTGGTCGTGGTGACTCCCGACCACGTTCGATCGTCTTTTGCCGTGGTCGAATTTCTTCTCGACTACAGCCAAAACCTTCTGCCAACTTTCTCGTTACGACTTCCTGCTGTTTTTCGACCACCAGGAGATGAAGTCTTTCAGGCTCTGGTTCCTTTAGATCATTCTTCATGCCATCTGGTCTCCAAATTTTCAGCGGTATTTTGTACAACCGATTTGCTGATTTTTGTGCTCTCATCAACAACTGCTCTCTGCTGTCAAAAACCCTCAGATAAACTCCTTTTAATTCAACTCGGCACCCTTCTTCAGTCAGTTGGCCCAAGCTTATCACGTTGCTGCAAAGACTTGGTATATAATATACATCTGACAACGGTCTTTGACTTCCATCCTTGCACTTTAACAGGATTGTTCCTTTTCCTTTGATTTGAACTGTTGAGCCGTCTCCAAACTTTACTTTACTGAGCACTCTCTCGTCTAGTTCATGAAACAACGAGTGTGTGCCCGTCATGTGGTTGCTTGCTCCGTTGTCGAGATACCAATCTGTTGACTGGTCTTGAGTCTTCTCTCCCTTCTCCATCAAACTAGGAAATACTCTCCCTTCATGTAGCATCACCATTGTCGGTTCAGCTACAGTACATTGCGACAGCAGCAGAGTCGGTTCCATCTGAACCAGATTGACTTCATCCTCTCTCTCTTCTTGTTTCTGCAATTCGCTGAAAAATGCCCATACTTTTTGCAGTTGTGGCATTGTATGTGGCTTCGACATTCAGCAGCGTAGTGACCGAATTTCTTGCACTTGTGGCATTGTATACTCGATTTGCCGGTTTCAGAGTTACGCCCACGACTGCTCCCGTCGTTGCGTCCTCCACCTCTCTTCACATCGTCGTTGTGACTTTCATGGCTCTTATTCTCGTTCAGTGCTTCCCACTGAGCACGAGATAGCAGCAGCTGATTACCTCCTTCCTTGTCCTGATGCCGTCTCTTCTGACTTTCTTCGAAGATTCGTAAACGACCGACTGCCTCAGTCAGCGACATCTTCGTCATGTCTCCAAATTGCTCGATTGTGCTTATGATTTGGAGAAAACTGTCAGGGACTGCACTGAACAACCTTTCAATGACTGTTGAATCTGGCAAATCAACTCCCAGAGCTCGAATTTCGCCGGCCAAACTCGTGAGTTTTTGCGAGAACTCACCGACGCCTTCAGTCTCTCCCATGACTAAGCGATCGAATTGCCTCTTCAACACTTGTGCTCTTGCCTTCTTGACACGTTCTTCTCCAATGCGCATCTCCTTGATAGCTTCCCACGCTTCTTTTGCAGTTTCCTTCTCTGCAACAGTCATTAAGACCTCGTCGGGGATAGCCTGAGATATGACAGCCAGAGCGCCCTGGTCCTGAGTCTCTTCGACCGGTGCATCTCCTTCAATAGCCGTCCATACTCCCAGAGCGCGCATGACGATCTTCATCTTCACGGCCCACAGGCCGTAGTTCGTGTCGGTCAGCATGGGGAATTGGATTGGTACCGTACCTCCTCTCATCGGTGCTCGTAGTGGTGCCGGTGTTTTCTTTTCGCCGGAGCCTTCTCCTCCCGCAGCTTTCTTCTCAGCTGACTTGTCCTCCATTGCCACCTTGCTCTGATACCAAATGTTGGAAATTGTTGCAACCTACCAGGACCCTTTACGACTTGTTAGAGTCGTTTACGACCAGATAGAAATTGAATACGACCAGTCCTGATCGCTTCAAACTCTATCGATCGATTTTCCTCCGTAGTCGTAAAAACACTGTAGCAATTACGACCACTCCTTCTTATCGAGCGCTGTCTTCCTCCAGCCGCTCTCGAAGAATACCGTGATCGTAAATCTTTACGAACACGCAGTGATGCTGGCGATCACCGTTCACCGTAGTCGAAACACCCTTTCGACTACGTTCACTTCCTTCGAACGTGATCGGAGTTGCTTCCGATCACATACAAACCTTCTCTGCGTAGTCGCTGCTCCTTACGACCACCTTCACCGTGGTCGTAGCCTTCTCAACGTAGTCGGAACAACACTGTTCCTTGCCGTGATCGTAGCACCCGTCGATCACGCCTGCTGGAAACTTTTCCGTGGTCGTGACTCCTCCCGATCACGCTTGCGGTGATCGTGAGTCCTTCCGACCACGTATTGCACAAACACACGACAACACAAAGCTTTGTGTCTTTCCCTCTTTTTGTATTTTCTCAATTGCTTGGTACATCTTTGGTTACATGTCTACCCCTTCTTTTATACCCAACTCTACGACTCCTACTCGGATTCCGATTAGGAATACAAAACCTATTCCGACTCCGACTTCTAATTCCTACTTCAACTCAACTTCGATTACAAACCCGACTCCGATACGACTTCTAAAACAAGATTATTTCCAACACTATATGGATTAAATCCAGAGAGTATAAGTGATTAACGAAATTGACTGGGGGCCAAGGCCCCCACTAATTATGCTTTGGGTCCGCCCCTGCCTGATATATCAGAGACTTTACTCCATACGTATTCTGTAATCGTACGTGCTGTACAATGTAAGTATGATGGTTCTTGAAATTACGGACGGCTTGACGGCGGCGAAGGCCCTGTCGAGTGTCAACGGGGACGAAGATAGTGATGCCCTGGTCAGTCCGATAGGTCTGGTTTTCGAACACCTCGACGAGGTCGGTCTGCTGGAGGTACCTGAGGAAGGTGTGGAAGGGCCCGTCGAGGATCAGCATCTCTGTGAGGTTGGCGCGCTTGCCCTGGGGAGCCCGCGCCGATGCGTCGGCAGCACTGCTCTGTGGCGGCGACGAGGGCCACCTGGCGAGCGCGCGGTGCGTGCCGGGGAGCAGGAGGAATAGGTAGATCTGCTAATAAGTTTAAATTTAACCTAAAATCAACCCAATCCATATAAGATAAAGTCAAATATTCACTCCAATTTAACCTATAAAAGATTTTTTATAACCTCACCTAATCCAAATCATTTTCTACTTAAACCCAACCTAACCGGAACCCATGGGTTTAACCCACTTTCCAACTCATTTGCCAACCCACTTATTCGTAAAACTTCGGTATTTAGAATTTTTAACCTCGTGTTCACATTATAAATTATTTACGAAATCCATTGAAATTTATTACAAATGATTCTACGTGTAAGAGAGCTACTCTGTGCAAATTAACAGGGCTAGACGCACACGTGGCCCCATAAGCTTTTATAGGAAGTTTTAATAAAACTTCGGCATTTTAAATTTCAATCTCGTGTTCACACCATAAAAGTTTTTTAAAATCAATTAAAATTTATTGGAGATGACTTTGCGTATATGGGGAGCTATTTTATGCAAATTAGTAAGGTTAGGTGCACGCGTAGGGCCCACATGCTTTTATAGAAAGTTTTCTTAAAACTTCGGTATTTAAAATTTCAACCTCGCGTTCACACCATAAAAGTTTTACAAAATTGATTGAAATTTATTGCAAATGATTCTAAGTGGAGGAAAGCTACTTTGTGCAAATTGACAGCGCTAGCGCGTACATGTAGGTGCTTTTTATAGGAAGTTTTCGTAAAACTTCGGTATTTAAAATTTTAACTTTGCGTTCACACCACAAAAGTTTTTCGAAATCAATTAAAATTTATTAGAGGTGATTCTGCGTGTAGGGGAGCTACTCTATGCAGATTGGCAAGGTTTGACGTATATATGTGCCCCACATGCTTTTATAGGAAGTTTTAGTAAAACTTCGGTATTTAGAATTTCAACATCGTGTTCACACTACAAAAGTTTTACGAAATCGATTGGAGTTTGTTGCAAATGATTCTGTGTGTATGGAGCTACTCTGTGTAAATTAGCAGATATATATGCACATGTGGCTCTGACATACTTTTATAGAAAATTATAATCAAGTATAGTAGTCTAAGCCTATAGACAATTCAAGTGCCACCCAATTAGGCCACGGCATGGGTAAAACCCGTTCACAACCTGATCTCAACTCAAAATTTATGAACCCACCTCAACCCAACGCAACTCGTTTACTCTTTCAACCTGTTTCCACATATCTAAGGCCAACTCAATTAAAAACCCATCTCATTTAATCCGTTTAAATTCAACCCATTAGCACACCTAGGAATAGGGACAGTGCTGCAACGGTGAGGAACGCAGCGGCGAATTTCATTGTTCAAGTGTCGATCTAATTAAGCATAGACAAGACATTAAGATGTGCTGCTGCAAGACGTACCAAGGTGAAATTTGGCTTGAACTGCGAGCAACTAAACTTAACTGCGTGGAAAAATAAATCAATGGAGGTGCGGCTTTTGTCCGATTTTTGTGCAAAGCTAAAAGCTTGGAGTTTTGGCTTCCTATTTTTCCAGTGGTTCAGAGGATGCAGGACGGTGTCAAACGATGGTCCTTGAACGTCTTGAACCATGCATTCAACGCTACTCTCTCTCGAAAGAAAAAGGCACATGCAGCATTAGAGATCCAAGTCGTTCTCAAGACAAAGTAACACAATCATGTTCGTTAACCTGAAGAAAATATCATTCCATTGTAAATGCATTCATGTTTAAGATAAGTCGAGAATACGACCAATAATGCAACATACCTACATACACAGTGATGTGCATGCATCAATTCATCATTTAGGCAACAAACGAATCAACGAACTCTCCACAAAAAAGAAGCATTCACCGTACGTGCCAACGCAAAGAATTATCCAACTACATCATCAGAAACCCGAAGACCATCAGAACCAAGTAGCCAACGAGAAGGCTCCCAGTGCCAACCCGGCACGACATGCTCTTGGCGCCAGCACCGTCCGTGGTGCCATGATCGGCCGCGACCGGCGCGCCATCCATCGCCTTTCCCCCGTGCCCCGGCGCGGGCGCCGGCGCCGGCACGGGTGCCATTTCCGGAGCGGTCGGGAAGATCTGCTCCGGCAGCAGCACCCTGTTCAGCGCGTACACCGCGACCGGCGGCGTCGAGTACACGCTGCTGACGAGCTTCGCCGTGTCCCAGCTCGACACGACGCGTATGGTCCCGGCGGCGTCGGTGATGTTCACTGTGTACTGCCCGCCGGTGAACGTGGACACCGGGCTCGACGCGGCCAGCGCTGTGAAGGCCGAGAGCGGGTAGTACCTGGGCATCGCGTGGTACAGCATGAGCGACCGGAGCTGGTCGGCGGTGAGGTTGGCCAGCGCGGCCTTGTCGACGGCCGCGAAAGCCGAGTCCTCAGGCGCGAAGATGGTGACGCCCTGGTGCGTGTCGTTGGCCTGGCTCTGGAAGGTCCTGATCACGTCGGTCTTGGTGAGGTAGTCGAGGAACGTGCCGTACGGGCCGGCGAGGGAGAGCAGGTCGGCGAGGTTGACGTGGCGTGGTGCCGGCGCCGGCGCCGGCGTCTCGATCGGTGTCCTCTGACACAACGCTCCGCGGGAGAGCGCGAGGCATAGCAATGCACTGACAAGAACAGCCGCTTTAAGCTCCATTTCGGCAAACCTTGTGCACTGTACTAGCAACAAGCGCAAGCAAGATGAACGCTTTCCAAAATGCAGATGAAGCAACTGCACCTGATCGAGGCCGCGGTGAAGCTACCATGGCAGCTGTATTTATAGCAGCTGGGTGGTGGATTGATCGTATAAAGACATGGCGAAAGTACACTTGGGGTGGCACTCGGTTGGCGTTAGCTATGTTGTCGCTGTTAAGTGGTCAAACGAATATGTGGACACGATCATGTGATATGGGAATGTTTCATCTGAAGGTGGCGGTGACCAATGGTTATTCTGATCTGCAGCCTGAAGGAGCGCAGGTCAATTGCATTTTATATAAATTTCTTGCGGTCTGATTTAGCATGTATGGTATTAATTACCAGCTAATCTCTTTTTGTTGCGAGGAGCTACGCCGACCCCTGTAATTACTGAGAGATAATAACATTGATCAACGAATTATTAATTATCAGCGCTAATCTCTTTTTGTTGGTTGCGAGGAGCTACGCCGATCCTGTCATTACTGAGAGATAATAACAGTGGTCAACGAATTATTAGGTCAGTCTCAGTGGAGGTTTCATATCCCAGTTTCCAACATACTTATATTTTGGAAACAGTGCAGAAGAGTTTCATCTCCATGAAACTCTCTCTACTCCCATGAAACTTTTATCATCTCTCTCTTCATCAATACAGTGACATGTCAGCGTATTTAATGCCCATGAAACTCCATGAAACCTCCACTGAGACTGGCCTTATTCGTTATTCTATAGAACACTGCTCCAATGAATAATAAGCTCATCTGAGTAGTTGTAGTAGAACAATAATTAGGCACTATACACTTTCTTATTACAAGCCACACATGACTTAAGGTCTTAAGCACATGTAGCCAGATAATATTACAATATTAACTGTTCTCAACTATTAGTTATACAAGGTACTCTTAAATAAAAAGATATATAACATAGTGCCCGTCCAACCATGTATGATGAACTACAAGTCATCTCCTCTTAGCTACCATAAAAGGCCACCATTTCATCATACTTCAGTCAGTCTCAACCTCGAACCTCTGACTGCCTTCATTATCCACCACATCATTATCAAATCTTAAGTACAACCTGGCTAAATATGACTCTGAAAAGGAAGGTTTAATAGTAAGAGTGAGTACGAAGTACTCAGTAAGTTATTAAATAATGATGCACTTTTGTTCTCATTTTTTTTCACATTTTTACTTGATCTTTCCTTCAAAATACATTTTTATCATTTTGAAGAGTTTTTAAGTAGTTATTATCTGAAATTGTTCTAACAATCATTCTAGAGAAGATAATAACAGTGGTCAACGAATTATTATTCATTTATTCTATAGAACACCGCTCCAATGAATAATAAACTCATGTGAGTAGTTGCAGCAGAACAATAATTAGATACTATACTCTTTATTATTACAAGCCACACATGGCTTAAGGTCTTAGGCAAAGATTATACCAAAGAATGGATTATTAAGTTGTTAAAGTACATGTGAGCAACAACGGGACGACGAACCATTAACCATTTTTAAAGCATCAACGGCAAGACACGAAACCGCAGAGGTTTTTTAATCAGTCGCCGATCAGAGAAAAAAAAATTCTTCCCGCTATGTTCAGCATTCACCTGAGGAGCACCTCTAGCATTCTGACCGTCCAACTTGGTGGATAGCGATCGACTTTTGAGTTGCGACTTGTGAGCATCTCGATTCATCGCGTGATCTTTTGATGGAACGGTGGCCCGAGCATCCGATGAACACGACCGACGGTGATTCCCAGAACTCGCTGCGTTGCCTCCGCCGGCGGTGGTGTGTTTTGTGGCCTTGTGCTCCCCCTCGCGGGCGCAGACTAGCTCCTCCTCCGATCCTCCACGACGAGCGCTGGAGACGTGCGTGCGCGCCGCGAGTATTTCTCGGCGTTACTGCCCTGCCACATACCATGTCTGACCGACATACAACACATACGGACTTGGCAATATACAATGCCATATGTCGTCACGGCGGATAATCAAAACAGAAAGTACAGTTCGTGCGGGGAAGCACGACTTGGCAAACGTGCTTAAGAATTGTTGGACTTTTGAGAATTTTTTTAACTTGTAAACCCAAAAAAAAGAGAGAGGGAGGGGTTCCACCTGTCGGTGGGATGGATGAAGGGATAAGGCCATTGGCCTTCTCCTCGCGAGCGCAGTTGGCTGAGGTGACGCTTGACTGCTTGGGTCTCTCGGTCGTCCGGGTCTCCCGGGATGGCGGCAGCGTCGGAGGCGCCTTTGGCTCGGCCGCTTCGACGTCGGCCGTTCAACTACAGCCCACTGGTCTCCTCCCTAGTTCCCTTTAAAAGGCGGTCTTCCCCTTCTCTTTTGGAGGACCAAAAGCAGTGAATTCACTTTCTTCCCCTCTGATCTCCGATCTCCCTCGGTAGTTCTCTGATCTTGAGTCTTGAAAGCCGCCGGCTGGGTTCTTTCCTGTCGCCGTCGGCTGAGCAGCTCGAATAACCATTCTAGGGTTCTTTCCCGTGCGGTTCCGTTGTGCCTTTTCCTTGGATCTGGCCGTGAGGAAAGGTTTGGGGATTTACCTCTAGAGGTTGATTCAGCTCGGTTTTGTGCTGAGTGTTTGAAGGAGATTCTATAACTTGTTCTTGATGTTCACGGGTACTCTTGGCCAGAGCTCTCGGTCTTGTGCGGCATCCACCCGACCCTCGGCTTCTACTTTGGCTACTCGAGGTGGAAGTGTGGTATTGTATCTCCGATTGCCATCATCTCCTTGCTCGGCGCAGTGGGGTGCTTGGTTTTCTGGGACAACGTTACGTGTGTGCCTTGCATCGTTTGATTTCTTCACGGTGATTTCGAGTATCACCGCCATTGTGAGTATACTAGCTATTGGTTCTTTGCAATTTCATGATCTACTTCACACATCTGTGAGTCATCACTAGCTGGAAAATTGCAAAGAATATTTTGTGGGCTGATTGCTTGGTGATGAAATGACATAAATTAAAATTATATATGATCTTGTAAATAGATTTGATCTTCAACTATAGGCTGAATTGCTATTTTTCATACCCTGATCATTGATATATTTGTGTATTACTTGTTGTTCATTGATCCTGTGATGTGTGATCCTCTGTTCGGTCATTGTAGTTGATCATCAAGTTTTGCTATGCTGGTGTAATCAATTCTGTTCCTGTCCAATGAATGTTAGATTGATTATTGTAATCATATTTAATGTTCAGCAAGTTATAACAACGATATAGTAGTTTTTTAAACTCAAGATTGAATGTATAAGAGGATATATATAATTAAGATTGCATTAGTCGTGGCGGAGACGGCCAAGAATAAATCTTGTGCAACTAGCCTTCTGAGAGCAATTAATAATATTCAAATTGTTGATACCATGTTGAATTTGGGCATACATGTTATGCTTTTGTTGAGATCAGCATTCTTGTATAATGTCTTAAATTGTTTAGATGTGTATATGCTGATTATAGACTCTTATATAGTATATTTGTTGGGCGTATGTTTTAATGACTTAAAGAGTTCACATAATTATATATTGATTTAATCATTTATATGATTTTTATATCATGCTTGCGTCTTTGTCAAATATGTTAGAATTAAATATAAATACATGCTTATATAGCAATATTTACAACAAGAACGGCCCTGCCAGCCAGTTTTCTCTATTTCAGCTTTGACACTGTTATTTTTAGATTATGAATGATGTTTTTTGTCTATATTTTTTAAGATGGCAGCAGACGATATACAATTTTAGACTTAAGAAACCGTTTAAAAAATCTACTTAAAAAATTGTCTAATTTATTTTAATTTTTAACTTCAAATTTTAGCTTTCAGCTTCGAGAGCCAGCCAGGGCCCTCTGGGCTCCGGCCCTGCATTTCTGCACTGCAGCATGGGCGCCATGTGTTGCGACTTGTGTGGACTGACGAATATTTTCTCACATCTGCCGGAGCTTGCCAGCTGGGCACAAATGGCGTGAGCAGTGGATAGTTATCTATTTCACAAATCTGCCCACCTTTTCCCTCTATTGCCATATGCTATTTCCCAAAGTGTCGTACTCGTACCGAAATGTTCAAGGCGGTTTGCCAGCCGTCGACCGACCGCTAGCCCAACTGGTATGCCACCCGATGATCACGGCTCACGAGCTTTGTGTGTCGGTGAGTGGTGGCCATAGTGCTGCAGTGCATATCTCACTCAATTCTTCTTTTCAGCGTATAATTTATACCTTATAATTTTTTAAACAAATAAATAAGATATTTTTTGTTGTTTTTTTACAAAAAATGATTTATTAAAATGACCTTTTCAAAATAATTTATCAACATTTAATTTATTCACATAAACGCTTGCGTTAATATCAAAAGATATTAGTCATAGCCGAAAAGAACTCTCCTGAATTTTTCTCGCTTTCTGGCGCTTTCTGGTGACGCTAAAGAGTGTCAGCCTGCTCATTTCTGCTGAAAAAAGTGGCTTACGACTGAAATTACACTGTAACTGGTTGAAATTAGACTGTAATTAACGGTGACTTATTTGACGTAATTAAATTTAAAATAATTAAAAATTGAAAAAAAAATATGTTAGCTAACCACGGATAATGCGAGGGAAAAAACCAGAAAAAACTCAAAAAATATAAAAAATAAAATGTAGAAATAATGAAAAATAAACCAAAAGCTGGACAGCAGCTGTACTTCATGGCGATGCGTCGGAAAGAAGGAACCGTATGATGTAAAGCTGGCATGCGTTGTTGGTACTAGTCGACACGAGGAGTTGAAAAGGCAAGAGAAGATGCATAAATGGCAAAGCTTCGAGTTGTCGAATTGCCTAATGGGTCCTGGGACGGATGGATCTCTCCCCATGTGCTTCGTGTTTTCTTTAGCTGGGGCCAGTCTTAACAATCGGACCGGTGAGGACGTGGTTCGACCGCCGGTTCGTTCATATTAATATTTTATTCGTTTAGAATTATTTTTATTCCAAAAAATGCATTTATATTGTACATATTTAGGTAAAGAAGAGAGGTTCCGACGGAGACATACTATCGAATCTTTTTTAGAGAGAAACATACTGTCGATTGTCTATAGCCCTAAGCATTGATCCATAACCCATAATCCAAAGTCCACACAACAAGGTTACTAGTTCGTAACAAATTTCTGGCGGAGTGGATGTTAATTTTCCATAGAATCCATTGGCCATATTGAAGTATGGAAAACATGGTCAAAATAGAGCTAGAAGCCATGAACATCAAAGAAAAACAGAGCAATCAAAAGCAGCTCGAAGTTTTCTGCTGCTACATACTTTACCCTGCTCATTTCGGCTTCAGCCTCTCGCTTTTGGCTTCTAATTTACTATTCCTAAATTTTATCCTTTTTGTCTTTTCAACTTTTTAGAGCTTTTTTGTCTTTTCATTTTCCCATATTTATTTACATTGTCTTTGATAGGCTAAATTGGTTTTTATTTTTAATTTTTTTAAATTTAATTACACCAAATAAGTTACTAGTAACTAAAATACAAAATAAAACATATACAATGTAAAATAAATAATAAACCAGTTTATCTCAACCGATCTGCCCGTCGCCGATTTCCAGCCGCCGTCGAACGCAAGCCATGAAATCGCCCTTGCCTAGCGGTGTAGCTGCCGCTACCGAACTCCATCAAGCATCGATGTGCAGCCCTGGCGTGAATCCGATGCCGACGCCGCAGGCCGCCATGCTGCATCGGGGAAGAGAGGATTCGGAGTCCGCTGTGGCGGCGCTGGGAACAAAGGACAGAAACCTTGAAGCCCTAGGCTCTCGCCAATATCACGCATGAACTGGGTCATGGGCTGGGCCGTGCCGCTCGGGCTCTATATATGTCGTCTACTTTTTTCCTAAACAAGAGCCGGCCGGTTCTGGTGAAAACCGCCCAGTTCAGTAGGTTTTTCCGGTTCAATTGTATGCACGGTCTTTAAAGCAAATCAAACCGTAGAGGCCATCGGTGATTTTTTTCCCCGGTTAAACAGCCGGTCGGGTCCGAGCAGGGCCTAAGGCTGGGGGCTGGCAAAATGGAAAGCCTTTCCGTCTCCACCTTTGCGATGAGAAGGTTCCTACACCATGATAGCCGGGCTTCCCACAACAAAATCTGCGAGAGGCGAACTGGGCGGCCGGTCCACAGCTGCACATGCCGGCGAATCTTCATCTCCCATCCATGCAAGTAGGATAGTGTGTTTGGCTTCTGCTTTTGCTGTGCCCTTTTCAATTCAAAGCACCCTGCGATAGAGAAAACTGAAACGAAGCATGATACCATCAGGTCATCAGGAGCCGTCCTTGCTGTAGAGGAAACTGTAGCTGAAAATCCATCTACAAAAGCACTCTACCTGAAGACGTTCAGGTTTTTGCAAGCTAAATGAGATGACAGTGCAGCCATTTCAGCTCCGATATTGGCAGATTGCGCTGGACAAGATCCTGATGATTGATTACTCCAGTTCCAATGCCAGAAATTACTGCACCATGTGAAGGTCGTTTATGGTTAGCTACTTGCTCCGAGGATCATTAAAGATTGCTCAAATGGCCAGGAGAGAAGTCCCAAACATGTCATGTGCCATCCACTTGAATGGAAAAGGACGCCGGCCCTCGATCTAACCAAATCAAATCGATCGGAACCTCGCCGTTACCAATCTCCCGCCATTCTCACACGCTGGAACCCAATGATTTTATTAGCGCGTTCAATTTTTCTTTTCAGATAGAGGCCCTGTTCTTTTCAGCTTTTAAAAATTGATTTTCGGTTTTTCTACAATAACTAACTTTTAAATGGAGTTTTTTTTAAGATAAAGTCTACTAGTTAATTGTAGTACATACTTTACTAACTTCATTTATATCGGCAAAAACGCACATGAGTTTCTATTACTCGGTAATTTCTTGTACAAACAGCCCAAAAGCCACAAGCCGCAGCCAAAAGCCACAAGCCGCTGCCAAAAAGAACAGACCCGGAGTACAATTCTATCGCAGTTAGCCTAAGTGTCTAAGGGTACGTACAAATACAATTCATGATAGTCTCAAGTGGTGGTTGCATCCTCCACCTAAGCATAAGCTATTCAAAGAGTTAATGAGCCTGTTCTTTTAACGGTTTCTAAAAGCGACCTTTAGTTTTTGCTACAGTTGCTAACTTTTAAATGGAGTATTTTTTCAAGACGGGATCTACAAGTTAATTGTAATACACGTTGAAAGCCCAACATCTGTATCAACCAAAATCACAAGCGAGTATCATCCTCTCCGTAATCTCTGTCGCAAACAGCTAAAATTCAAAAATTCCAACCAAAGCCATAAGCCACAACCATATCAAATAGGCCCGGCCGTTTATTTCGGCTTGAGCTTCTGACTTCTGGTTTATTTTTTACTATTCCTAAATTTCGTCTTTTTCTAGTTTTTTTTGCCAGTTCTTTTTCCCCGTATTCATTTGCATTGTCTGCAATGGGATAACCTGTTTTTTTTTCTATTTTTAAATTTTTTAAATTTAATTATGCCAAACAAGTCACCATCAGTTACAGTGTAATGTTAGCCAGTTACAACATAATTTTTGCCATAAGCCATATTTTTTAGCCGAACTGAATGGGCTATAAGACACCACTCAAACTTCCACTCATCTAATGCATGGTGGTTTTCACTAGACCCATGATACCATTTGCACGTCAACCCTCAAATATTTCTATGTCAGCCCTCAAATTATATTTATATGCAACATTTTACATTAGTAATCCTACAAGCAAAAAATATTACAAAAGCACCCCTAGCCCTATTTGTCAGCCACGGAACCCGCTGTGTCCCACTTCCTCCCCCATCGACCCATTCTCCCCTCTCGCCTCCCTCTCTCTCCCACAAACTCCCCCAGCTCCATTCTCTCATCTGACGGCTGCTACCCCGATTAGCCGTCGGTGTCGCTCCTCCGCACCCAGAACTAGCAGGGCCCATCTAGATCCAGACGAAGCTAGTCACTGCCGCCATCTTCTTTAGCCCGTGGCGTCATCCTCCCCTATCGACCAGTGGTCATCCGCGAGAACATGCAACATCGCTGCTTTCTCCCTCCGTGGTATCGTTGTCCAACCGTGTCCATTCTAGGGCATCGCAGCCGCTAGTTGTGCCGGATCTAGTACGCCCTAGGCACCGTGGCCAGGTCTGGTCGTTGTTGCTTTTGCCTGGCGCCAATGCCTTCCTCACGAATGGCAAGTGATTCGTGGTCATCGTCGCGGCAAAAGTTGCCTGGCATCGCGGCCCTCGTCCATGTCAAGTTGTGTCCGTGCTTCACCGACCCATGTGCGAAAGATAGAGGTGCCTCTCTCCTCCCCTCTCCCAGGTCCACTCTCCTTCCCCCCAAGCCACCACCTTTTTGTAGAGCCCGCTCCGACACTCTGCAGGCTGCTGCCTTTTCTCCTCTCCCCTGTATGGAATAAGGCTATAAAAAAGCTCGAGGCTCGCGAGCTACTTAAGCTCGGCTCATTCTAGGCTCGATTCAAGCTCAATTCAAACTTTAAACGATCCAAACTTGAGTTTGATCTCAATCTCACGAGCTTCACTGAACCGAGCTCGAACATTTCATGAGCCAAGATTTGAGCTTAAATAGTGATACATATTAACTTCTATCGAGCTTACTCGAGCTGAACTCGAGCTCAAGTTCTTCTTATTGTTAAAAATTAGTGTATATTTGCATTATTTTGATTGTTGTCAAGCTTACTCGAGCCGAGCTCAAACTTTTATTATTGTTGAAAATTAGTGTATAATAAATTATTTTAATTGTTATCGAGCTTCAACAAGTCGAGGTCAAGCCTACTCGAACTTAGGCCGAGCCGAGCTTGAGCCCAGGTCCAACCTCGGACCCCAACTCAAGCTTGGCTTAAGCTCGGTAGAAGTTCGAGCCTAGAAGGCCAGGTGTAAGTTCAAGCTCCATTAATTTGATTTTGGTGATAATGATAAATACAATTATGAGACTAATATGTTTATTGATTATGATATTGCTTAGTCTCATTTGGATGAAAAGGTGAAAAATATAAGATGTATGCATTCAATATCACATTCTTATCTTATTGCATTCATCGAATCCGAAATATAGAATAAACTTCACCAAATAAGTCAAACTTGAATATATGCATATACTTTCAAAATACATTCTTGTATGCACACATTTAGAGGAGTTCACTTTATATTTTGTGGTTTCATTAGTAGTGATCCATGTTCTATTTTCACATATTAAGGGCATGTTTGGAACAGAGGAATTTCACAGGAATTTTACAGGAATTTTGCAGGAAACAGTTCAATTCCCGCAGGAATCGGGAAAAATTCCCGCATTCCAAACAGGGCCTAAGGATCTTTATTTTAAAATATATCCTTTGAGTATATATAGCTTGAGTAGTTCATATATACTAATAATCGGGTTGCCATCTAGTTCTTTCATTATATATTAATGGTTGGATGATTAATAACAACTGAATAATTAAGTTTTGCTTTAAAAACTTATCTTAGAGTATACAAGTGTTGTGTACATGTTGTATACTCATAATTCAATTTTTATCTCAGTATTTATTGAGATTATCATGAATTACCAAAAAGAGAAATTTGTATAATCTAGTCCATCTGTTATATGTTAATGGTGAAGTTTGGTAATTGATGGCAATTATTTTGTGGACTAACATTTTTCATGAGTTGGATAAATAAGTTAGGTTCCACAAATGAGAAAGATTTGGGAAGACTTCATGTGTTGAAGATCATCAAGTTAAGTGAAAAATGCATCATGAGTTGACAGTAGGGGAAATCCATAGGACCTTCTATTTTCAAGTGTCCTGTCAAGATGTGCTAACTTTGTTACTCACATTCTATAATTTGGTTGTTTTAGTACTCTGTCATAGTAGACAAAGATGTAACAATAGGTCATGACATACTCTAAATATTTGTACCCCTGTATAACATAGTTTACCTTTGTTTACATCAAAGACTGCTTCAATACATAGATGTATTTCTACTTAGCCAATTAAACAAAAGTTGCATCAGAATGTAGATGAGTTACAGGTGTGCTATTATATTTTCTTATTTCGAATTCATTTTTGTCTTTTGCATTCCTGAAAAAAATTCTTTAAAACTTGTTATAGTAAATAAATGAGGATGATACCACTATTTGTCCCTGAACAACCTAATTTCCACTATGGTAGAAGGTTGATTAAGGAAGGTAATTAAGGAAATATAATACCAGTGTTGTGGATCTGAGGTTGGCGGTGCGAAATCAGCCGCAACGGCTTCACCTACTTGCTTGTTTGTGGGGACCGCTTGAGTGGGGAAGCGGCAGGGCTACTAGCGGCTACAGCGCTTGACCAACCAGTGGCATTGGAGTGGCTGGCAGCAGTCGCGTGCTCCGCAGAGGTGGCTGGAAGAGATCCCCATGGCGGCGGCGCTGGTGCATCCGCCCCTGTCCCTCGATGAGGCATCTTCCCGGCGTACGGGGTGCGTCGAGGAGGCCTAGGACTGGACGAGGAAAGTATCGTGGTAGCGAGCGATTTTGGAGGGGAAGCACTACATAAAGCTAATCATGGAGAGGAGGGCTCGATCCCTTTTCCTTCTCGTGCGCAGGGGCGGCATCGTGGAGAAGAGATCGCGCGCCAAGGGGGAAGGTCTCACGCGCATTGGGGCAGCAGGAAGAAATCGCGCGTGCAGAGAAGAAATGAGGAGAAGAAATCGGGTGTGGCTAGCCACACCAGATTGAAAGCGCCCGTACAATGGCATGGAAGCCGTCGATGGCACCCTATTTTCATGCATATCAACCGTCTGTAGATCTACAGATGACCTCCTTCTCTCCCTTCTTTCTCTTTCATCCAGCTCATCAAAAAAATCTGAGTGACACTTTTTATAGTATATCATCATGTTATAGAGCTGTAAACGAGCCGAACTCGAGTGAGCTTGGCTTTCCAGACTCGAACTTGGTAGAAGCTCGAGCCGAGCTCGAGTTGAGGTCCGATCCTGGGCTTGGGCTTGAGCTCGGCTCAGCCTAAGCTCGAGTAGGTTTGAGCTCGGCTTGTTGAAGCTCAACAACAATTAAAATAATTTATTATGCACTATTTTTCAATAATAAGAAAATTTTGAGTTCGAGCTCAGCTCTAGTAAGCTCGATAACAGTCAAAATAATTCAAACATACACTAATTTTCAATAATAAGAAAAACTCGATCTCGAGTTTGACTCGAGTAAGCTCGGTAAGAGTTAATATGTATCACTATTTAAGCTCGAATCGAGACTCGCAAACTATTCTAGCTCGGCTCGGTAAGCTCGCGAGCTTGAGATTAAGTTCGAATTCGGTTAAATTAAAGTTCGAGTTGAACTCGAATCAAGTTGAAAACGAACCGGACTCAAGTAACTCATAAGCTTCGAGCTTTTTTTTTATGTCTTCATCCTGTACACGTTAAAAGTCCAATATCTGTACCAGCCAAAATCACAAGTGAGTATTTGTTTCTCCGTAATCTATATTATAAACAGCCAAAATTTAAAAATAAAGAACAGGTCCTGTATATGCCCTAAGCTTAGGAGCTGGGAGCTTGTGCTGTTCATCGTGGCCACGGGCCACCTGCGTCGGCGAAGAAAAAAATGGCAGGCACGCACCAGTGGATCGTTTAATGCGCCTGATTGGTTGCAGAGGGCGAGGCCGAGGAGAACGTGCCCGCGACCATGAATTCGTTGTGGCCACCCTGACCTCTCTCATCGGTGTCTCGGTTTCTCCTCTCCGATTTTTTTTTGAAACCAAGCCTCTCCGAGTATTCAACGGGAACAATTCTCCAGGAAAGAAAGAAAGAAAAATAATAAAAAGATTAACCAGAAAATCGTGCCATGACACACGGCTCTGAACGCTGGACGTGCCGAACCGCAGGGCCCCACACGCTCTATCGGTTTCCTCTCGCGGAACGTGTGAAATTTTTTTTTTGCCGAAAACGTCGTCGGGCCGTCGGCCGACCGATCACCGAGCCGCTTCGCTCCTTTGGCCCGGCTCGGCAGCGGCGCGCCGCTTCCTGCCGTGGCCGGAATCCGTAGACGTGCGTGCCGGTTAGCCAAACAACAGCTTCTGCCTCTCCGTCTTTTTTTCCCTTGGCCGAGCGATTGATCGCTCGATGACAGGTGGGGCCGTCTGTCAGTGTGATACATGGGTGCCCCTCCAGCCGCGCTGCGCGTTGTCATTACTAGCAACGGAAGCATGGCGCCATGTCACGTTAGTTATCACGTGGATCAAAGTAAAAGAGCCGATAATTCATATATGTCTTTTCTTGAAAAGTCGAGGACTCATACATATTTCCAGAGAGTGGAGGTTTTTCCCACAAAAAAATCAAGGCCCTGTATATAATAACAGGAAAACCACGGGGTTTTATCCCTAGGAGGGTCTTCCTGAAAAAAAATCTAGGACCTATACTCAATTGAAAAAATTGGAGGGCCTTTTTACGAAACGCTAACGTGGTGGGGTCTTTCTACAAAACCGAGGATCCACACGTAATTTTGCAAAAGCCGAAGCACCTTTTCGCAAAGAATCCGACGTGAAGGCGCTAGCTAGGGGCGAATCCCCCGGCTTTTATATAAAAGTATATTAAATGGATGTGTTTGGATTGTTACACAAATGTGCCAAACCAAAACATTGACATGCCTTGATGATTTGGTTAGCGTTTGAATTGTTACCAAAATTTTGACGTGCCCTAAAAAATTTGACAGTGCAATGCAAATGCTGGGCTATTTTTGGGAGGCAGATTTGCTCACCAAACGATTGGTCAGGCAAGACATGACGTGGCAGCATGTGAGTGGTTGCATTAATGCTTTCATCTTTTGATTAACAAAATTCAAATGATAATATCTTCTAAACCGGGTGTCTAATTTGTGATCCATTTGAATCATTGTATTCCTTACAATTTACTCAACAAAACAAGATATATATTGGCTATATGTTGGTGAAAAAATTAGATGCCATGTAGAACCCACATGCCATATTCACATTCAAGAAAATATTGGCTATATTGGCATGGTTGCAATCCAAATAGACTCACTATACCAACTTTTGGTCATGCTCTTGTTTTGGTCGTACCGAAATTTTGGTAGAGTTGATTTGGGCTCGAACTAAACATATATATTCTACAGGGACGCTCCCTTAGGGTGCTCCAGGTCTAGGCTCTGGTGCGAATGTACTACTAGTACATTACATCTTGGTGATTAAGGAGTTTTTGACATATTTGGGATTGTTTACAATGGTATATACAAAAATAGCTATATGTCTACCGTATTGACAAAAATACCGTTTTTGCTGCCCGTGGCAGGGTGGCAACGCAGGGGGAGCTGGCGCATAGGCCTCTGCCATCGCGCCAGCAGATGGCAGGCTGCCTGTCGCCCCAGCTGGCCAGCCTGCTGCCCCACCTCAGCCCAACACTGCCTGCCATCCTATGGCTAGGTGGTAGGTGATTAAGCCATCTAATCAGCCGGCTAAATCACCTTCCCTTATTTTTTCATTTTATTTGTTTGAATTTTTGAATATAACAAATAGGCTAAAAAATTACAAACTATGTCTACATTACTACGACCAACGTACTTCATAATACAAACTATGTCTACATTACTACGACCAACTTACTTCATAATACAAAATATATTAATTATGATTAACTAAATAATACTAATTAACTAGGACTACGGGAATAACATCGAAAGCATATGATAAAAAATTACATGTATTTGGGATAAGCAATCAGCACTATCACGTCTTTAATGAGTTATGCACTGGCTTCTTAAAAATAATTAGCTATGCACTCTTAAATTTGAGAGTACCTTGCAATAAATAGGATAGATGAAATATTAGTGCGAAGATTAATAATGACAATAAAATACAAAAAGTTAGTGATTGAATGTGTGTAACTACATATGAATAATTCATTAATTACCGATAATTTGATTATCCGCTTGAAAAAATTACGAGTAATTCATTACCGTCGTCCGTAGCACTTAATTATTTCGCACTAACTTATTACTTAACCCTAATTAATTTCCACTACAGTAATTATGATTGGTTAATTACATATCACCATACAATAACAGATTATGGGTACCGTACATACACAAAAATAGTAAAAACTATATCTAAATTACTACGACCTACTTATTTCATAATACAAACTACATTAATTATGACTAACTAAATAATACTAATTAACTAGGACTACAGGAATAATGTCAAAAGTATGCGATAAAAATTACCTACCTTTCGAGAGAAGCAATCAATACTGCCGCGTCCTTAATGAGCTATGCATCGCCTTATCAAAATAATGAGCTGCACACTCTTGATTTTGAGCGAGACCACGAGAATTAGCTTCTGCAATGAGCGACTGAGATGAGCGATAACGATATGTGAAAGGTTCATATTTATGGTTGGGCGAAAAGGGAACTCGGTGCGCTCACCCCGTAAACTAAGGTCTCATTATCCACAAGCAGCACTTTGGACAAGGGGAATGACATGGTAATACTAACAAATGTGCAAACGAGGAAGCGTGAGAGGGGGCGGCACAGACATAATGATATTAGTGTGGATGAGGGAGCGCGTGAGGGGGGACGACATGGACAAAGTGGCAATTGTGCGAAGGACGCAGCGGGAAAGAAAAGATAGTAGCAATAGGCTGACATATGTGCAAAGGACAGAGGTCGGGCACCGCAAAAGATGCATAAGCATAGTTAATTTCATAATTAAATTAATATAAATTAATGTGAAAAATTTGAAGTATATAAAATTCTTTAAAAAACTACACAATTACTACAACTATGTCGGGAGGCTTCACATAAAATTTTGTAATTTTTTGAAGCTCGTTTGCTATATGTAACAACTCCTACAATTATTAAACTTGTACACATTTTTGAGCAATATTCATAATAGATAAAATTACTAAAAACATTACACACTTAAGTATGTTATGTTGAGAGGCTGCACATAAAATTTCATGATTTTTTGAGCCCATTTGCTATATTAAAAATTTTAAACAAATAATATACAAAAAGGGTAGCAATCGGCTTAATCACCTGCTGTCTAGCCACAGGTAGTGTTGGGGCTGAGGTGGGGCAGTAGGCCGCTTGCCCTCCGGTGGAGGGATAGCAATAGCATGTTGGTATATTTGGTGGGAAAGGAATAAAATCAGGAGAGGGGAACATGTGGGTATGCCATGCCATACAACTCAAGCTATTTGTGCCTATTTAACATCGTTTTATATGCGCAAATAGTAGTACTTTATACAAATCAAAGGAGCAAATTCTGAAACAATGGTCAAAGCCACCTGAGGGGTATGTTAAATTGAACACTGATGGCCCATATCATGAAGATTTTAGCGTGAGGAGGTACAGGAGCAGTAATACGAGATGAAAGGGGTCATTTCATTACCGCGGCTTGCTGCTGGCCAGCTAATGGAGCCCTCAACTTTTTTGCTATTGAGGCTGAAGCTATATGCGATGGTATTATTTTGACTCATGAAATCGAATGCAACAAAGTTATTGTGGAGACAGATGCAATGCAAGTATATGAAGCAATTAAAGATCCTAATAACTCAAGAGAACCTGAATCGATCTACGAAGCCAGAATCCATGCTCTATCTTTTTCCAAGTCGATTTTTAAACATTGTACTAGAGAAGCCAATTCAGTACCGTACAAATTAGTAGGGAAGGCAATATATATATCTGAAAATGTACTTTGGCTTGAGGAGCCTCTAAAATTTATTGTATGTAATCTTGTGGACCGTGTAACCTTATTAGGCAATTAAAGTTTGATCGTCTTTGTTTTTCTAAAACTAGTATAGTGTCCGTGCTAACGCCACGGCGGCATTTTAGAGATGCACACGAAATCAACCAAACGAAGACATCCAAATAGCAAAAGTTCAGTTACAAGTCAATGAACGCTGAAATATAGATGACCACATGTGTATGATATGGTGCTTCCACATAATACGTGCAACTCAGGGCAGCATCCAATGATGGCAGCAGTCTAACCCAGTGCAGCCAGAAGCATATTAGTAGAAGGAAGACAGTTTGATACAAAAGACTTCATCCACTCCAATGCTCGAAATCAGGATGGGGACCTAATCCTGCAACCGAATGGATGAAGTTATTAGAACGTTGAAACCACCATTGCAAAAAGAAAATGCATCCTAAAATTTTATGAGATATGAGATTCCAAATTTATAAGAATAGGCAGAAGCACATTATAACTTAAAGGCCTGTGTAGCTGCTACTTGATTCAGTTTAAATTTAGCTGCAGATTTATTAAGAAAAAAAGAAATAGTCATTTAGGACAATATTACCACCTTTTCACCAATCGAGGACGTCTTTATACACAATATTTTTGGTGCTCTTCCCTGTTGGATCTAATTCCTTCTTTGGTTTTGCCAAAATTCTTGTTGTTTGCCTGGACACACCCCTCGACAACGCAACCATTAGTCTTGTTCCATTGCACAAACCATTGTTAGGATCAAGATTGCGGAGAAGGATTACAGGGCAGTTGGTTTTTACTTTGAGCTCATGTGGGGGGAGACCATTTGGAGTGATGGAGTTCAGGAAGTCAATAGGGTAGTTATTTCTTGTATCGTCATCGGAAGAGTCGAAGCTATGATAAACCTTTTCCTCACCTGGAAACTTGTCAATCATACTTGCATTTAGCTGATCTACATGTTCATTTTTTGGTAGAAAGGATGGCGCGTGTGCTCATATAAGCTGATGATCTAGCATTTTTCTCAAGTGATGGGAAGACTTCTTGAATGAGTTTGTTTATTGAATCTTCGTTATCTGTATAGCCAATCAAAATATCATCTGAAAGGTGTACATAATCATCTCCAATCGTCTCTTCAGTTCCATTCCCAATTCTAAGGAGGTAATATGCAAATCATGGGTCGGATTGAGCCCTCATGTTACGTGACAACCGTATCTTCCTTATACCCTCCCACAAATAAGATCTCTGCAATGTAGCATCTGTTACCTGTGCTCTTGTCCCACGTGTTACCACAGGTAGGACCTGTCTAAAATCTCCACCAAATACCATAACCTTTCCCCCAAATGGCAAACAAGAATTTGTAATATCCTGCAGGAACCTATCAAGACACTCAACTGCTTGTCGCCTTGTCATTGCTACTTCATCCCAGATAATCAAGGATGCTGTACGCAGTAACTCTGCAGTGCCACTTTGCTTTGTGAAGCTGCATGTGTTATTGTCAGCAAGCTTAATTGGGATTTTGAACCTTGAGTGTGATGTGCGTCCTCCAGGCAATATGGACGCCGCAATAGCAGAAGTTGTAGTTGCAATGGCTATTAATCTCTCTGAGCGCACTCTACCAAGAAGTGTCTTTTATAGAAATGTCTTTCCTGTTCCTCCAGGACCATCCACGAAAAACACTTGGCTCTTCTTATTCATTACACAATTTAATATTTCATCAAATCCTTCACGTTGTTCCTTGTTAAGAGATGTATATATATCCAAATGTTCTTGGTGGACCGGCACAGCAAGTTCCTCCCTAACCTCTCTCATCATGTCATTGTTAAATTCATCTGCTTGACACAAGAAAAGGAACATGAAATAAGTAAATAAAATAAAATATTTATTAGAATTATTTTCAATGATTATTACTGCTGAAAATATTACCTGTATCATTCAGCTCAGGTAGATCATAATTCCTGACATCCTTCCCCATTGATTGAACTAAATCCCGAATGTCTGTAAGAACCATTTGTTCTACTGCTGTTGTGTTATGATTGTCTCTGCTGTAATCTTCAGACAAAGATTCCTTGTGCTTGTCCCACAATCCACGGATGTTGGTGGCCTCACAAAATACAAGAATAGTCGCAAATAACCTTCGCAGAGCGGCAAGCATCTGAAAAGTCGTTGCCTCACTCAAGCAGTCATCAATCGTTTGATCCCTTTCTATGAGTCCTCTCTTCTCGCATGTTTCTCTGAAAGTAGGGTACGTGATTCCAGCCACTGTCCGTAAATTCTCATATGATGTTTGTAACAACCCACGTCGTTGATTAACCCTAATTAGCGAATTAGGACGTTAAGTAGGATTAATTACATAAATGATAATCTAAAAATATGAGGGAATTTAAAATTTTCTTTGCAGACGTTTAAATAGAACTTAGCGAGCGATAAACTAATACGTTGTTTTCACAATGTCATCGACGAGAGTGAATATCAAACGGTATAGACTAAGTGAGAAATAACATTCAATTGCACAAGTAAAGTTTCCAACTCAATTAAAATATATATATAACAGTCCGTAATACAATTGTGTAATTATTACAATTCTTGTGCAACCAATCAAGCTACATTCCCTGAGCTACAACTAAAACTGGCTTAAATTAAATAAAGATATTACAACTCTTTTTACATTAATAACGACAATACAAATTACTGTAAATTTACAAGTCTCGGTATTAATCAAATGATCGTCTCGCAAACTTAGACAATTGCAACATTAGAAACTACATTCGAGTAACATACAATATTCTGTTTACATCAATATTAAGAGAAAGCCAAATTACAATTTAGATCATTTCATACATTAAAAACTGTCGTCGAACGGCCACCACGCGACTATTCCATTTGTGAACAAATCATTAATTATAATACCGAAAAAGACCAAACAAAAGAAAATAATTAAAAGCAGAAATTGCCGTCAGTACCCTGGGCTGTTAGGGCCAATGCGAGAACGTCTTAGAGGCTCCCCAGACCGTCCCGGGCCGGCCGGCGCCTCTCATCTCTGTGGGTGTCATCACTCGGCGATTTCCAGAAATTAAAACCCACAATACCTACCTCAGCCCAAACCCTCAATCCATGCATTTCCTCAGCCCATTATTTTCAGCCCAAAGCCACCATCATATAAGACTTTTTAGCCCACAAAAGCCCACAAATGTAAATCTTTTATTCAAGCCCACAAAGCCCACATAATTTCTTTCCAGCCAGCAGTAGCCAGGCAAAAGCAAACCAGCAGGGAATGGTCTGAGAACCACCTTCCCAAGTGAAACCACAGCTGACCAAGAGCCAACCGAGAGCCAGTCTCAACCGAGCCACGGCCAACCGAGGCAGGGAGCAATCAAGAGCATAAGCCCACCACAGAGACCACAGTAACATCCCAAAAATATCCCAGCGTAAGCACAAAAAAGGGAAAAGGGGATCGGAGAAACACCACCCCAGTCCACTGCTGTCCACATTTCTCATGCAACCACCAGACCGAAAGCAACGGGGGAGGTGAAAGCATCTAGGCCCCTAAAAATATTAGTTTTGGTAATTAATGAATTTATGTGAATATGGGACTAATGTGTGCATTTAGTGTTTGAAAAGATAAGTTCAAATGGCAAAGAAAGAGGCTCACAAAATATCCCATGAAGATTCAAAATCTCTAGGGCGACAAGGTAAATAGTTTAGGTATCTATTTTATTTTACCGGTCTTGGAGTTAGGTTGGAAGACCGGATTATAGGATAGACGCCGTACTATTAAGAGGGATCATGGTGATTGCTTGATCATGTTCAAATGTGCCCTTTGGATCAATTTAGGATCATGCATGCACTTACAAATTAAAATTAAATCAAATCTGTGCATTGTCAGAAAATCCGATAGTTCCGGTGTGTATTGGACGGAACTACCGCAGGTCCGGTAGTACCGGGCGCCCGGGCGGAACGTTTTTCCCAGAGAGCGCCCGGACTCAGACTTAGTCTCTCGGAAAACGGAAGTACCGCGGGTTGACCTGCGGAACTACCGGATGGCAAGTAGTACCGGGCACCCGAGCGGAACTTTATTTCCAGAGAGCGCCCGGAGTTTAACTTAGCCTCTTGGAAAACGGAAGTACCGCAGTTTGACCTGCGGAACTACCGCATGTGCGGAAGTTCCGGATACCTGTGCGGAACGTTATTTCCAGAGAGCGCCGAGAATAAAACTTAGACTTGTTGAGATCGGAAGTACCGGGTCCTGGAGCGGAACTTCCGGACGTCCGGAAGTACCGCGATTTCAACGGCGGTAGTACCGCACTCATTGACCAACGGTTACTTCTGACTCTCTGACATAGCCGTTCTGACCGGTCAGTGAGGGTCCGGAAGTACCGCGGTTTTGCCTGCGGTAGTTCTGGATTTCCTGAATTTTCAGGATTGTTTATTGTAACGCCTATTTGAGGTTGGTGAGGGTATAAATACACCCCCACCAGAACTTGGACATGTTGTTGAACCTCCATTGAATACATTTGAGCCTAGTGCAACCTCTCACACCTCATTCACTCACTTGTGCATTCATTTGAGGTAGTTGACCGAAAATTCAAGTGCATTGCATTCTAGTTGATCCATTGAGCACTTGAGTGAGATCAAGCTGCAGTGGTCTATTCTCTTGGTGCTTGCCGGCACCTAGACGACTTGGCGGAGTTTCGGTGATCTTCTCAAGAAGATTGTGAGAAGGCCCGGAAGATTGTGAAGGCTCGGAGCTCGCCTACCCGGAGAGGGAAATGGCTACCAAAAGTGATCCAGGTGTTTAGGCTCATTCGTGGAGCCGGTCCGATTTGTTCGGGCTTACCTCAACGTGGACTAGGGGAGATCGGCAAGTCTCCGATCACCACGGTAAAAAGTAATCGTGTCAATTGTGGTTTGCTCTCTTGTGATCATTTTCTTTCAAGCAACGCTTTTCATTCATATTACTTGATTGCTTGATTAGTTAGAGTAGCAATTGTTATTCTCTACTATTCGTTATTGCTCTTAGTCGATTACTTGTGCTAGTGATTGTTTGAACCTCACTAGGTTGATTAGTGGTGTTAGTGTTATCTTGCTCTATTTATCCATCAAGTTTAAAATTGCTAATTAGAATTAGACGAAAATTTTAAAACCTCCTATTCACCCCCCCCTCTAGTCGGCCTCCTCGATCTTACAAGTGGTATCAGAGCTTGGTCTCTCATTTTTAGACTTAACGGTCTAGAGAGAAAAGGATGGCTAGTGAGGGTATAGCAATAGGAAAGGCACCTCTCTTTGATGGCTCAAATTATGCTTATTGGAAAATTAGGATGTCTATTTATTTAAAGGCCATGAGTCCTCAAATTTGGAAAGTCGTAAATGAGGGTTACGTTATGGCTCTTGATCCGGATCACCCAACGGACCAAGACGGACGTAATGCTCATTTAGACGACCAAGCTATGAATGCTCTATTTGGAGCCTTGAACGCGGATGAGTTCAATAGGGTGAGCAATCTTGAGACGGCTCATGCTATTTGGACTACCCTTTCGGAAATACACGAAGGGACATCCACGGTCAAGGAGGCCAAATTGCATCGGCTTAGGATCAAATATGAGACATTCACAATGTTGCCCCATGAAGACATCAATGAGATGTACTCAAGGCTCAACAACATTGTGAATGAGCTTAAAGACCTTAGAACTAACCTTTCCGATCTTGATATTGTTCGAAAGATGCTTAGGGCCTTGCCGGAGAAATATGAAGTGTTGGTGACTCTCTTCCTCAACTCACCGGAGTTGGCAAGAATGACACCAACACAATTGTTGGGCAACCTTATCACCAACGAGCTCTACAAGAAAGACAAGGAAGAGCTCTTGGAGCAATCTTCTTCCAAGAATAAGAAGATCACCGTTTTCAAGGCTAAAGCGGTAATGAGTGAAGAATCCGAAAAAGATGATGAGGAGGACTCTGAAGAAGAATTTGCGCTTCTAGTAAGAAGAATGAAGAAGTTCATGAGAAGGCGCCCATTTCGGAGCACAAGCCACGAGAAGACCAAGAAATGGCATTCTTCCTCCAACAAGAAGTTTAGCAACATTCGTTGCTATGAATGTGATGAGAAGGGGCACATTGCCTCTCAATGTCCAACAAAGAAAGATGACAAGGAGAAGTCATCAAAGAAGAAGAACTACAACGGCAAGAAGAAGCTTTTCAAGAAGATTCACAAGGATGGCAAAAATGAAGCCCATATTGGTGAGTGGAACTCCGAAGAGGAATATTCGGACTCCGACTCAAGCGAGGACGAATCTCTCAAGAAGAAAGGGCTTGTGGGCATTGCAATCAAGGAGGCTCCATCACTATTCTCCACTCCTACATGTCTTATGGCTAAAGGAGAAAAGGTAAATTTGCTTGATGATGATGAGCCTTCATATGATGACTTGATGAATATGCTAGTTGAATTAAATGAATTTCTTGGAAAAGAAAAATCAAAGTTCAAGGTCTTAAAGAGAGAACACACCTCTCTCAAGGACTCTTATGAGGAGCTAAAGGAAGCTCATGATTTGCTTCTCCAAGAAAATCACAAATCTAGTACTAGCATTGGAGTTACTTGCAATATCTTGAAAGAAATGTCTAGTATAGAAATTTCAAAGTCTAGCATATCCACTTGTTGTGATGATTTACTTGCTATACCTTGTTCATCAAGTGTAGATTCTAGAAATACTTTAAATCTTGTTCATGATGATGTTATTGCTAATGAGAACAAAAATTTAAAAGAACAAGTGCTAAAATTAAACAAAAGTTTAGAGAGGGCTTACAAGGGAAAAGGAACCCTTCATAAGTTACTAAGTGATCAAACATGCTCCTTTAACAAAGAGGGACTTGGATATGTTCCCCAAAAGGGTAAGAAGCCGGTATACAAGCCTCCAAGGTTTGTAAAGTAAAATGGTAAGTATTGCACAAAATACCGGTGTATTGGACATATGCAAAATGATTGTTCTAAGAATAACATGCATTCCATTGGTTTATATGATTCTTGTTATATGCTTAGAAAATCCACAAATGGAAATGTTATTGCTCATTTCATTGGCACCTCGATTTTGGGTGCTAAAAAGAAATCCATTTGGGTACCCAAGACCTTGGTCACTAATCTCCAAGGACCCAAACAAATTTGGGTACCTAAAAGAACTTGATTTTCTTTTGTAGGTGAACTACAAAATCGGTGGAAGGCATTGGGTGTTGGATAGCGGTTGTACCCAACACATGACCGGAGACCGGAAGATGTTCACCACATTTGAGAATGGAAGCAATGACAAAATCACATTTGGAGATAATAGCAAAGGAAAGGTATTGGGATTGGGTAAAATCGCTATCTCAAACGACCTTTCAATTTCTAATGTATGTTTAGTTGAATCATTAAATTTCAACTTGCTATCCGTTGCTCAAATATGTGATCTAGGCTTAACATGCTCATTCTCAAAAGAAAATGTTGTAATCTCAAAAGATAATAATAATGAACTAGTCTTCAAAGGCTTTAGATTTGGGAATCTCTATTTGGTAGATTTTTCTTCAAATGAGTCTTGTTTAAAAACTTGTTTAATTGCAAAAACTTCATTGGGTTGGTTGTGGCATAGAAGACTAGGTCATGTGGGAATGATTCAACTTAAAAAGTTTTTTAAGCATGACTTAGTGGTTGGCTTGAAGGATATGAAGTTTGAGAAAAATCGACTTTGTAGTGCTTGTCAAGCCGGAAAACAAGTCGCTAATTCTCATCCTTCCAAAAGTATCATGTCAACTTTTAGGCCATTAGAGCTCTTACATATGGATTTGTTCGGGCCAACAACCTATAAGAGCATTGGAGGTAATAGCTATTGTTTAGTCATTGTGGATGATTACTCTAGATATACATGGGTCTTCTTCCTAAATGACAAAAGTGAAACCTCCGGGATTTTCAAAAGTTTTTCAAAAAGGGCTCAAAATGAATTTGATTTTAAAATAAAGAAAATTAGAAGTGACAATGGTTCCGAGTTCAAAAATACAAAAGTTGAAGACTTTTGTGATGAACTTGGAATAAAGCACGAACTTTCCACAACCTACACTCCGGAGCAAAATGGAGTTGTAGAGAGGAAAAATCGAACATTAATTGAAATGGCTAGAACAATGCTTGATGAATATAATACTTCCGACAAGTTTTGGCCGGAAGCTATTAACACCGCATGTCATGCCATAAATCGCCTCTATTTACATCGACTCTTGAAAAAGACTTCCTATGAGCTTCTTGTTGGAAGGAGACCGAACATCTCTTACTTTAGAGTATTTGGTTGCAAATGCTATATTCTAAGAAAAGGTGTTCGGCTCTCAAAATTTCAAAGTCGATGTGATGAAGGCTTCCTTTTAGGGTATTCCTCAAATAGTAAAGCCTATAGGGTCTTTAATAAAAATTCGGGTTTAGTGGAAGAATCATGTGATGTTCAATTTGATGAAACTAACGGCTCTCAAGAAGAGCATGAGAACTTGGATGATGTAGGAGATGAAAGTCTTCGCAAGGCAATGGAGAACATGCAAATCGGAGACATCAAGCCAAAAGAGGATCCAACATCACCAATCTCATCTAGACAAGTGGAACCACCCTCTTCTTCTACAACAAACGATGTTCAAGTTATAGAAGATGAAGAAAAGGATCAACCGCAAAATATTTTCAAGATTCACAATGCAATAGCCAAGGATCATCCAATTGACCAAATATTGGGTGACGTGAGTAAGGGTGTTCAAACTCGCTTTAGAGTAGCTTCATTTTGTGAACACTGTTCCTTTGTATCTTCACTTGAACCTAAGCGTGTAGAAGAAGCATTAGATGACCCGGATTGGATAAATGACATGCATGAAGAGTTGAATAATTTTGCTCAAAACGATGTTTGGACTTTGGTGGAGAGACCCAAGGAGCACAATGTCATTGGGACAAAATGGGTCTTCCGGAACAAACAAGATGAGAACGGAATTGTGGTAAGAAATAAAGCAAAGTTAGTAGCTCAAGGTTATACTCAAGTCGAGGGCTTAGATTATGATGAGACTTTTGCGCCCGTTGCTAGACTTGAATCAATTAGAATCTTGCTTGCTTTTGCATCATGCTTTGACATTAAATTGTTTCAAATGGATGTCAAAAGTGCATTTCTTAATGGTACAATTTCCGAATTAGTATATGTGGAACAACCCCCGGGATTTGAAGATGCTAAATACTCTAATCATGTGTATAGATTGTCAAAGGCGCTATATGGTTTAAAGGGTTTGGTATGAGCGCCTTCGTAACTTTCTAGTATTAAAAGAGTTTAAAATTGGTAAAGTAGATACAACTCTATTCACAAAAATTATTGGAGATGATTTCTTTGTATGTCAAATCTATGTTGATGATATTATATTTGGTTCTACTAATCAAGACTTTTGCAAAGAATTTGGTGAGATGATGTCTAGGGAATTCGAGATGTCGATGATTGGTGAGCTAAGCTACTTCCTTGGACTTCAAATCAAACAACTTAAAGATGGGACGTTTATTAGCCAAACAAAGTATGTGAAGGATCTACTCAAAAGATTCGGAATGGAAGAAGCCAAACCCATCAAAACACCCATGGCAACAAACGGGCATCTAGACCTCAACGAATAAGGTAAGTCGGTAGATTTAAAGCTTTATAGATCCATGATTGGTAGTTTGCTTTATCTTACCGCATCTAGACCCGACATTATGTTTAGTGTATGCATGTGTGCACGTTTTCAAACTTCTCCAAAAGAGTGCCATTTAGTGGCCGTAAAGAGGATTCTAAGATATTTAAAGCATTCCTCAAGCATAGGGCTTTGGTATCCCAAAGGTGCAAAATTTGAATTAATTGGATATTCGGATTCTGATTATGCGGGATGCAAAGTGGATAGAAAAAGCACCTCGGGTAGTTGCCAATTTCTAGGAAGATCTCTAATGTGTTGGTCATCCAAGAAACAAAATTCCGTAGCACTTTCAACCGCCGAAGCCGAATATATTTCAGCGGGAAGTTGTTGTGCTCAATTGCTTTGGATGAGGCAAACATTGTTGGATTATGGGATCAATTTTGATAAAATGGCTCTTTTGTGCGATAATGATAGTGCTATCAAAATATCCAATCATCCCGTTCAACACTCAAGAACCAAGCATATAGATATACGCCACCATTTCTTGAGAGATCATGTGAGCAAGGGAGACATTGAAATTAGCCACATCCGAACCGAAAATCAACAAGCGGACATTTTCACCAAACCATTAGATGAAAGCCGCTTTTGCAAATTGAGGAATGAATTAAATGTCATAAACTACTCAAATGTAGCTTGAAATCTCATTTCATCCATTTCTGCTCTTTTGTTGTGCTCATATGGATTTTTGTTGGATTTTCCCCTATTTTGGTCAAAAATTCGTTTAAATTCATAAAAATTAGTTTCAAAATATAGCATTAGCTCAATTGATGCATAATGATCCTGAATGACTTTAGTTGGATGCAAAACTAGGGATCATTTGCAAAATTTCCAGTTCCAAAAGTCAAATCCTGAAAAGTTCCAGAAAATCCGGAACTACCGCAAGTCTTTGGGCGGTACTTCCGCCCCTGACAGAAAAACCGGAACTACCGCAATGTAATCCGCGGAACTTCCGGAATTTCTGTGAACACGGTACTACCGGCGTGTTACGCGCGGTACTACCGTCTTTTGCGGGATTTATTGCGGTTTCCAAAACCGTCGACTGCCTTTACTCCCCTCTCTTTACTCCTACCGTTTCTATCACTCTCTCTCCTCTCCCACTCCCAAAACCGCAGAGGGTCTCCTCCTCCTCTCCTCTCCTCAAACCTCTCTCTCCAACTCCCAAAACTCCTCCTCCTCCTCTCCCGATCTTCGAATCCGAGGGGAGCTTTTCGTTTTTGGGTGATTCATTACACTCCCAGGGTTCCTCTCCTTCGCTTCCACAAGGTAAATCGGATTAAACCCCTTTTATCTTGTTCTAAGGACCCTAGAGTTGAAATTACGTGAAATTTGAAATGTAGCGATTTTTGCTGTAGTTTCTTTGGGCAAAATAGTTTGTTTGGGGTTTTAGAATGTCTATTCATACATGCACTGGATTCAATCCAAGAAATACCCCAAAAAGATTCAATTTTTATCATGCCCTAGAAATGTCCAGAAAAACCAGAACTACCGGTCGAGCGGCCGGAACTACCGGGGTCCCGTAAGTTCCGCATGTTTAATGCCGGAACTACCGGATTTCCCGGAAGTTCCGCAGTTTTGCCGCCGGTACTTCCGTTTTTCCTGGAACAGCAGAAATTCATTGCTTTCAATTTCAAACCTACTTTCGCTTATTCTACCTCATACCTTGATTATCCTATTGTGTCATTGAAGATGCCGAGGATGAAGAATGTCTCGCACAAGTCCTATGGGGGCACGGCTGGTCAATCCTCCTCCTCGACTCCTGCATCTCAGACGGCGAAGCACAAGGGCAAGGGTCCCGCCTCCGACCCTGAGAGTGACTCAGAGGATTCGCATGAGAGCGGATCTGAGGCCTCGCATGAGAGCGAGGAATATGCGGTCTCAGATGAGGAGATGCCTGAGGTAACGGCAGATGAAGAAGTGGACCTAACCAAGATCACAAATGAGGACTATGCTATTCTTCGTCGCCGCAGTCAGTATGTACGCCCTCGAAACTCAATGAACCCCCAGTTTCATTCCAAGTTTCAAGAGAAGGTGTACCAAGAGATGTATGGTCCGGCTCGCAAGTTTGCTGCACACAAGTATGTGGATTGGGATCACTTGTCGCAGATTGACAAGTTCAGTGGTGCTTATCAGCTCTTTCAGCAAGCCAATATCCATCAACTTGTTGCATTCAAATGCAACTATATGGACAACATGATTAGGCAGTTCTATGCTACCCTGTACATCTCTCCCAACTTTGAGCATCTGAGTTGGATGACAGAGACCCAGTTCATTGAGTGCACCAGGCACGAGTTTGAGTTAGCACTTGGGACGGAAACCAGTGCCTATGAGAAGGTGTACAGCAAGTGAGCTCTTCCTATTGCTGCATATTCAGAGTACTATGACCAAGCAGCTGAACGATCACTGGGGACGACAATTGGCTTACTCTCTATTCCCAGCCTTGTCAACAGGATCATCAACCACACCATTCTTCCCAAGAGTGGGAATTATGATGCTATTCGTGGCCATGCGTGGAATGTAATTGATTACATTATGCGCGGCCAAAAGTTTGATGTGGTGGATCTTATCATCAGGGGGATCGATGCCAATAAGAATGACAAACAGAAAAGGATCAACTTTGCACCATTCATCATGGCTGTGATCATTCGGAAGACTGGATACCGAGGAGCACTCTGCACCCCGCACAAGCCATACAAGCCGCGTGCAGAGCCTCCTGTTCCAGCTCCTGCTCGTTCCCGTGCTCAGTCTCAGCCTCAGCCTCAGTCTCAGCATCAGGCAGCTGCTGATCCTCCTCCCCAGGGCGAGGGTGATGTGTCGCTATCCCAGATTTACTCCGCCATACTCAGACTTGAGGAGCGCCAGGATGTCTTGATCTCCACTGTGTCTTCTCTTGGTGATCGCGTATCATCCTTGGAGAGTGCAGTTCATCCGCCTTCTCCAGTTCACTATGGTCGTCGCACTCGTCACCGTGGTCCTCCTTCTCCCAGTGCAGCTCAGGATTAGCTCCTCTTTTTGGTACTTCGATGCCAAAGGGGGAGAAATTGTAGCAAAGAGAAGTTTAAGTCTTTATCTATCCTTTGGGCTTTGTAATAAAGTATGGTGAAATGAACCATGTAATGCGGTTGTGTGGTTTAAACTCTGTGGATGTTTAGTATTTTAATTTCTGATGCATTGTAATGAACTATGTCTGTCCTTAATGCAATGCTTGTTTACTTGTCTATTGCGTATCTTTGAATTTTGGTAAATGTGCTGCCTGATAAATTCCTATAAAATTTGATGCACATATTTAGGGGGAGCTCTTTCTTATTAGTTTCTAAAATGCAAAAATTCCCCATGTTCTAAATTGCTAAAATTTCAAAGACCTTGTGATATACATCTTGCAAACTAGGAGTATATCCAAATCTTAAATTCTTCTCATAAATTGCTCTTGTTGTCATCAATTACCAAAAAGGGGGAGATTGAAAGCATCTAGGCCCCTAAAAATATTAGTTTTGGTAATTAATGAATTTATGTGAATATGGGACTAATGTGTGCATTTAGTGTTTGAAAGGATAAGTTCAAATGGCAAAGAAAGAGGCTCACAAAATATCCCATAAAGATTCAAGATCTCTAGGGCGACAAGGTAAATAGTTTAGGTATCTATTTTATTTTACCGGTCTTGGAGTTAGGTTGGAAGACCGGATTATAGGATAGACGCCGTACTATTAAGAGGGATCATGGTGATTGCTTGATCATGTTCAAATGTGCCCTTTGGATCAATTTAGGATCATGCATGCACTTAGAAATTAAAATTAAATCAAATCTGTGCATTGTCAGAAAATCCGGTAGTTCCGGTGTGTATTGGACGGAACTACCGCAGGTCCGGTAGTACCGGGCGCCCGGGCGGAACGTTTTTTCCAGAGAGCGCCCGGACTCAGACTTAGTCTCTCGGAAAACGGAAGTACCGCGGGTTGACCTGCGGAACTACCGGATGGCTGGTAGTACCGGGCACCCGAGCGGAACTTTATTTCCAGAGAGCGCCCGGAGTTTAACTTAGCCTCTTGGAAAACGGAAGTACCGCAGTTTGACCTGCGGAACTACCGCATGTGCGGAAGTTCCGGATACCTGTGCGGAACGTTATTTCCAGAGAGCGCCGAGAATAAAGCTTAGCCTTGTTGAGATCGGAAGTACCGGGTCCTGGAGCGGAACTTTCGGACGTCCGGAAGTACCGCGATTTCAACGGCGGTAGTACCGCACTCATTGACCAACGGTTACTTCTGACTCTCTGACATAGCCGTTCTGACCGGTCAGCGAGGGTCCGGAAGTACCGCGGTTTTGCCTGCGGTAGTTCCGGATTTCCTGAATTTTCAGGATTGTTTATTGTAACGGCTATTTGAGGTTGGTGAGGGTATAAATACACCCCCACCAGAACTTGGACATGTTGTTGAACCTCCATTGAATACATTTGAGCCTAGTGCAACCTCTCACACCTCATTCACTCACTTGTGCATTCATTTGAGGTAGTTGACCCAAAATTCAAGTGCATTGCATTCTAGTTGATCCATTGAGCACTTGAGTGAGATCAAGCTGCAGTGGTCTATTCTCTTGGTGCTTGCCGGCACCTAGACGGCTTGGCGGAGTTTCGGTGATCTTCTCAAGAAGATTGTGAGAAGGCCCGGAAGATTGTGAAGGCTCGGAGCTCGCCTACCCGGAGAGGGAAAGGGCTACCAAAAGTGATCGAGGTGTTTAGGCTCATTCGGGGAGCCGGTCCGATTTGTTCGGGCTTACCTCAACGTGGACTAGGGGAGACCGGCAAGTCTCCGATCACCACGGTAAAAAGTAATCGTGTCAATTGTGGTTTGCTCTCTTGTGATCATTTTCTTTCAAGCAACGCTCTTCATTCATATTACTTGATTGCTTGATTAGTTAGAGTAGCAATTGTTATTCTCTACTATTCGTTATTGCTCTTAGTCGATTACTTGTGCTAGTGATTGTTTGAACCTCACTAGGTTGATTAGTGGTGTTAGTGTTATCTTGCTCTATTTATCCATCAAGTTTAAAATTACTAATTAGAATTAGACGAAAATTTTAAAACCTCCTATTCACCCCCCTCTAGTCGGCCTCCTCGATCTTACAGGAGGACCACGGCGGTGAAGACCGAGGGCCAACCAGGAGCGGAAGGGACGACCGAAGGCGGCGACAGCAACCACAGCGGCAAGGAGTAGAACCGCAAACCGTGAGCCATCCCCAGGACCGTCCAGCGGCATTCGAGCACAAGCCATCCACAACCGCCAGCCATTCCAGCCCAGTTCATCCGAACAACACCCGACACCAGTAGAGGTAAATTACAACCATCAAGTACATTCTCAACACACATGCACAACTTGAACATCAAACCATCAAGCACCATAGAACCACATCAAGCTGGCCAATTAGGGTTAAGGAAGTAGGGTAAAGGGATGGGGGGGGAGAAGTAGTCAAACTTACCATAGTGGCGGCGGCGGCGTGCTACCGCCGGGGTAGCCACAGCCCGACGGCCACAGCGCACTCCCCCGGCGTGCGGCGGCTCAAGCCGGCCGTGACCACCCGGGGCAACGCACCCTCCATGCCCTAGGATAACAAGAATAAAATCAGTAGCAATAGAATGAAATAGCAACCAAATCCAAAATAGATCAGGGCCGATTTGGGGAAAAGGCACCGGATCCGGGCTCTGGGCCCCGGAACTGGCGGCAAAGTGAGGAGGGGGGAAAGGCGCTGCGGAGAGGCGGCGCAAGGGGGCGCGTAGAGAGAGAGAGAGAGCCGGCGGTAGGGGAGTAGAGGCGGAGCCGGGGAGTGGAGCGGAGGTGGCGCAGAGAGGGAGAGGGAGCCGAGAGGAGAGGCGGGGAGGAGTTGAGGCGCGGCGGCGCGGCACCGAGAAGGCAGGCGGCGCGAGGGAGGAGCCGAGTGGCGCGGGCGACACGGAGGGGTCGACGCGGCGGCGCGGCCGGGAGAGCCGAGGAGGCGCGGGTGATGAGGGGCGTGGGAGCCTAGGGGAAGAAATGGGGGTACTGCAGATCCGCGGCCGGGAGAGCCGAGGAGGCGCGGGTGATGAGGGGCGTGGGAGCCCAGAGGAAGAAATGGGGGGTACTGCAGATCCATTGAAGGGTGACCGTCGGATATGGTTGAGTAAAGAGAGAGAATGGAGGAGAGTTAATCTGGTGCGGACGTTTTTAGGATAGTGTATTTCTGGGTGCATATTATGGTGTGGACGTAGTTGAGGTCATGACTGTGGAGCAGCTAATTGTTGGGTGGATGTAGGATAATTTTAACTGGTGGTTTATTAGTTTAGATAGATGTAGTAGTAACTACCCAATTAGTTCTTACTGGGATCGCACTTGCTCCCATAAATGACAAGGCAAAAATGGTAAAGAACAAGCAGTCCTGGGAGCATCAATGGGGACTGGACTCCATTATTTGACCACCACTACTCCCACCGTCTCCCCCCGCCCCCGGCTGCCACCTCCTGCCTGGTCTCCTCTTCTCACTTCTCCCCCCATCTCATCTCTCCTCCTCTCCCTACACAGCTCAGCACCACCTCCCCGCTCCCCGTTCCTTTGTCTCTCTCGGGGCTTAAATCCTGCTCGGCCATTGCGAGTGCTACCTAACCTCTCCAAGGATTTCTTCGTTCGTTCTTGTTGCGTTACCAAGTTGGTGCGTTCTTGGGGGTGCTTGCGGGCGGTGGTCTCTGGCGGCAATGAGGAGCAGACATGTCTGCTCCGCGCTTGCGTCCCTCGTGTTTCTGTGGCTGGGCATGGCCGCTGCACAGGGGGCCACTTCTTGGAAGACACTGAGCGGTACATTTTTTGGGCTCCCCTTGTGTTTCTTGGTTGGTTTTGTGTGTGTTCTGATCTGAGCTCATTTACTGCAGTGTTTGGTTCGTAGATGAAAGTTTTGCTTGCGATTTTAGAAATTTTGCCACCATTCTGGGCTGGATCTTTAGGATGCGTGCCCATTTTTTTTGCTCAAGTTTACATCTTTTTAGATCCTCTTTTGCGACACATTGGTTCGGTTCTTGGCACGAAGGCCTAGTTCATTACTCACCCATTTTTAGCGTTGTCTCAACAGCTTAGCCACGAATTTAGATTTTGGATTAGAAGATTGAGACCGACCAAAAATGCCTTTTTGGGTAGCTCATAGACCTTTTTGGCTGAGAGAAATGTTGTTAGGACATGGCAGCAGCTTCTGGATATTAAGGACTACGTGACTGCTATGCGCTAATAGCTCTACACTCTCTCTATCGTAATGTTGGGAATGGTGTGCTTTGGGAATTTACTCTAGCTACACGTCCTTTCCATTTTCTTTTCATGGAATTCTTGGTCGTATGATGCATTTAGGAGTTAGGATCTGAACATTTCAGGCATCCACAAGGCTAACAATGAGCTTAATGTTTCAGGCAATGCTCCAGCAATCATAGCCAAGGGGGGTTTTTCAGGCATATTCCCTGATTCAAGCGAATTCGCCTATCGGTTCGCGCTGATTGCTAGCTCGCCTGATACGATCCTATATTGTGACGTTCGGCTGACCAGTGATGGCCTTGGCATCTGCCTACCGGACATAAAGATGGACAACTGTACCAATATTCCAGATTACTATCCGAAGGGCAAGAAGAGCTACCTTGTTAATGGTGTGTCTACGACGGGATGGTTCTCCGTGGACTACAATGGCACTGAGCTCGGACGAGTGTCTTGTAAGTGCTATCATAGTGTTCTAAGTTACCAAACATTGCAGTTTGTTACTGTCTGTGGTCATGACAATATTGGATGAGGAAAAAGGAAATCCCTCTTGTTTTGACCTTTCTATGATTTGAAAAATGTGGTTCACTTGTCTAACTAATTGTGGTATATATGCTGAGCAGTGAAGCAGTCAATCTTTTCTCGCTCGCCCAGGTTTGATCCAAGCTTCTTTCCAATACTTGCTGTTGAAGACGTGGCATCCAAGTTTAAGCCTCCAGGAATTTGGCTCAATGTCCAGGTACAATTAAGAATCCTGTTCGCATGCGGTATATTATGTTGTAGGAGTTTTGCTGTCACTGAAAACCTCTGCTTTGTGCCATTGGCAGCATGACAGTTTCTACAGCCAGTTCAATCTGAGCATGAGGAATTACATCCTTTCTGTATCAAAACGTGTCGTTGCAAACTATATCTCATCACCTGAAGTGAGCTTCCTAACCAGCATACTCGGAAGGGTTAGCAACAAAACAAAGCTTGTGTTCCGCTTTCTTGATGAGACTGCTCTTGAACCATCTACAAAACAGACATATGGTTCCATGTTGAAAAATCTTACATTTGTCAAGACATTTGCATCTGGGATACTTGTTCCGAAGCACTATATCTGGCCTGTTTCACCAGATAATTATCTGCAACCATACACTTCAGTCGTCGATGATGCTCATAAAGCAGGGTTGGAAATTTATGCTGCTGATTTTGCGAATGACTTTATGCTCAGTTACAACCACAGCTATGATCCACTAGCAGAATACCTCTCGTTCATTGATAATGATGCCTTCTCTGTTGATGGTGTATTGAGTGATTTCCCTGTTACACCTTCAGAGGCCATTGGTGAGTCCTTACTGTTTCTACAATATTCTTGCAACAATACATGTTTGTTCTTCAAATTTTCATGTACTCATGATTTGGTGTCATCTATATTCCATTTTTCTGAAGACAATGAATTTGGATTGAACCACAAAAGTATTGAGGATATTGCTGGTTTTATCTAATAAGTTTCATAGCTACTGATGTTTATAGATCATCTTGTTAATGGAGAAAGTGCTTCTGTGCTATTCCTGAAGAAAGTAACATCGCTTTATAAAGCAAAGCTTATCTTGAGAATAGAGCCTAATAGCTCATTAGCTCTAGCCTCTAGCCATAGTCCCAAAGTGCATTGTTTGACCATTCTCCTAATATGTGACATGAAATACAACTTGAAATTCCCAATTTTCTTTCCACTCTCAAATCACAGTTCATATGGATTGCTTTTGGAAGATTCCATTGCTTTCTCTCTTTTTTTGTGTATGCTTTCAGACTGGGTCATCTTTTTCTTTATGTGAGCTGATTAATAAGATATTGATTGATAACAACTTCAAATATATGAATTAGCTTCTACACACTCTTCTTTTTCTTGCATAAATCAAGTTTAAGCACCAAGTTCAATTGGGTGGATCATAACTGGTTAGTCATTATTAAGGCGTCAAGATATCGGCGATATCTCGTCGCCATATCGCCGTGGCGGACCGGAGGCTCCATGCCGTCCGGACGGCATGGAGCTGCGATGTCGCCGCCGCCGGATCCACTGCCTCCGCCGTCGCCACAGCTGGATCCGCCGTCGTCGCCGCCGGATCCACCGGATCCGCCGTCGTCGCCGCCGGATCCACCGGATCCGCCGTCGCTGAAGCCGGATCCGCCGTGGCACCACCTCCTCTGCGGCTGCCGCTTGGGGGCGGTGGAGAGTGGCGGCAGGGAGAGGGAGTGGCCGTCGGCGAGCTGGCTCAGCCTCGCCGGCGCCGGAGGCGGAGGAGATGGGGGAAGGAGAGAGGGAGAGAGGCGGGTGAAGAATGCTGAGCAGGCGGCGCCTCCACGCCGGTTATGAGGGTTTCTGACATTTTGCAATTTAGCCCTCTTATTTTCTGAAATTGCAATAAAGTCATTCTTGCTTTATATTTCTTCTGTTTAGGCCCTCCGGAAGTCCAATATTGTTGTAGTTACTTATATGTATGGCGTCGCTATGCCACGCGCCATAAACGATATTGTTGTGTGAAGGTGATGAGTCGTCGCGCCTCGCCGCACCACCTTAATAACCATTACTCTGAACCTCTGGTCCTGCTGGGTTTTGAGTTCCAGCTCCACCCTAAATCAATTATTCAGGTTACACAGTCCGTGAAAGAAAGTATGCTATGACAAAATAAGCCCAGCAATGACCAACGCGTCAAATTACTTCCAAGAGGACTCCTCAATTTAATACTAGGACTCCTAATCCGAATCAGATATGAACTGGGATTTGACTAAAAGTCTTAACCTGTGAGATAAGAGGCATGCATAGCAAAGTGTTAACCTACCTAGTACCTACTCTTACAAAATTAAGAGCTATAACTCCTTTGGTATTGGAGTGGCCTTTTCATAGAAAAAAGAGAGCATTTGTGATAATTAATTAATTCACTCTCAACTTTTGGCATGCATATTCCAAACTTCATATTGATTTTTTTTTGTTTCGATAGTCTATGTTCATACAATTTATCTGATGGATGCAGTATGATCATAGCTTCTCATCCCACATATTTTGTCTCTGCAGGCTGTTTCACCAATTTAAACAAAAGCAATACAGATCATGGTATGTGTAGTTCCTCTGCTCATCTTATCTCATGCAGCCATGCTTCACGTTTAGTTTCGTTATTGGTCACCACTTGTCACAATTGGAATGCAGGAAAGCCTCTAATTATTTCCCATAATGGTGCTAGTGGGGATTACCCAGACTGCACTGATCTAGCTTATCAAAAAGCAATTGACGATGGTGCAGATGTCATCGATTGCCCTGTTCAAATGACCAAAGATGGCATACCAATATGCATGAGTTCTATTAACCTAATGGATGATACTACTGTTGCAAAATCACAATTTGCCTCTCAGACTGCAGTAATGAAAGATATTCAGAGTGTGCTAGGAGTCTTTACTTTCAACCTCACTTGGGATGACATTGTAAAGAATCTGAGACGTAAGTTGAATTGAACTGTTTCTGCATATTAAAGGAACCACAACAAAATATACTTGGTATCCTAAGGACCTAAACAACTATAGAAAAACGAATTTGCTAGATCGTAACTCGTAAGTCAGCTATCTGACCTGGATCGCCTACTTGTATATTTTGTTAACCAGACAGACAGTTTATTGCTCTGCTATTGTTTGCTTCATTGTCATCAAACATTTACTGCAGGACTGATTTTTGTCCATACTTTCAGCGAAAATATCTACCCCATTTAGCACTTTCGACTTGGACAGAAATCCAAGATACAGGAACGCAGGAAATTTCATGAGATTATCAGATTTTCTGGACTTCACGAAAGATAAGGATTTATCAGGAATCATGATCAGTGTAGAGGTGAGAAATTTATGTTATGAATGATTCTTTCAGTGCATGAACAATGCTACATTTTGCCACTTCTTTCATTGCTTTCTGTGATGATATTGGCTTTTTTTTATTCTTTCTGTACAATCGTTAGTTTGTTCTGTCAAGCATTTAATATTTGTTCCATATTTCAGTGCTTAAGCATTCGAATCAACAATGAATCTGTAAAAATGTATGTTCTTACTGAGTTCCAGTAATAGCTTCATGCTCTCAATTTTAACATGCTTTTTATATTTTGCAGCATGCTGCTTTTGTGGCAGAGGAGCTTGGATTTGACATGGTAGACGTAGTTATCAAAGCCCTCGACAATGCTGGTTACAGCAACCAAACCGCCCAAAAAGTTATGATTCAGTCAACCAACAGCTCGGTGCTGGTGAAGTTCAAGCAGCAAACAAAGTATGACCTTGTGTACATGATCAATGAAGATGTCAGGGACGCTGCCCCTTCCTCCCTCACTGACATCAAAAAGTTCGCCGGTGCTGTTTCTGTTGATACTAGCTCTGTTTTCCCTGAAAACCACCATTTCACGACCTACCAGACTGATCTTGTACAGTCCCTGCAGACCGCTGGTCTCTCAGTCTATGCTTATACTATCACGAATGAGTTTGCTTCTCAACCGTATGACTTCTTCTCAGATGCGACCGCACAGATCAATGCATATGTTCAGGGTGCTGGAGTGGATGGGCTAATTACTGATTTCCCTGCGACAGCTCGGAGATACAAATGTATGTTTGGCCAGCCTTTTCATGTAGGCATGCTTTAGTTTACTAAGCACCCAAAACATCTGCAGTTTTTGGTCTATTCACATCGTGCATCTGTTTTGCAGTGAACACTTGTATGAACATGGGGAACAGCACGCCAAGTTTCATGGCCCCTGCTCATCCCGGTGATCTGCTGCAGATCATCAGTAAACCTGCCCAACCACCGGCACTGGCTCCGATGCCTCTTCTGACAGACTCAGACGTGGCAGAGCCACCCCTACCTCCTGCCAGAACAAACAACGGTACAGCTCCAGCATCTTCGCTCGCAAGCAGGCTTCAGCTACGTTGCACCGATACGGCGGAGGCATGCCGTATCGCCGTCTTCGACTCGGCGATACGCCGATACGCTGGGATACGCCGGGGATACACGTATCGGTGGGTACACAAGATGGATACGGGTGGATACGGGTGGATACGGGATGGATACGGGTGGATACGCATATATATAGGAGATGGATACGGCATTCGATCAGAAACAGAAATTTCGGATCGCCGCTCTCGCGAGTCGCGAGTCGCGAACTGCCCGTGCCGTACCGCCGCCGCCGCTGAGTGGAGAAGACGCGTGGTCGGCTGGTCGCCGCCGTCCGTCGGAGCAGGTATATCTTTCTGCATTCGCATGTTGTCCATGGCTCCATGGACCTGATTCTCTCGGACTCGGACGGCCGTGGAGGAGGCCGCCGCCGTCGGCGTCGTCGGGCGCATCGCAGCAAGACCGGAGCACGGCGACGGCGCCCGCCGGCGTGCGCAGGGCCGACCGCGTTAGCCGTTAGGAACTCGTCGTCAGTAGCGCGCGGCCTTCTTGAACCCGTCCGCGCCGCCGGGCAGCGCCGACAGGACGTCCAGCTCGATGACGGGGGCGTGGGGTCGCCGTCGGCGTCGGGGTTGTCTACCTGCTTGCTGCTGCTGGCCGCTGCCGATAACGCCGCGAGGGCACGACGGATGTAGCCGCACTTGGAGGAGTCACTCTTTGCATCATTGCATGCATCATCTCGTACCCTAATTCGTAATTAAGCCCATTGCATGATGCATCATCTCATCTTATAATTGTTAATTTGTTATTTGAAAGGGAGATTTTAGAAGGGGAGGAATGAGACATTAAATTATTATTTGCCACTGTTTTTATATTAGACTTATTTGTCAACTATTTATATTATTTATCTATCCTATTTTGGCTGGTCGTATCCCTTACTGCTGTTTTTCAAGAATTCCGTATCGCCGTATCGCCGTATCCGTATCCCCGTATCCGTATCCCCGTACCGTGCAACTTAGGGCTTCAGACGCACATCCCGATCCTTGTCTCGCTGGCAATGCTGTGCGCCTGTCGTCCCCTGGTCTAAAGCTTTCGATGCAACGTGACACGCTAGAGCTGGGCGATCATGCCGATCTACTAATCCGATATTTTGTTCTTTTTTCTCCCTTGGTAATTCATTTGTTCCTCTGTAATTGTTGCATCGCGGGGTTGTTCGGACTGCCTGTGACACTACTCGATGGGTTGCCCCCTACTGATTTCAGTACGTATGTGTGGGAATATACTGTTCAGTTCCTCTCTAGGTTTTGGATCAAGTGTCTGCGATTCAGATGGTACAGTTATCGACAATCTGAGCCTATGAGGCATGATTATTTTGTTCTGAAGTCTGAATCGGGCGAAAGATGTGAACTATGGTGGTGTGGCAGTTTGGTCGGTCCAATTCACCGGCGGAAATCTCCTCAGGGCCAAACCGGCAGAAATCTCAGCTCTCAGCAGTGGCGAGGCAGGCCGAATAGCCACTCGCCGTTGACCTTTCCAGCTGGCACGCCAAGTGTGCGTGGCTGTCGGGCTGTGTGGGGCCCGCGTAGCGGTTGACGTGTCCCTAAGATAGAGAGATAGGGGGAGGTGTAGCATCGATTATTACAATCAGAGGGGTGAATGATTGTTGCCATCTTTTCGAAGTTTTTAGACAATTGATGTTTTTGACTACTCGGAAACCAATCACCTGATTAGATGTCCAGCGTACGACTACTTGATCAATAGATCTATTCAACCTCTTTGCTCAATCGATTGATCTGTTCGACCGTTTTACCCGATCGCTTTGCTCGTCGTCGTATGATCCAAACTACCAGCAATCTTCAACGTACTTTACGCAAATCAAGAATCAGATGGATTCAAGACTAACTTTATTGCTGGAATTTTGTAGATTTACAAAGTGCCATCACAAGCACCCTTCAAAATCTTTTTGACGAAAGCCCTCTCAGAACCACACTAGAACTCTCTCAAAAATCACACATTAGCCCTTAGCCTCCCCTGCTTTTATAGGCTAATATCCAAACCGTGTCCGCCTCAAATATGAACATCAAACTCTATCTCTTCCAAAAATCAAGGGACTCGAAATCCTTCCAAACACATGTTTTAACCAATCTCTAATCCTTCCCATTAGGACTCCTTCCATAACGTTTCCAATCTCACCACGTGACGAAGCCTCTAGAAACACAACTCCTGTATCTTCATCACATCATCATCAACCTCCGTGTCGAAGTCTCTTGGACCACACCGCCCATAGCTTCTTCACGAATCATCACCTTTTGATCTCCATGTGCTCTAGCATGAGCCTAACCATCTCGCGTGACATCCTCGACCACCTGGACCTTAGACTTCCCCATCCTAGTTCTGATTCTCCTCGTCATCGACCATGATCGCCTCCACGCCCACTTGCACATGCAAAGATCAAAGAGCGTTTTCCATAGGCACAATTCTTTGCAACTTGACCATTGAGAGACCATGTGGTTATGACCTCATGAGTGTGATGAGTAATTGACATCGGTTTAGGAAAGTCAAGTTTGATTTGGTTGGTTCGGTCCTTGACGTTGCGTGGTGCAATCGGGCTCGGTCGGACTTGGTCAAACCTGGTCAAAATGGTTAGGATGCATATTATGTCGACTTGTCAGATTTGGGCTATTTCATTCATGCATTTATGCTTACATGTATCGAGCGGTGCTATTTGATGTATTTCTTGTCTGTGTTGGCTGCAGGACGTCGAGGCGGAGTCGTGGCGAGAGACGAGGTGACCGGACTAGACACGGGCGGTGTCGAGGTCAGAATGGTCAGATGTGTCGAAGACGGCGGAGATTCGGTGTGGTTGCGAGTCGTGGATGACAAGGAACGCGGAAGCTTCCCAGAAGGTGCAGGAGGGACGTTTCGGTAAAAACGCAAAGTTGCACAGGCGGGAGCGGTTCTGTTCGGGTCTGGCAGGTGTAACGGGTTGGAGACCCATTAGCCGAAGGCTATATAAGGAGGAGGTGCCTCCTTGTGACTACATGCACTCCAAGGGTCTCTAGGGTTTGCTTTAGTCAAAATGAGCTTTAGAGGGTTGTTTTGGTTTTAGTCTTTAGTTGTTGAGAGTGGGTGTGAAGGGCAGAGTATGTCCCCTTCGATGTCTCCCTGAGTGCTCTGTGTTGTCTCCTGTCCAAGAAGTATGTAGGGTATGTGAGAGTTCTTGAGATGGAGAGGGAGAGGATGAGTTGAAACTCTTGTAATCATTCCTCTTGTTCTAATGTCCATGCGTATGGGGACTCATATGTAATCCTCTCTTGATATGGAATGAAGTTCTGAATTTCATCTCTCGTGCTCCTGTCTGTTCTTCGTTCCTTTCTTTTTGCGATTTCTGAGTTTTTGCATTTTCTTGTTGTTACTTGCTGAGAAGGCCCAAAATGGGTTGCTCTATGTTGGGATGGTGCCCTAAGATCATTTGATCGATTTCCCCAAGAGCCAATCACTTTTAATCTCAGATTTCCCTTTTTGAGCTCCTCTGTTCTTGTTCCTGATTCTAGGTTTGAGGTGGCTTGTGTTTTTCTTCATAAGATGCTCTAAGATTTGGACTCTCTGGTCCTTAGGCTATTGCTAATCTTCCCGCAAAAGCTCATGAGCAAAGATTGAAGGGTTGTTGGGAATTTGATTTTTGTTTGAGTAGCTCTCTGTATCTTGTTAGGTTGTTGGCTTTTCTAGGGGTTGACATAAATCTTTGATTCCCCCTTTGAGATGGCTTGAAACTTGACACACTCAGTCCTTAGGCTATTAAGTAGCTATTCCTAAAGTTTCATGGCCAAAGGATCTAAGTTGAGATGGGAATTTAGGTTTTAGTGTTGGTCCCTGTAGTTCTTCAGTGTTTGGGCAAAATCTCGAATTCTTGGAATTTGATTGATCCCTCTTGCTATTTGAGGCCTCTAAGTTATTTAGAATAGGTATGTTCACTTTTGGCTAAGTGAAATTAACTGCTCACCATCCATTTGGCCGAAATATGAAGTTTGAGGTTATCTGCGCAGAATTTGTCAGTCGGCTGGACTGAATTTTGGAGGGGTCCGATTTGACCGGATAACATTTGGCGGTCTGACCGCTCGGAGAACTGCGGTCTGACCGGTGTTGTATACCCGGTCTGACCGGTGGCTATTAGGCGGTCTGACCGCCCGAGGCATTGCGGTCAGACCGCCCCTGCTGTTTTTGACCCATTTGTCCTTGCTTCTTCTCCCTTGGTGTATGTTTCTTGTTCTTTCCTCCTTTGTTGAGTTTAAGTTTTTCCAGAGAGCTTAAATATCTTCTCTTCATAGTGTCTGGTAGCTATTGGAGAGGAGGGTCGCAAGAAAGTAATTTTTGGGGGCAAGTTTTTAGAGTCGTCATTCACCCCCCTCTCTGTCGCCATTTCGGTCCAACAACCATCATCAGCACACATATTCAAACCACTCCCTCGTCTATCCATAGATAAGAACCAAACCTTCCACGACCATCAACCAAGTCATCCACAATCATACATCCTATCACTATCCAGTAATCAATCTTAGACCACACTTTATAACCACTAGCTCAACGAGTACTCTAAAAACAACAAGTACTCGGGAATTACCATCGCTCCACTCAAAACACTTGGGACAATGTCCGCATCGCCACTGACCATAGAGCCACCGACTACTAATTACCAATCATTACGACAACAACTATCGATTGCAACACCTCTGCTGACCATGATCACGAAAACCATGACTATCAAGTACCGAGTTCTTCCGACTGCCAAGTATTACAATCAACTGCCCCAGCCAATCATACTGCTGGCCAAACACGAGTACTTGAGGTACTCAAAGATAGCAAGAATTAAAGTATTCGTACCAACTATAAAGTCTACGAGTACAGATCATAAAGCCTACGACAATCAAACACAAAGTCTTCGATTTCCGATCGTAAAGTCTACAACTACCGACCACAAAGTCTAAAACCACTGACCAATAAAGTCTACGACTACCGACCAGTAAAATCTATGACTATCGAGTATAACCAATAAAGCCAATGACTATTAATTGGTTACTGTAGCTACGACCATGGAAAAACACTGTAGCTACGACCAGTTCGCTGGTCGAGATCAAAGCTTACCGATTACATGGCGTGGTCAAAAAGGCTGTAGTCGAAGCCGGACATAGTCGTAGTTGGGCATGGTCGAAGTTGTGGTCAAAGTCTGCTGATCGAACAAAGTCATTCAGACCACGTAGTACAAAGCTGTTCAATCCTCCGATGCCACTCGGACATCGTCCGATACTCCAATTCCACTCGAGAATCATCCAATACTTCGTTGCTACTCGACAGCCGTCCGATGCCACTCAGACCCGATCGAATTGGTCCAAACTACTCGAAGTAGACCAAAACCACTCGGACTCTAAACCTTCAATTGCGATAGACCAAAACTTTGACAAATGCAAATTCCAAACCAAACCAAATGCTAATTATTCATCATCACTAAACTCACGACCATTCACAGGGTCTAACAGCGTGAGAGGCTCGTCATCTCACTCTGATTAGAGGAGCTTATCAATTCAACAAAAACTGATCGAATGCTAATCCTAGTACATGAATGGCCAAGGCCAAGGATGGCATTTTCATCATGATTCATGGATGGTAACCTACGCTAGCCTACGTAGCCTTACCAAGACCTTGACTGCTACTAGCAGATATATCTGCACATGACACTGCAAGTAGAATAAGCGGATGGTGGATGGTATGTACGCACTAACTCACTATTTGTGATGCCAGATGTCGATTACGACCTGTAAATTTGGTTCTTATCACTAGCCTTGTTTGCGATAAGCACAGCGATGTCCCGCTGGTCACATGCAGACGTAGACCTGTAAAAACGAGTGCTTTATGTCGATCAAGGTATACAAATGGTAGCCACATAAAAAATAATTTTTATCGACTTAAATGCCAGTATTGCAAAATATAGGTTGCAATTGGTATAAGATTGGCTATGTGTCATATAAGCTCCCATTAATACCATGTAAAATCAGGCGGCACTATCACAAGTGCTCAGTTGACATCGCAACAGTCAGCAAGACAAGTTGACCCATAGTGTCTGACCTAATCAATATATCCACACAGACGCAGTACTTGCTGTCATCATCCTCAACAATCCCAGTTACTCCGTGTAAGATCATGTGGTGGCAGCTCTATGCGAATGATGATTATTTGATATTGCTTGTGATTTGTGTTTGTTAATTGTGTTTGCTATTTGTGAGTTTCTATAGTGTCACTTGTGCTATCTGGAAGCACCAGTTAGACCAGTTTGGAATGGTGGTCTAACCGCTGAGATGGTACGGTCTGACCGGCTTGCTAGCTGTGGTCAGATCAAGTCTTGCTGAGCTGAGTTTAGTTGAGGTTGTTCTGTGGTTTTGATTGTGAGTTATGGCTGTGTCTATGCAGTGTTAGTCATGGTGTGCTAATGCAAGTGTCAGTCATAGGGTTTCCATGCAAGAGTTAATCATGGCGTAGGTCCATACATATGGTTTGCTAATCTAGAGCCAAGTGCATTCCATTTATACTCGAATTGATTGCTTTGTTCTTTTGTGTCAAAGTGCTTTGATGATTATTGAGGACAGCAGCGAGACCGAGGCTACAGAAGGGGTCCTGAGATTATGGCATATCGCATAAGTCTAGGTGGAGCAACATATCAAATTGAGAAGCATGGGAGAAAGACAAGAGTCGTGAAGAAGTAATACGTGCATGCGATGTGGCAATTAGACTTTTTCATTTCAAGTGGTGACGGTTCTCAGAGCAGATGTAGGATCTTGGCGGCAAGCATTGGGCATCACAAACTATAGTATGATGTTGGTGTGCCATGAGACTTGGGCGTTTCAAGTGGTGATAGGCTCAGTGTAGGTGTACGATCTTAGTGACAAGTCATGAGCATTGCATCTTTCATGAAGATTGGTGGGTGGCAATTTAGTAAATTGTCTAATACCGGGTGGAGTGGTTGTTTGCAAAACTGCGGCACTGACCTGAGTTGTTTAGGTTACGTCTTTGTGAATGGAATGTCTTATCGGGCTTGTGGAGTCTTTGGGAAGTCGCTCTTTGAAAACATGAGAGTAAACCCCGTTTGTGTGTGGGTTACTGAGTTTCCTAATTATAAATGGTGTGATTATCTAAAAGGTGGCTGATTGTTAGAGTTAATGAGAGGTAGGGAGCCTCCACTATATAAGCCTTGTGTTGAGTTGAGTTGTGTAAGAGACTTGAGAGATTAGGGTTATAGTTTTCTTATGTTGGAGCCTTATGTGTATGCTCTAAGCTTACAGCTCTACTGTCCTGAAAGATTGGCTGTAAATATTTTTCTCTAACTGAAATGAGCATCCAAGCTTGCCCAAGTGAGTTGTGACATAGGTCCAATCTTTGCTTTTGATTTTTTTAGTTTTCTTGTTTGGATTTCCTTTCTCTTAAGCTTTTCTGGTGCCAAAGACATGTAAGAGGTAGAGATGTCCCCTAAACATAAAATATCATCCATCTAAGTTTGCTACGTTTTTCTTAAGAGAGGTGATTTTGGGGTTTTGCTCTTGTGCATGATTTAGATTAAATCTGTGCTATTATCTAGTTTACTATGATATATGAGAGCTCATCAAAGGTCATCTAGATCATCTAGGACTCAAGAGCAAGAGTTTATCGGGATTTCCCGTTTTTGGTCAGTTTTGATGCAACCTTCCTACAAATAAAAAAGGTCTGAACTTTGGTGACGATTCTCATGATTGTTGATTAGAATAGGTTAGTGACATACTAGAGAAGGTGCATGTCAAGTTTCTAGCTATTTGAATAATTAGATCAAAAGTTACACAAATTCTTGGATTTGAAATATTGTTCAATTCACTGTTCTAATTTTACTATTCATCCGGTCTTCCTAGCCCCCGCTAGAGGTCTGATCGCTAGCAAATTCCAATCTGACCACTCTTAGCTAGAGGTATGGCTAGTATGGCATTGAAGTTCTGGGATTTTGCCTCCTTTGGATCAGGGCTTTGATGAGGTTATGAATTTGTATTTCCGTTCTATGTTGTTGTTGATATTTGGGAAAAGATTTCGAAAGAGTTTTTCACCCCCTCTAACTCACCGTACTCGATCCTACACTCTGAACCTGATCCATCGGTCTCACCTGTGAACTCCATCATCCTTTTTTCCTCTATAAAGCCCGACAACTTGGCCATTCACCATGGCTTATCTTGTACATGCCATACCAGTCTCTTTGTCTTCCTTTCCAGGCACTGAGGTTTGTGGCCATTTCTTGATCGGTCAAAGATCCATAGGGCCACCAACTCCAATATGGGCATGTTCATATTGGCTACAGCTAATGGCTTTCAGCTATGGCAGATGACTTTTAGCTGAAAATTAATAATAGTGATTGAAAGAAGTGGCTTTTAGAAGAAAAGCACGAGCGGTGGAGAAAGTGAGGGAGAGATGCGTGCGCGAGATGGGAACGAGAGGAGTGTTGTGCGTAATATGCCCATAACCCCCTGCCATGTCTTCGAAGCGATACGGGAGTGAGAGGAGTGGGGAAGCCATTTTGGAAAGCCAGATTTTCATATTAGCTTCTGGCTTTTTCAAACAGAAGTCAGAACTAGAAGCCAATATGAATAGGGTCTATGTGTTATCCTCACCAAAGTCAGCCATGATCGGGACTGCGAAACGTCATCGTTGCATCACAACTATGTTGGGCAAGGACGAGTTGAGTTGCATGCCGATCACTCGATCTTGTAGCTATGCGATATGTACATGTGGATTTGGTGAAGCGTGCGGCGCAGTCAGAGCCATTTCCAACTCGGTCGCCAACCACCACTTACAACGTGAAGCAATGCAAGGATTCAAAAATCAGTTATGAAAAAAATACGAGACCCTGGCCAGTACTTGTTACTGGCCGGCTATCACCGATAATCGGTTTTCTATCAAATGGCTTCAATTATCAAGTTTAAACTTAAAATTTGAATTCAATTTGTTTTAACAGTTACCACCCTATTTGATTGGTTCTTGGTCAGTTACTACTCAAAATTACTATTGATAAATTCAAATTCAAAATTAAAACTTTTTGGACCGATATGTTTATCATTGAAGCAACATGGAGCCACATCAACTGGTGTTCAGCGCCAAGGACCATGGCGCCAGCATCAACTACCTTAACGCCATGTCAGTTGATGTTAACCCAACTAATTCTGTATCAGTAAGATGCCATTGGCATCACAAGCTGGGTGATATGAACGTTTCCTCTCTTTAATTTCTTTGCCCAAGTCCTGATGAATGAGCAGTGACATAGCTATGCTCCACATGGTAAGCCGGTTAAAGCCGTCCATAGCTTTGAATTTTGTCTTTTAAAATTGGTATTTGAATATAGTGGCTTCTCAAGATAGTTTCTATAAACCATTTCTAGTAGTTACTACAGGAGTTGTTTTGAACGAAGTGGCTTCTCAATGTGAGTGTCCCTTAATCTCTTAATTTCTTTCTCAATCAATCAAAAGCCACAACACTTTTGAACAGACCTAAAGATGTGTACGCCATTTTCTCACTATGGTCGGCAATGTACATGTGTTAATGTTGTTTCGACATCTGGCTAGCCAAATAGTCTTTGGAACTAGTGTGCAAGTACCGGTCTAAGCTAGCTTCAACTCCAATGGATTCGATAAAATTTTCAAGTTTGAGCCAAAATTGTCTTTCCCCCTTCTCAAACAGGAGGAAGAAAACACATATATGCATTAATACCTATAATCATGTTAGGGTTAGATGTAGATGTTTCATGGTTTTACATCAGTGGAGTACAAGGTTGTCGATGATTCAGTAGTCGCTCTTACGAAGTAACAAGAGAAATACAAAAATAAAGACTACACAAACGAGACAAAGTGTTTATATAATTAGTTCAAGTCTCCTTATCACAGGATATTAACCCTAATCCTGTGTGCAATTATATTGTTAAGTTTTTACACGGTGGATGTGCTCACTAGTAGGGATGATTAAGGCGACAGACCTGTTCTTATGGATCTTGCACAACTTGCCAAGTCTATTGCTTTCTTATCGTCATTTTCCCCATATGTGTGGAATCTTCCTGTAACTTACGACTTGTGAATTGGTACATTATTTTAGTACTTTTTATACGATGGTTGTCTTTTCTTAACATTATGTATGTTTCTGATTGGTAGTTAGTTATAAATAATTATTGATTGTTTAGCTCTAGATGTAAGTGTGGTGTAGATCTAGTGAGCAGACCTACAATAGGAGAGCAGCGTGAAAGGACTGGTAAAGGATCGTAGGGCTGCTAACAATCATCATACTAGTGCTAGTACTATCCTTTTACCATATCTTCCATATGTATGTGTGTGTTGTAACGCCGTCATTATGGTTGACCAATTGTCACAAGACATAGTTGTGTCTGGATCAGCTATGGAAATAATAGCATGCACAAGTAGAAACTTTCACCGTTTAGGACATCGTGCATTTGTACCTTATTCATACTTCATGTATAGTGCTTGGGTATTGCTATAGTGCAGGCGTACGGGTACAGCACACAAAAATCGGACGCTGAGACCACCCACTCACTGTCCTCCTTTTTCCTCTTTTCCCCTTGGCTACTTCTTCCTCCCCAAGCCTTACTTCTTTGTCTTCCTCACCTTTCCTAAATTAGCACCACCACCTCCTCCAATCCCACCACCGCGACACCTTGAAAGCTAAATCGTCCAAATCAGCCACCACCCAACTGCTTATAACCCAATCCTAACCGCCCCCAATGGCCCTTCCTCCTCCCCCGCGTCCCCACCACCTCGTGTGTGTGTGGGGGGGGGGGAGATGTCCGCTGCAGCCACCGCGTGCAGGCACAGCCTGCTCTTGCACCAGCACCAATAGTGGCCGCTATGGTCCACGTGCAGGCATGGCCTGCTCCTCTGGCTGCGCCGACTTTGGCCTCCTACGCGCTGTCGGCTTGCTCAGCCGCCGCATCACCCAGCTGTAGCTCACCGTTTGTTCAACTGTCTGTCCGTACGCTACAAGGATGCGAGTGGCCTTCTCCTCCCAGTGTTGAATCCACGGTGCGCACGCCACTTCCTGCCATGGGAGGTAGGTGTTGTTTTTTGTTGCAATATTTTAATTTCATATGTGCAACAATCAGTGCAACATCGAGATTTTTATAAAATGTTTTGTTTCATCCAATGGTTAAAATTGTTGCATATATTATCTAAGGAGGTTGTATTGAAAAGTTCACAATTTTTCATTGCATATGTGTATGATAATGTTGCAAGCATTGGCATAAAATGTTTTAACCGAAGCGTACGATGCTAGTGCCCGGATTAGACGTTCGGGTGCTAGCAACACCCATAGTGCTTTCTTAGGTCCGGCTATGGTGATACTATACCGCCCGCCTATTAATTGCAAAGTCTTCTAAAGCCTCCCACCATATTATCTTATAGCCTATGATAGAGGAAAACCCACACGACACACTTCCAAACCTAGAAGCTAGGAATGATATCATATTTTACTTTGATCAGAGGTGTACTATTTTTTTCTCATAATATTACTTGGCTTATACTGTTTGGCGAACTTATACACTACTTTTGGAGCATGACTAAGCAAAAAAAAAATCAGAATCTTTAGTTAGCCCATACTCTGACATCTATCTAGTGGGCACAAGCCAAACTCTGACCTCTTGATTCTTGTCGGTAAATAGTTGAATGTTACCGATGGTTCTACTTGTCAGAGGTAAAATTAGGGTGGTTTTCACATGTGCGAGCTCTAGACGATGAAACTAAAACAACAGCTGGGTTTGGTAGGGCTTTGGCTTTTGTACTTTGCTAAAGTACTAGCTTTCAAATTGTGCGTCTTTTTAAAGCGAAATCTACAAATTGATTATAGTAGACACTGTACCGACTTCAGCTATACCGGCTAAAATCGTATATCTCTCTTTTCGTAATCTCTCTTGCAAATAGTCAGAATTCTAAAGCCATAAGCCACAGTCTAAAAGAACGCATCCATCATTTTATTTTCATGAACTATATATACTATGATTTATATGGCGAGAGTACGGTGTTAAAGTATCAACACATAGTGTTAAATTGTTGGCACGGATCATGTCCCAAACACCCCACTTGTTTTAAAATATTCAGGTGCAAATAAACTATAGTGTGTAGGTTGTGAAATGACGTGCACAACCAAACTTCTAGTGCTCACTTCAAACAAGAGATAAGCAAATCAATCAACTTGTGCACTTGGGGAGTTTGGGGGTCAGCGCCAACAATGTTGGCGCTGACCTTATGCATGTCAGTGCCGTTGCTGACCTGGCAATGCTTGGCTCCCATGTCGCATCTTGGCCTGATGTGGCATGAGCTGGCCCCGCTCGTTTCGGCTTCAGCTTCTGGCTTATTTTTCACTATTCATAAATTTCGTCTTTTTCTAAACTTTTGGCTTTGTCGGTTTTTTTTCCGTATTTGTTTGTGTTATCCGTGATGAGCTAGCATATTTTTAATTTTTTAAATTTAATTATGTCAAATAAGCCACCTTCAGCTACAGTGAAATTTCAGTTGCTACAGTGCAATTTCAGCCATAAACCACAGCTTTTCAGTCCAACCGAGCGAGGCCTAGTCTAGCACTGAGACGTTAAACTCAACCTCGTTGGTGCTGAAGCTGAGAAAATTGTCCATTCATGGATACAGTTTCTAGCAGGAGCTATTTTTTGAAATAGAATAAAAACCAAAATAGGGGGAAAAAAAGAAAACCAAAATCAACGACACCAAATTCCATAACCCTAAAAGTTTCGAAGGAACAGAGAGAGAGGGGGCCAAAGTACCAAGCAGAAATGCAGAATATAGCCGACCTACGGCAAGAGTGCAAGTAAAAGCAAGAAAACACATCCATTGCGGTGGTGAAAGTAGTGCCCTACGTATGCACAGATTACTAACACTCTATACACTAATCTACTATGAACCATGCCATCTCGATCAAGATTCACTATGCAATCATAACAGTTTATACATGATTACATATATCATCAACACGTAGGCAAGGCGCACGCACGTACGCCTACGCGTAGATGGCATAGCGCATGCTCTCGCGCACCATGAGGTGGCTGACCTCGTCGGCGCGCGGCCGCCACCCGCTCGCTGCCCACGAATCCTCCGCACCGCCGACGTCCTCGCCGTCGAGGGAGACGGCGCACGCCATCGCCAGGAGCGCCCTGGCCAGGGAGCTGGGCCAGCTCGGCGCGGCGGCGCGCGCGTCGCCGACGGTCGCCACGTCCGCACCGGCGTTGCCCGCAGCGCCGTGGCCGAGCGAGCTCTCGTCCACCACCCGCGCGCTCCGCCGCCGCAGGCCTTGCCGGACAAGAGACAGTACACCCCAGTGACCCCACATCGCAAGGAGAGAGATCGCTAACACGCGCGCGCGCACGGGGGACTGCCAAGAAATCAGCTTGACTTTTTGGCCTCTCTGCTCCAAGTCACAAGAAGTCTTCTGCTCTTCCTTAGGCTATTCTGCCACGAGTTTTGATATGTCTCTCTCTCTCTCTCTCGGTCAGGTTCACTGCCTCAACAAAATCTTGGAGAGCTAGATCGCAAGCATCATATTATATACACACACAGAGGATTGATCTCACTCGTAAGTCATAACAACACAAACACAAGGATACAAGGACTTGGACAGGCTTGTCTCGATTAAAAGGTGAAAAGCACAAGGCGGGGCTGGACGGGGGTGGTGGTGGGGGAGGGAAGAGCACTCGCAAAAGCATGAAAAGGTTGCGAGGTTAGTGCGGGGATCTATCGATCGATGGTTACAGCCGAAAAAAACAGCAGCCGCTGCTGCAAGTGTCACACAGAGAGAGAGAGAGAGAGAGAGAGAGAGAGAGAGAGAGAGAGAGAGAGAGAGAGAGAGAGAGAGAGAGAGAGAGAGAGAGAGAGAGTTAGGCCTCTGCCAGTCTGCCTCTCTGAACAATCCCCCAGATGCATTGGCCAAGAATTAACCCGGGGTTTTAGGCTTTTTCCCCAGCTGGTACTCGTTTTGCCGGGCAAGCTAGGTTAGCCAATCCTACATGCGCAGGGTGCGGCCACTATGTAGCTACTTGAAAAGCTAAATGGTTTGGCATGCTTTGGAATATCGGAGCTGTGCATGCATGTAGCCATTCAGCAGCCTGCGTGCAGCCTGCAGGCCCGGTCATCACTGGTAGGCAGACTGGCTTCATCAGATGATTGCGTGAGTACTTGGCACACTCTGGCAAAGTTGCCCGAGTGCTAATCGGTGTGCTCGCCATACTGTGCAGTTCCGATCGAGATACAGGTGCTGCATGCTAGCAGTTCTTGCAAGTTGCGATGTAAAGGCTACAGAGGTAGCTAGCCTTCTTGGCGTATGAAGACGGTATACCGAACCATCGCTGATAGCTTGCTCCAGCTTTTTCTTGGGTGTACTCTGGTTCGATCGTACATAGAGGTTTGTATACTGCGTGAAGTGCGCGCTTGGAAAGTAGATGCCGGATTTGGACGCTTGCAGCAGGTCTTGGATTCTCCGAGTGCTTGCCACACCAGCCGGCTACCTACTAGGCTGCACTCGCCGGTATGTATGACTTTCAGGGCCCAGGTTAGGTTAGAAACAGGGATAAGTGTTATACGAATTATGGCGTAGATACAGGTGAACATACTTCGTTCAAAAAAAAAGAAAAGAAGAAGAGTAAACATACACTGTTCTGTTTGGCATGCATGAAAGCATGATGACATACACTGTTCTGTTTGGCATGCATGAAAGCATGATGGTGGTCGTAAGAATAAAAAAATGAAGCATGATGCAAGTACGCAACTATTCGGAGACAGCTCCAATTGGGTTGAGCCGATTGACGTGGGCCATATTGGTAAGCCTGAACCCAAACCACTTAAGTACAAAATCGTCTGAGAGTGCAGCGTTTTTTATTTCGGTTTTGTTATTATACATGTGACTGAATTTTTTTTTATCTTTTAGTCATCTGAAATTGCACTCTCAATCAACCGAAGTTATATCCCTCCTCCAAAAAAATCACCTGTAACTTAAGGTGATTGAGAGTGCAACTTCCAGTGACTTAAAGATAAAAAAATTTCAATCGCCTGTGCAATAGTCACTCCCTTTTTATTTACTAGCAAAGTGAATGTACCTTACAACAGAACCTTAAACTTTATATAAATAATAATATTTTTCTGTAATACATAAAATGAATCAATCAATTAAAAAATGATGACACACACACACATACATATACACAACCAATCAAGGATAATCGACTAGAGGGGAGTGAATACGAAGTTTTTAAATTTTATTGGCTAAACATGTTTTATAGCAAGTATGAGATGATTAAAAATGTTTTGCACAAGTCAAGGCCTATTTTTTTTATGTCTTGCTAAGGCACCACATACCTATGACTAGACAAGATGCAATTCTAGCTAAATAAGTCAACCAAGTAACTGCTAAAAATGTAAGTGTGAAAAGTAAAGGCAAGATGATTAAACCACAAAGATGATACATGATATTTTCTGTAGTCTTGAAGATTTGTCGATCTCCCCTAATCTACGTTGAGGGAGTTTAAACTAATCAAGCAGGATCCTTGTGTAATCTTGAACCTTTCCTCAATCCATTGTGGTAGCTTTTTCCCGCTCTAGAAGATGAGCTCCGACCTTTGACAATCATTTCGGGTCTCTTCATGACCTTTTTGAAGAGACCATCACGCAAACTTTTCCAAGTCACCTAGGTGTCTGCAACCACCAAGAGTAATAAACCAATGATGATCGCTTGAAGGCTCTCAAGTGCCACTGATAAATTAGATGATGCAATACACTTGAATGCTCTCAACAACCTCAAAATAAGAAAAATAGAGCAAATGAGTTAAAAAAAAGAGTAGCAAGAACTCAAGTATATTCAATGAGGTCCAAAGTGCTTGCTTGCTGCCAGTGGGGAGGTATTTATAGCCTCCAACCACTAGGATGACCATTGAGGTTGAAATTCCCAAAAATCAGAGATGTGGTACTACTGCCATGTAATGATCGGTACTGCCCTACCTACTGTTCAATGGCTACCTAAGATTCATTATATGCACAGAAACTAATATCGTACTTACATGACCCTGTAGTAATGATTCTGCGGTAGTACTGCACTCAGCTACGGTAGTACCGATTTTCAGAAGAGAGAAAATGCTCTAGAAATGCACATATCTGAAAATTAGCTATCGTAAAACCAAGTAAGTACTTCTCTGGAAATAAAGTACCGACATGTAACTACCGGTAATACTGATGTAATGGTACTATAGCTGACAACACTACGACCATACCAGATTTCAAATGAAAACCGGAGAGTACTCCAAAATGAAATTCCAAATGCATGTATGAACCATAATTAATCTAAGTGGTACAAGATTAACTTCAAACTACTAGACATGATCCATCTTTGTAGTATGGCATCTAATCTACCAACTCGATCTTTTTACCGAACACCAAGATTGGTAAAAGCTGTAAAAGAGGTCCTTAGACTACAATATACCTTTGTTTTGAGCCATATCTTGATCCATATCAATCTTTGGTCATTTTTGCATACCTTTTTCATGATATCATCAAACACCGAGACTAAACCTTTCAATCATCTTAACAAATATGTTAGTCTCTTAAACATTGTCATCATTAATTACAAAAATTATTTTTAGAGGCCTAGATGCTTCAACGATAGCGCAACACACTAAAATTTCAGAAAAGATGATAGTAGGGTTGTTGCATGCCTTTATTAGCAAACATTGCAAGGTGATACCGCATATATACATGGCCAAGCATCGTAACTTTTAGTATCAATAGCAAGTATTATCTTGATATCTTCCTTGTAAATTTTTAGATGGTACAATTCAGTGAACATATGAATAAATCCCATAGAGAATCATAAGAATAAACGTCATCGGAGAAAGAAGTAACCTGTATAGAAGGTCTTCTGTGTCCATTCCAAAACCCACACCTGAAACCCTCAGAGTTGAACCACTCCAAGCCATGACCAATGTCGGACTCGGATTTAACCAATCCAAAATTCTCTATAAAACCATTGCACTATTCCCTTGATCAATAGATAGTGTTCATAGATATATCACCGAATTATTTCATATACAACGTAAATCATACCATTCATTAATATTACATATCGGAGTTCAAATAAACCGCATCGGATCAAGTTTATAATAGGGTTAACCAGGCCAAATAAATACATTACATAAAATGGAAGCGTACATAAGGTGGAAGCGATGGCAAAAGGGGAGAGCGCATCTCGCCACAGGAAAGAGACTGGCAAGGGTAGGAGCCTAGACTACTACAGACTATCCTAATCTCCTCCATCTTTTTCACCATCAGCTCATGAGGCATCATAATACTCGTAGTGACTTTAATCCATAGGTTCTGAGGGATTTAGTGAGCGAGTGTGAGAACAAACAACCGTGCTCTGTGAGTCAATACATATAATGCAATATTTATACATGTAAGGTTCAACAAGTTTGGGTTCTTTTATTTGCTCAAGGCAACATTTGAAATCTACAATAGTTCAAAATTCCTATGACTTACCATATTTTTATTAAACCACATTTTATTAAAGAGAGTAAAAGTGTGCAATATTAATAATGGTGTAGGTTCCATTCACCTGTTACATGGTTCCATCCACCATATACTAATTTTTGATACTAGGGTAACATCCATACAGGGAAAGCCAAATTCAGGGTTACATCCACTTAATGAGTTTTCATCCCACTCACAAAGTTTTAGAAATAGATACTAACTTAGGTAAGCTCACATACCTGCCCTTGACCATGGGCACGATTGTTCAAATAGTTCATAATTTGTAGATTGTACACTTTACCTATAAGAGATAGTCAACTTGTTATGTTTCACATATGTCCTTAGACACGTGATCAAGAAGGTTACCATAAGACATTTATAATGTATCACCCAATGTAAGTTACATCCGCTAATGTTTCATCTTAGTGAGATTACATCCAAGACACCAAGACCCCCTCTTACGCCACACGGTGGCTTACATCAGCGACACAACCTATGTTCACGACAGCTTATAACCAGTGATATGACTCGTGGGTCACTCTAATGGTGCAACCCGCATTGATGGATGTAAATTATTTAGCCAGATTGTACCCATTATAGACTTATGGTTGTATTGTTTTACATTACAAGATCATCATATGATTCGGTCCTTAAAGTTATCTGGGTGGTGCATACCACAAACCAAATATTCTCGTGCTACATCCTCACCATCCTTCATACCATCTAAGATATAGTAACAACAAGTTTTAGGGTTTTGAGAAGTATAAAACTAAGTTATCTTAACATACGAGTCATTTTCCTCTAATGATGGTCCAAAACTAGTTTCATGATTAAAAATGATGAGGACAATTTAATACCCTGGTACTTAAACAAGACTAACATGACATTTAAGTACGACTTATAGCTAGTATGGATGCCATTAGATTTCTAGGGTGACAAGGATTATGTGATTCAAGTGTCCGAAGGATGCTGTAATAATAATACAACGTCAATTATGCATGCATCTAATCTTAAGTTGAATATATATTTGCATAAAAAATAAAGCATCCAATTTGATAATTTAAACAAATATAAATTTGCATAAAATGAAGGTTCAATATGATTAAAGCATTGACTCACCTGGCTCACAAGTGGATTGTTCTTAGAAATCTTGAGCTATCTCGAATGGTGGCTCTTCTGTGTCCTCGTACTCTACTCGGACGATCGCATCAGGAAGCAAATAAACACAAGAGCAAAATAAATAAATACAATTGAAAATTCAAGTGAACTTCAAACTGACCAATTCCACTACCATTAGATAGATATTAAACTTAGATGAATTCAAAAATAAGTTTCATTAAATTTAGAGTTAAAATAAGTGAGAACAGGATCTCTAAATTTTATATTTGGATTAAATCCAAAAATATCCAGAGGGGAGGTAATCTTTCCACTGATAGGTGGGTCCATTGGAATTAAATTTATTTTTGAATTAAAGGACTACAGAGATTGATGGGTGGGACCGATAGATTTTTAATTCATTTTGATTTATTTCTTTACCGAAAAATCAACAGAGGCTAATAGGTGGGACCGGGTACTGTGCAAACAGTAGAATAGGACCCTCATGTTAGCGACTCTACTACTTTTAACCGGTTTTAAAAGGATTTTAAATCAACGAGGCCCACGTGTCACGGGAAGTTAAGGCATGGAGGAGATGCGCAGAGGCAATGGTCGAGTATTTTTGTAAATTCGGGTTTATGCTCAAATAACCCTATATGCCTTCATTTATCACACTTACATTAATAATGCATTTTCTCATGTAACTTGCGAAGTACATTTTATGTGCTCCCCGTTGCTTAATTCTATTGATCAGAGGAGGACGACTTTGATTATGGTGAAGATCAGGATGAGTAGGCGTCTTACTGTCGTTTGCCTGTGGGCAAGCTTTTTGGGCTTCACCACTTTACTTTGTTTCCACTGTTATTTACCTTTTTATTTAGACAATAAGTCGTGGAAATATAAAACTTAGCCATAAGGCCGTACTCTTTTAAATTAATAAAGTTTGTCATTATACTTGATATGTATTCCCTGTTACCCCTATGCATACTAGCTTTTTCTGGACTAGTGCAATTGTCACAGAGGATCTGGGGGTGTTGTTTTTGGGTCCGATAGAAGTCCAGTTGTCTAAACCCTCCAAGCAAAGTATCTCAGATTCACCCCCATGGCACAATAACAGTGCGCACACAAAGAACATAGCCAAGGGATAACCGGATAAGTGAGATAGAGAGAGCATTCAACCCAGCAGCCAGCACAGAGAACTTGAGAGCAACCACATCCGAGCAAGCAAGCCAATATAAGGCCACCCCAGTTATTTCCTATTCCATTCCCCACTCTAGATCCATTCCCCACAAGCCACATTGCTTCAGCTAGCATAAGGAGAGCTCACAGCCAGCCGACCAGGAGCAAGGGACCAAGCCACAGGAGATGGAGACAACCACAAGGTTCCCCACCTACACGGCCGATAAAGAGGAAAGTGACACCATGACCATGACCACAACCTCAACACTTCACAAATCAACTCGGCAACCAACCAATTGAGGTAGGTCATGCCACATTTATTCCCCATTATTTCATTGCTTTCCAGGACCACGCATGGAATACATGTACTCACTAAATCAACTCCAACATAGAAAAATCTAGCAACAACCAACGAGCATCATCCAGCACCACAAGCTACCAAAGCACCCATCTATCACCATTCAACAAGTTAGAGTAGAATAACAAGAACATAGATGGAAGAAGTTAATGAGGGGCAAGACGCTGTAGTGCCGGGCTACCACTCGCACCCAACAGCCCATCCACACTCCCACGGCATATGAACGGACTTCGAGCCCCACCGTAGTAACTGCATGGCACTACCCTCGATCCGAACCAAATAAAAAATGCATTGCAAGTCATAAAGATACAATAACTAAAGTAAGCCACCAAAGTAAGTAGAGACTGAGAGGAGTACAGGGGAGCTAAAGGGGAGGAGTTTGGCCATGGAGGAGAGGCGATGCATAGGTGACGGTGTCGGTGAAGAGCAAACCGTAGCCAACCATAGGGAGGAGAGATAGCACTAGGGAGGCTGAGGTTAGGCCCTAGGAAGACATCGAGAAGGAGTCGGGAGAGGCTGTAGCTGGATCCAGGGAAGGTGACCGGGGAGGTGGCGCCTAGGCACGGGAGGAGGTGGTGGTGTAGGGAGCCGAGAGGGCCAGCGGTGAGAGGGCGAGGGACCCTGAGCTAGGAGGCAGTAAAACCGAGGACGAGACCATAGATCCAGATCAGGGAAGGAGAGGAGAGTGAGAGGAGGAGGCACAGGGGAATGGAGATAAGGAGTAGTCGGTTCGACCAAGCAAAGACAAGAGGGAGGAGAAAAGAAAGAGAAATAGGGGAAGAAAAGAAAATAATACTAAAAATGCAAGTTAGATTTCGAAATGCATGTTAAAAAAATACTTTATAAAATTTGGTTAACCTGATTACATTGCAAAACCTTATCAACAAGCATGCGCGTTGATTAAAAAACTAAATTGATTGTCACTAGCGAATAAAAATTTAGCACGCACCATTAACTAGGTAGGCCAGTCTCAGTGGGGGTTTCATGGAGTTTCATGGGCATTAAATACGCTGACATGACACTCTATTGATGAAGAGAGAGATGATAAAAGTTTCATGGGAGTAGAGAGAGTTTCATGGGGATGAAACTCTTCTGCACTGTTTCCAAAATAAAAGTGTGTTGGAAACTGGGACATGAAACCTCCACTGAGACTGGCCTAATAGATTAGCCGGATGCTTATTTACATACCTAATTAAATTGTTATCCACATAAAAGTGATAGAAAACCATTAAGGTTTATTTAGAACCTTAGTATAAATTAATTACCGACCAACTATTTAAAAACTCATACATGATTAAATAGGATCGCGCATATCAATTAAAGTCAAATGCCACAATCGGCAATTGAGCCATGAAAACCTGCTAGTAGATGAAATAAAACTTAGGGATCACGTAGGGATGCTTTAGTGTAAATTACCCGACTGTTTAACCCATGTTATTTCTTCGGCGCCAATAGATTAATTTATAGCACGCAGAGAAATTGTAGGAAAGGGATTAGGGTTTGAGAGCGGATTTTTCTAGAGTGACCTTGGAACCTAGAACTCCGATCTAAACTTAGGCAAGCATACTTTTGAGCATTCGAGCAAAGTATATTCAGTAAAATAAGTATTTCTCTATTAAATTATTATCGCTCTGCATGAAAATGAAAGCCATGTTTAAATTAGATAAATGACACGAGAAAAGAAAATAAAAGTGATAACAGTCGACTAATAGAGCAATTGATTATTAAGGTTAATAAAAAGGTGGGCAAATGTTGCCTTGGCAGGCAACAGATGGGTAGGATTGAGACCTTTGCATAAGAATAGAATACAAAGATTTACAAATTTCACTCATGTAATGAAACATACTAATTGGATCAGCCATTATTCTATCTGAAGGTAGAAAGAATCAGTAACTCTATTGAGGTTATTATCCTACCATTAAGTCGAGTTTTGCTCCTTTTGAACTAGTAAACCATGCATATATGGACATTTTTATGTAAGCTTTGTTCGTACTAAAACTTTGCAACATTATCCAGAAACGTCACTAATGTGGGAGTTTATCGATATACATAATGTGGTATTCATTGACAAGCAATGGAGTTTTCTTGAGCGCAACATGTTAACTGTGCTAATTAGAATGTGAATACATACTACACTACTTTTGGAAGATATATCACATGATTCTACCATAGTCGTCCAAACGTAATTACTTACGACAAGCGTAGTTAACAAGTGAAACAGTACCCCATTCGGAAACCAGGTTCTACAGTATAGTAGCAGCCAGAAACCACATCTAGATGGTCCCAATGGAGCTTTATGGGACTATTCTTTTTGGCTAAGACTTATAGTTTTTGGATTGTTTATGCGAGAGATTATAGAGTAACAGAAACTCATGTATGATTTTTGTCGATATAAATGAAGTCGGTACAGTATGTACTACAATTAAGTAGTAGACTCTATCTTAAAACGACACTCTGTTTAAAAATTAATTACTATAGAAAAGTCAAAAGTAGAAATCAAAAATGAAAAACAACGGGACCAATGCTGGATACGGATACGCTAAGGTTGTGTTTGGTTTAGGGACAAGGTGGGATGGGATGGTCCTGTCCCTGGTTTTGGGATGAGATGATCCCATTTTTTGTTTGGTTGGGGGATAGAGTCATCCCTGTTTTTTGTTTGGTTGGAAAGATAAAGTGCGATGGAATGGTCCCATCCTTTGTTTGGATGGAAGGATGAAGGTGGGACATGTGTGGCATTTGAGTTTTTTTTAAAAAAAATTTGAAGGCTATTGTTGATATGTTTCTACACATAAGCCTTTGAGTTTTTTTTAAATTTTTTTTTAAACAAAACAGTACTTAAAAAAACAAAGATGTGGGATGACTCTATCCTATGTGGGATGACTCCGTCCCATGAAAAAAGAGGATTGCCTGGTCCCGGATCTACAAGGAATATTCCTAGTGGGATGTCCTTGACTCTGCTTGTCTCCCATCCAAACACCTATAAAAACAGATTCATCCCATCCCGTCCCACCTAGTCCTTGCAACCAAACACATGGTAAGATTCGTCGGAACTGGCATCTCAAAGCCGGATCAGCATTGGCTTTTGGCCTGGCCCGTGCCGTCGGTTGGACCTGCACGGTCGACGTACCTAGGCAAAAACCAACGCTTTCGCTGCCCGCCTCGCCTCTCCTGCTCTCCATCAAAACACACAAGGCTTTCCACCGCGCCGCGCAAGGAAAAAACCCAACTTTTCCCCGTGCCGAGTGCCAAACTCCGCCGACCCGGCCCGGCGAAAATCTCGTCCGCTCCAGCCAGACGGACACGCACCACCAAACCGGCGCGGTCGCTGCGCCCACGCGACTGCACCGACCGTACATAGAGTAAAGTCCAGTACCGATCCTTAAACTTTTTATGCTGTGTCATCCCGGTCCATAGACTTTTAAAGTATGTCATCTCGGTCCTTAAACTTTCAAAGTGTGGCAATATCGTATGTAGTTGTAGCAGTGAATTTTTTATGCTGTGTCATCCCGGTCTATAGACTTTCAAAAGAAATTGCCACACTTTGAAAGTTTAAGGACCGAGATGACATACTTTAAAAGTCTATGGACCGAGATAACACAGCATAAAAAATTTAAGGACCGGTAATGGACTTTACTCCCGTACATACGTACGGTAAGCGCCTCCATCGCACCGCGGCAAAACGCATCTCCGCCTCGCGAGCCACAAAACAACACCACGCCGAAGACGCCGTCCAGGGCCCAAAAAAACGTTAAAAAAAACGACCTGCAAAACTACGCCCTCTGCCGATCTGCCCTCACACGCACGCGTCCCTCCGCGACAGTCCCAGACCCGACGCCGCAGCCGGCCCCCTCCCTCCCCTCCCCGCCGCCCTCCGTGTCGCGCCTCGCGAGCGACCGTAAACACGGCGCCGGCCGCGGCCGCCTGGATTGTCGGAGCGGCGAGGGCGGGGATCTAGGGTTCCCCATGGACGGCGGCGAGAGGACGTTCAAGGCCAACTTCAGCGGCGAGGGGGTGGCGCTGCTGCAGGAGCGCGTGAAGGAGAAGCTCAGGGAGCTCATGGGCGACTACACCGACGACACCCTCGCGGTGAGCGCCCCCACACCCCCCCCCCCCTTCCATCTCCTATGCCCTGCCCCCCGCGCTGCGATGTGATCTCCGATCCATTGCTAAAACCCTAGCGGTACTATCGGTATAATTCCGTTCCGTAGGGGTGGATAACCGATCGTTTGGATTTCGCGGGATCTTGTGAGATGGTGGAATTGGTTCCGTTTAGGTTCGTGCACAGTGTCGTCCTATCTGCATTGGGGTTTAGTGCGGCTTCTGTGTTTTAAGGATTGGGAGTCATATGATTTTTGCCCCAAAGTTAGTCCCTAGATTGGATAGCGTGGGTCGCTGGTGTTCGGCAGAATATGGAATCGGATTATGCATTTTTAAGGGAGTGTGGGAATTAACTAAACAATATTATAGTTTTGTGGGGGCAACTTACTTGTGGATTATTAGTGCTGAGTTGAAGCTTTGGTCCACTTTATATACTTGCGTTGTTTAATTGGAGTGGCAATACTTTGTGCACCCATTGGCTGAATTGTCTTTTGAGGCTTAGTGTGTTTTGGTATTTTGCATGTTTTATCCTTTTGTTGCAGGTCTGGAGGTTACATTGGTTGGTTGAGGTCTCGAAATTTTGTTGCTAAGCACTATGTGACAAACAATACAAAAGAATTGATATTAAGTGTGTTTTTGATGTACAGACCCACATACCATTGAAATTATTTATCTAACTATTTCATCTTGTCGGTCAGGAGTATGTCGTGGTATTGCTCAGAAATGGAAGACGGAAGGATGAGGCTGCAAAGGAGCTGCAGGTTTTTTTGGGCGATGACAATGATGCATTTGTATCCTGGTTAGTGGTTATTATCTCATCATCCTAACTTCTTCAGTTTCTTTTTCTATATGCCATTTGTTCTGGCAACACTGAGAATCTACGGTCATGCAGGTTATGGGATCACCTCTCTTCAAATCTTCATCTTTATGTGCAACCCAAAGCTGTCTCTATTAATGATGAAGCTAAAAGCACTCGCAGTACTGCTAGAGGCTTGCCTGTACATAATTTGACTAGCAGTATACAGACTAATAGTGAACCTGAAGCTGAAACTCAGAAGACAACAAGAATTCAACAGAAGAGGGAGTGGGGAGGAATTGTTCGAGAACAATCAGAAGCAGTTCCCCTTCGAAGTGTTGTAGCTACTCTTTCAAATGCAGAGGAAAAAACTTTACATAAATCACATGCTGTAAGACGAGCCTGCTCACCTGACATGCATCACCATAGAAAGAGAAGCAGAGAGGAGGACGCACGACAAATAAAGGTATCCAAGGCTCTCTTATTCATGTATTCTATTTCGCAAAACCTGGCAACATTCATGACATGATTTTTGTGTTGTTTTTATGTTAATATGTATATGTTAGATTGTTAATTATCGAGTCACACCATGAACAGACAGTCTCATATCGATAAATTAATATGTTGGCATATGCTTTTCTGTAGCCTTGAAAATCTACTAAATGAACCTGCTAATAGCTTTTATCTTTGTATCTCTGTAATCTATATTAATGCCTACATGATTGAATGGTACTATTTTCTGTTTACAGCACCTGTATTCTGATAAGATTCTTATAATTTTATGACATTTTTTTTATCATTTTTGTTGGTGAAAAAAGTTATTGTATTGGTACAAATCTTGCATTCTGTCTATTGCAGCTACCATTATGTCCCCCCCCCCCCCCAATCCCCTTTTGTTTTTTTTCTTTTTGTACCACACCATGACCATTTGAATCTTGCAATGGATTCTTTTCATGTTTGCTTAGTGTAGAAGTTTCCAAAAACATTTTCTTTTAATAGGAATTGTAATTTGAAGAACCTGCTTGTGTGCTACTTGTATTTGGACATCATTACAAGCTTTTACCTTTTTTATAGACTTGGAGTTGCAAACCCTGGCGTCTGTCTAATTCTGTTATAGGATTTCTATGTAGCTTCTGGTAATTACTTTTTCTTGTTCAATGGAATAACAATATTATATATGAGAGCGTATCCGATGAAAACCACCTAAAAGTTCAAAACCTGTGAAAACTATCTTTGAAGTTTTAAAAAATTTCAAAAACAATACCAGATGTAGGGGAGGGGATGTTATCTAACCATGCAAAATTTTAGAATCAAACTAAACCTCATTTGCAAGATATGGAAAAAACAAATTATGCATGAACAGTAACAAATCACTATTTATGCAGAATTTATCTTTTTCATATCTTGCAAATGAAGCTGAGTTTGATCTTGAAATTTTGCATGATTATAGAATATCCCCTCCCCTTCATATGGTAGTTTTTTTGGCAATTTTTGAAAACTTTGAAGACATAGTTTTCACAGGTTTTAACTTTTAGGTGGTTTTCACCAGACATTTCCCCATTATATATATACCCTCCATTCCATTTTATGAAGTGTATTTTGGATTTTGGAACCCCCAAACTTTCACACAAAGTCCAATTTGACCCTCAACTATGAAACTCGATATTTAACACCCTAAACTTTCAAATCTGGATCAACTTCAACCATGACAGTGCTTTGGAACACCTGATACATGAAGTTGGTGGATCAACTATAGTCTTTTTATGATGTTTGTTATCCTTGTTTATTTATATCATTACTGTGTATGATTTCTTACTACTGCAAGGCCTCTCAATTTGTAGCAGGTTCTTTTTTTTTCTCATTGTTATTCTTTGTGGTAATATTTTCTTATTTGTTTCAGAGAATGCCCCACCAAGTTATTTCTGCACCACGCCGGCTTCTTCAGTTTGCTGTTCGTGATGCTGTCAGAACTGTGCAGCCAATGACCCCTAGATCAGAATCAGCTTCCAAGCGTCTTCGTTCTGTGGTGTCTACCATGGTTTCAGATTCAGCACTTGATGTTAGGTTGCAGAAAATAAATTCTGATGTGAGAATACCAGGTGCCACAGCAGCATTAAGAGCTGCACCTGAGGCTGCTGAAGATGTTCTTAAGGACAGGTATTCTGAAAGTGTGTTTAACAGATTGGGTAGAAGCCGTGTGCTGAATGCTACTGAAGAACCATGTGATTTTAGAGAACAAGATACAGAAGGAGGAGAATATAAGGATATAGATAATGTTGGAGCAGAAAATCAAGTAGTATTTCATGAAAGAAATCAGTATGCTGGCGGCGATGCTTACATGTATGACCGGGAAGCAGAGGAGGCTGCTGATTCTGCATCAGATATCGATGGGTATGATGACACCAGTGCAGTTAGGTATAATGATTTGGGTTCTTATCGAAATACATTGCCTTCTAGTGGAGGTGAAGAATCATTAGCAGTGGGGTACAATATGGTACAAGGAGCTGCTGCTGTAAGAAGCAGAAGGTCAATAGCCCAGGACAGACATGCTAGTTCAGGGACAAGACCATCAGAAAAGATCATAAATGTGTCTGCTAACAGTAATACATGGAAGCCTCCCAACCATGAAGCAGCAAGGAATGCTGTCACATTTGAGCCTCAAGTGCCCATGGAGAAGAAAGGTACTTGCTCAAGAAAATCAAATGTGACAGTTGCACATGCTGATGATACACCCATGACTGATAATTCCAAAGTAAGTTTGTTTTCTGTCATTTCCAATGTTTAGCATTTCATTCCTTTTTAAACTGTATATCATCTAAGCTCACGAAACACTAGATTATACCACGGATGCTTTTCCCATGGAATTAACAGCATGAAATTATTGCCTCAAGAATTTGAGTTCCTCACATGTTCAGTATGCTAAGAAATGTAATCTTCCTTAAATTTAATGCTTCAAGTCAAAGCATCCAGCATGCTACAGTGTATCTTTGTATAAACTTTTACATGCTAATTGATACAGAAATCATCCAACTCCTTAGAGGGAGGAACGAAAGTCCATACTCAAATCTTGCAGCACATTAAGTAAGGATTTTCTAAATTATGTGTATGACAGCAAATTTCATAAGTTTGTTGGAACACACACTACATGTACATGACAGCAAATCTCATAAACATGTCCTACACAGGCATTTTTACATTTGCCTATTGGCATTGAGTACATCATTTCTGCATTCTTGGCTTCTCCATTTGTCTTCTTTTAGGCCTTTTTTCATGTCTTTTCTCTAATCCTTTTTATGTGTGTTTCTTTTGTGCTGATTCATATAACATTTGTATTTTCGGAACTATCGGTGATGCATCATACTGTTATAATGACCTTTTTGAAAATATATTCCAGGATTTGGTGCATTCAACTTCTATGGTGGAGGCACAGAAGGCTTCATCACCTGGTATTTAGCACTGCTCATTGTTATGAATTACGACTACTTTATTGGTTAAAGGAAATGTTTGTGCGGAAAAAGTTATTTTTAGCCTTTTTAACGAAAATTTAGTCTATTAGAACTTCTAAAGCTTGGTGGTTCATGTAGTCAAGTAAAAAGGCCTTTGCTAATAGGAACAAGGAAGGGCTACTCCCGATATTACAGAAACTACTATTATCTGACTGCTAGCTTTTTTATCTTTGTAAATTTGCGAGAATTTTTTTTACATTTAGATGCTTTTTTTGACATTTAGATGCTTTTTTTGTGGATTATCTTGTTTTTGAGTCTAGATTATGACAGTAGAGTTTGGAGAGATCTGTCATGTACTTAATTTCCTGATGCATTAAGCTTTTGTAAGAGTACAGACTACTGTATTTGATTGAAAGTTACTATATCAGTTTTTTGTTTAAAACATCTCTCTTGTACTATGACTTTTTGATCCCATTAAATTTACTTCCTTGTTTTACGTGTTGGTTCTGTACTTTTGTGGCATTTCAACCCCCTGATTGGTTATGGAAGTTTCTGTTTGTTTTTTCTTTAGCTATTGGATCATACTCTACAGGTCAACCTGAAGGTGGCACTGATTCTAGAACTGTCTTTGTTAGCAATGTAAGTGTTTCTCTTCTTTGCATTTCTGTTTACAAAGCTGAAGAGTTCCTCTGTACTAGCGGTTGTTCTGTTGGCTTTTTAGGTACATTTTGCTGCAACAAAAGATGCTCTTTCTCGTCATTTCAATAAGTTTGGAGCTGTGCTGAAAACTCTTATGGTGACTGATAGTGTCACTGGTCAGCCAACAGGGTATGAATTCTAAGTCTTCTCTGAACATTCTGAAACATTCTGAAACATCAGCATCTGTTTAAATTTTTCTTTCTTTTTTGTTTGATCAGTTCAGCGTACATTGAGTTCTTGCACAAAGAATCTGCAGAGCAGGCACTAACCCTGAATGGCACATCTTTTATGTCACGCATTTTGAAGGTAAAACTGCCTTGACCTAACTTATAATTTTTATTGTCAGCATGGTTATCTATTGAATTTGTGGATTGCAATACATGAATACATGACCCAGCTGCTCTAGTAAGGGGTGCTGCTTAACCTCCAACTAGAAGATATTTTTGTGTCTATAGGAGGTTCCATTACTTGAGCTTGCTTCAGTGCACACAAAAATGCAATTTTGAGTTGTGCTGTTCATTTTCCACGAGACATTGGCATGAAATGTACCATTGCTTTGTCAGTACCCTTATTAGTGTTTTCCTTACATATATGAGATCATACCGTATTGGTAAATTATGACAATAATGAAAGGTATACTCTGGCACTTGCAGTCGATGTTGCACTTTTTAGTGTTCATGTAGAAATGTTCACGACAGCAAGATCTTAGAAGTACTTTTCATGACTTGTCAGGGCATCTCCAATGGTTATAGCTAGCAACTAACTATAAGACTTCCACATCATCTATATAGTACACACTAAAGCTAGCATTCTAAAGAACTATCTATAAGGATAGCTATTTGATGCTTACATGCACACACAAAATTTATTGAGGCTGCCTCGTTTAGCGTTATAGACTAGTGCTTAAGGAAGAGCTGGCTCAATTTTTTTTGCATACTCTCTTTCCTCCACATAGGATATATGCTGATGTGTACATGCATATAGATAGCTGACTCAGACCATTGGAGATGCCCTCATGCATGTGTGTGTCCCAGCAATTAACTCTGTTGTGTTGCAGGTTGTTCGAAGAAGCTCTCTAGAAGTGCCTCAACTGCCTGGCTGGTCCCGTGCTTCTCGGGGATCACCATTCGCTTCAAGGCTCATTAGAACCGCATACCCAAGGCCGACATTTCCTAGTGCTATCCGTGGGCGTCTACCACTGAGAGGTGGTGCTCGGAGTTTTCAATGGAAGCGTGGCACTGCTGATTCCGTTGATGCCGGAAAACCTAGTCAAACTACATCTGTAACTACTGGGAATCAGATGGTAACCCCAATCACACGAAGCTTCACCTACACACGCACTGACCCAAAACAGGATGTTGGTGCATCTGCGACCGTTTGATTGCTCAGCTGCAGCATGCTGTTGCTCCTGATGAAACTCGCAGGAGCTCAAGATTGATGGCCATTTCATAGTTCAGCCTATTTTGGTAAATACTGTTTTGTTGCAGAGCTTATTTAGTACCAGGCTGTTCTTTGTGGAGCTGAAAATTTGAGCCATATTCTGGGAGCGATTTTGTGTGCTTTTTCCCATCGGCAAGGCAATCATGCTGTGCTTGCTATGTAAAGTTTGTGGAGACTGGAGTGGAGAAATAACGAAAAGAAAAGAAAAGAATAGGCTGTAGAATGTGATAGGAGCATTTCAATATTTGTTATTATCGATAGATTATTTAGCTTGCACGGTTTCCTTATTAAATAATGTGATCGTGTCAAATCTGCTTCGTTCCACTCCACAAATTTTGAACCTCCCAATCTGGCATTTTTTGTATGTAGACCCTGCCTGTAACACCTGTGCAATCTTCCTGGATGTTATGAATTGTACATATTTTTTCTAAGAAAGTATATTTATCTTGGAATCAGGGAAAACTCACGGGCAGCTCAACTCCAAGGATTGTCTATGTTGACTGGTGAGTGGCAGGTGATCGGAAGATAAGGACAGCCCCCTCTGTCATGACCCTCACCTTGTTGTCTCCCAGCTGACTATTTATGCCTGCAAATTCCGTACTTTATGTAATTTCTTTAGTTTGGACTGAAACGATTTCCGTGATGATAACCATCGAGGATTAAAATATCGGGGCAGTTGTTTTACTGTTTGTCTGGGTGTTTGCCCGTCTCTGCCCAACGATGGAAGGTAGCTTTCTTTTGGGCCATGATTGAAGTTAAACTTTTATTTGTTCGACGATGCCTTGATGGTGTAACCACCAACTCTTATCTGCCTAGCTTATGAATATGGAGTTAGGGTCCTTAGGCGACAAGTTGCCATCAAAGCTTTTCGCGTTTGGCTTTTTCGAAAGTCAAAAAATAGAGTGATTTTTTAAGTGGGGTTTTTAAATGATTTTCTGAGTTCAAAATTGTGTGCTTTGTCTGTATCTATATATGTTGTTTGCTGTTATTTTAAAATAACAGATAAAAATTATTAAGCTAAAATCTCTCAACCATAGTCTAAAGAAATAGAGCCGTACAGTAGTAGCAGCTGCAGCGTTGGGAGTGGCATTGCTCCAATCAGAATTTGCAGGCAAAACGAAGTGGTAGAATCCATGATGCCAATTTACACCCCTTTGCCTTCTGAAACGGCAACTGGTCGCCCGGTGCTGCACTGCTACTCCCATGATGACCTTTACTCCTTAGGCGTCTCATATCACCTCCATCGCAGTATCCAGAGAAAAAAAAAATACTATGCAGCAGGACAAAGGCGCCGCTCCAAAGTCCAAAAGCTCCAGTGTTCACCAAAAAGTCCAAACGAAAATGATGCAAAAGGCCAGGAACTTCCAACATGGCTCAGCCAACCACATTGTACCACCCCGCAGCTGCAGGGCTGCAGCTGGTCAGTTCTTTTTGACTTAGTTTTATAGTTTTTAAATGTAACTTATGATTTTTTATATTATTTATAAGAGAATATAGAATAATAAAAATTTATGCATGGTTTTGATTGATATAAATAAAGTCGTTATAATGTATACTACGGCCAATTTGTAGACCCTGTATTAAAAAGACACTCCATTTAAAAGTTAATTAATACAGAAAAACCGAAAAGTAGCTTCTAAAAGCTGAAAAAAGGCTCATCTCTTACTCTCTAATCTATCTCGTAATCAACTAAAAGTCAAAAGAAGCAGCAAGCCAACAGTATACAGTTGAAAACACTTCCAATGGTATAGCAAAATTTCATGGCATTTCAACATACTGTAGTGAGTTTCAGCAAGTTCCATAAAACATATATCAAGAAGTTCCTAGAAGATTTCAGAGAAATTTCAAGACCAAGCTTCAACAAGTTCCAGATCTTCAAACTCAGCCTTTAAGTTTTAACAAGTTTCAACCAAAGAGTTTTATAAGGTTTCAGGTTTCTGCACGTTTTATGAAAAGTTTTGAAGAAGTTCCATTTTTGTTTTTGAACTTGATGTTTTAAGTAGGTTTCAGCATATCTCGTGAAAAATTTCATGCAAGTTTTTAATATGCTTCAAAAAGTTTTAGAAAAATGTTTGAAGCAAGTTTCAAGTTTTTAACACGTTTCAAGAAGTTTTAGAAAAAACTTGAAGCAAGTTTTAACATGTTTTAAGAAGTTTTAACAAGTTTCAGAAAGGTTTCTTCCCAAAAGTTTCAAGAATCGAACAAAATTCAAACACAATTTCATGTTTTCGAGTAGTTTCAACACAAATTCAAACAAAATACATCAGATTTCAACCAAAAAATCATAAAAAAATCATACGAACTTCTAAGATGCACCTCGGCTCAACAACGAATCCTTGCTGCTCTCCACCCGTACTAGTCCACCACCACTCACTTGGGCGGAATACGACAAGTCGCCACCAGCCTCTGCTACATGCTCCCGCCCATGTACCACCGCTCGCAGCCACCATGGCTGAGACCATCTCATTACTCAGCAGCGGTTTGCCATGCTCGCTCACAGCTTGTCGGGCGGCGCTTGTGTACTAACTCGTGGTGCTTGCATGCCGCCTCTTGCCTGTGCGAGCCCGCTGTGTAGAGAGAGAGTGAGTGATTTAGGGGAGGAGAGAGACGACTGAGAGGAATGGCGAAATGTCAAGAGACTAGGGACACGGGATCTCCTTAGAAGATGATCGGGTGGGAATGGATTGCTGTGGGCTATTCCGTTAGAAGTGGGTTTGACGCTATAGCATTGGATAGTTTTTTCGGGAGATTCAATTTTTTGCCACTCTTAAGATTGACACCGAGACTCTGTCACTTACATGTGAGGTCACCTGAGTCACTGACAATGGCCCGGGTGGTAAATCTGTTGCCACCCGAGTCGTAAGGGTGGCAAATAAATAAATTTTCCTATTCTTTTAGGCGTGGCTTATAACTTTTGGTTCTAGTATTGAGTGCTCGTGTGAACGAACCGAAAACCAATAAGTCGTCTTTAAAAGACTATCCCGATAAATCATTTTAAAATAATGATAAAAAACTATTTTAATTATTTATTTGTTTGAGGAAAATAATAAGACATAGTTCTGCTGCTGATCTGACGAGCTGATGAATGAATCATTGACGAGCTGATGAATGAATCATTCATTAGTCCATCAGCAAGAGGAGGTGGTGCATGCGATGCGTACTAGCAACGACCGGCCATCAAACGCACACAAGGAAAACTCTGCCTCACCATGGCCCACAAAAACAGTCAAGCCAGCGACCAGCGTGTGACCTTGTCGTTGCAGTCAACAGCAAAGCGCGCACACACGCTCTTGCACTTCGCCGGCTCCGCGATGGCAACCACCACCACCACCTACCTACCGCTCTTCTTGCTCCTCATCTCACCGTTGATCGCCACCTCAACCTCACCACCGGCGACGGCGACAGCTGCGGCAGAGCAGCCCCAAGACCTCCTGCTCAGCTTCAAGGCCTCCCTGCAGGACCCCTCCAACGCCCTCTCCTCATGGTCCCCCTCCACGCCCTACTGCAAATGGTCGCACGTCACCTGCACCACCGCCACCACGGTCTCCGTCTTCCTCCAGGGCCTCGGCCTCTCCGGCGACATCGCCGCCGCTTCCCTCTGCCGCGTCCCGGGCCTCGTCGCCCTCAGCCTCGCGTCCAACAGCTTCAACCAGACCATCCCGCTGCAGCTCTCGCGGTGCACCTCGCTTGTTTCCCTCAACCTCAGCTCCGGCGCCTTCTGGGGCCCTCTCCCCGACCAGCTCGCCATGCTCACCTCGCTCACGTCGCTCGACCTCAGCGGCAACGACATCGAAGGGCAGGTGCCTCCCGGCCTCGCTGCTCTGAGGGGCCTCGAGGTGCTCAACCTCGGCGGCAACCGGTTGTCTGGCGTGCTCCACCCGACACTGTTCGGGAACCTGACCAGACTGCACTTCTTGGACCTGTCCAAGAACCAGTTCATGGAATCCGAGCTTCCGCCGGAGCTCGGCGAGATGGCAAGCCTCAGGTGGCTTTTCTTGCAGGGGTCAGGGTTTAGCGGCTCGATCCCTGAAACTTTTCTTGCGTTGGAGCAACTGGAGGTTCTTGATCTGTCCATGAACAGCTTAACCGGAGCTGTGCCTCCTGGGTTCGGTCTCAAGTTTCAGAAGCTGCTGTCTCTGGATTTGTCGCAGAATGGATTCTCTGGGCCATTCCCGGAGGAGATTCAGAAGTGCGTGATGCTGCAGAGCTTTGAGGTGCAGGGCAACGCGTTCACTGGGGAGCTCCCCGCCGGCCTGTGGTCGCTGCCGGATTTGCGGGTGATCCGCGCCGAGAACAATCTGTTCTCCGGCCGGTTACCGGAGTTCCCCAGCGGGGCGTCTCGGCTCGAGCAGGTTCAGGTTGACAACAACAGCTTCTCCGGTGGCATACCTCAGAGTATCGGCCTGATTCGCACCATGTACCGGTTTTCCGCCTCCCTGAACGAGCTCAACGGCAGCTTGCCGGACAACTTCTGCGACTCACCAGCGATGAGCATCATAAACATCTCCCACAATTCGCTCTCCGGTCCGATCCCGGAGTTCAAGAACTGCAAGAGGCTGGTGTCGCTGTACTTGTCCGGCAACGGTTTCACGGGGCCGATACCGGCGTCTCTTGGGGACTTGCCGGTGCTGACGTACATTGACCTGTCCAGCAATGGCCTCACCGGTGGCATTCCGGCAGAACTCCAGAACCTGAAGCTTGCATTACTCAACGTCTCATACAACCAGCTCTCTGGCCGTGTGCCTCCGGAGCTGGTCTCTGGCCTTCCTGCCGTGTTTCTTGAAGGGAACCCCGGGCTTTGCGGTCCCAGATTGCCCAACGATTGCGACGCGCCACTGAGAAAGCATCAGGGGCTTGCATTAGCCGCAACCGTGGCGTCGTTCGTTACCGGAGTCACGCTGCTAGCTATAGGAGCATTTGCAGTTTGTAGGTTACATTGCAACAGGACCTCCCCATGGAAGCTGGTGCTCTTTTATGCAGTCAAGATCACCGGAGAGGAATTATTTGCCGCATTCCATGACAAGAACCTGATCAGTAGGGGAGCATTTGGAAAAGTGTATCTGATTGAGCTACAAGATGGGCAAAATATCGTGGTGAAGAGGCTGGTTAGTTCAGGCAAGCTAACATTCAGAGAAGTGAAGAATGAGATGAAGGTATTGGCAAAAATCCGGCACAAGAACATTGCCAAGATGCTAGGCTTCTGTTACTCAGAAGGCGAGGTCAGCATCATATATGAATATATACACAGGGGAAGCTTACAAGATATGATCTGTGCGCCAAAATTCGCAATGGGGTGGAACGACAGGCTAAGGATTGCACTGGGAGTAGCTCAGGGATTGGTGTACCTTCATCATGATTATACTCCTCGTGTGCTCCATCGAGATCTGAAGTCGAGCAATGTGCTACTTGCTGATGAATTTGAGCCCAGGATTACTGGATTTGGGGTTGATCGCATCGTCGGGGAAAAGGCGTACCAATCTTCCTTGGCTTCGGATTTGAATTACCAGTGCTATATCGCACCAGGTATGCATTCAAGATATCGAATTGATACACTCAGGTTTGAAGAGTTTGCATCTGCAGTTCAGATATTCAGAAGCCTTTTCTGTACTAGGCATCCTGACCTGTGTGTTTTTAACACGTTCCCTTTTATACTCTCCAACGTTTTAGTACTAACCTCACAGAATAATTGCACCTTACATATCAAAAAGTACTGCACAGTTGGTACTGCCGTTTTAGAAGATTCATGACAATATATTTAACTGAAGTTCTTTGCTCTTCTACTGAAACCAGAGCAAAACTGCAGCAAGAAACCAACGCACCTCATGGACGTCTACAGCTTTGGAGTCATTCTTCTGGAGCTGATCACCGGAAAGCCAGCGGAGCAGCCGGCATCAAAGGACTCCGTGGACATCGTCAGGTGGGTGCGGAGGCGGATCAACGTGACTGATGGTGCATCGCAGATACTTGACCCCAACGTCTCCCGCACGGCGCAGCAGGAGATGCAGACAGCCCTGGAGCTGGCGGCGCGCTGCACATCGGTGATGCCCGACCAGAGACCGGCCATGGATGAGGTTGTCCGGTCGCTGCAGGCGCTGTATTTCAGCATTCATCCATAGACGGCAGACGCCGTCGTCCACTGAAATTGTGATGGAATCTTGAATGCAGCCGCACCTCAGACTCCGGTAGTGATGTTATGTTCAGAGTCCAGACTTTTTCCGGTAGTGTTATGTTCAGAGTTCAGACTTTTTGTTACTATGTAATCCTTGCTTGTTGTACATAGCGTGGGATTGTGATGACATTAGGGGTGGTCAATCTACTAAGCAGAATAAAGAGAAGTAAGCATCAATCTGATCTCCATTAGCCTGCAACCAGATTTGAGAGTACAAAAGGAACTTTGAAAAGAAACTAGTGATGCTGCAATTCAGAACAAATTCCAACTACCAAATATTTCAGAATCCTTTTTCTTATTCCATCATAATATGATGAATATAAGCTCGCAAAGATGACAACGATTATTCCATTACATGACATAAACATACAGAGATGATACAGGCTACATACGAACAGACTGAGGCACATTATTTTAGGAAACAAAGATGTTAGAAGTAATCTTGTTTCTGTTTTCTTGCCGTATACGAGTTTCCGTGTATGAGTCCGCGTATACGAATACGTATGAGTTTTGAGTCCGAGTCAATTTTGGTGTTCAATCTCTGATCGTTTATGTAGCCTTTAAAAAGCCATGTAGAGTCTTGTAACAAGTATTGAAGAACATGTAGCCTATATTTACAAGGACACAGTGGCGGAGCCACAGGGTATGCCGGGTGGGCCACGGCATACCCTGGGCCCGGCGCCTCCAGCCTAACCTGCGCCAACCTGATTCGGTGATTCCCCAAGCCCTAGTTGCCCCTCAAGCCAGCGCGAGAGCTAGAGCGGCGGCGATTGGGCGAGAGACGAGACGAGGCAGACGGTGAGCTAGGGCTGCGGCCTTTGGGCGATTTTGGTATGTCACCATCCCACATGGCGTGAGACCCCCTCCCTTGATTCTTCCTGCTTCTGCTTACGCGAAAAAATTCCCCAATCTTTCGTTCGTGTCGGTTTCGGCGGACACGATGAATGCTGAAAAATGTTGGGGTTTGGTTTTGGGGGAGGTTGGTTGCGATAGCGATGTGTTGCAACTTGTGAGTTTCTCGCTTACCAGATCTGTATCTAACCTAATTTCTGGATAGAGGCGCGTATTTGTTAAGCTTTTTTCATAGCACTCACAATTGTGCTGTATAATGCTTCCGTAACTAGGAGACTTGCATTTGGATGATACTCTTGAAGACGCACTCAGCAGCTTAAGTGATTTTGATGAAGGTGTATGGTGCGAACTCAGTGAAAAACTTGCTTCAAGGTTGTCTCGCTTGCTTCATTTGATGGTGATTATACTGTTATATGCATATTAGTTTTCCATGTTTGTATTTAAGCATCAGTAGTTAATGACTGAAATTATAATCTTGTGTAGGAAACAAAATGCATTTTGCGTGCACGGGCATAGTTATCAAAAGCATTCGAAATTCTTCAAATTTTTTGACTTCAGCAGATTTGATTAGATCTCGTGATGGTGAAAGGAGGAGGATTCCTAAGATCGTGGTTCGTGCTGCCAATTATTTTTCACTTCTTTGCTTGCTTATTTAAGATCGGTAATCATTCTGGATACCTGTTGTCTTGCTTTATTATTACAGATGAAAGTGTGCCTTCCAAATAAGCAAGTTGTCAAAGGGCGGTTGAAATATTATGATTCACATTACAATATCATTGTTGTCACCACCAAGCACTTCCCTAATCTTCGTGCAGCACTTCTCGATCATCACATGCAAGCTTATTCGATTACTGAGTTATTTGCTCTAAGGCGTTGCTACCACTCGGACAAATTAATGGCCACATGTGGGGTGCTGGTTGACAGTCCAAGTGGAGATCATAGTGAAGAGCTTATGTTGTCGAGCACATAAAGAGTTCCAACTCATTTGCTTCTTTTGATACACAAAAGGTACGTAGACTGTATACCGAATTACGGTACAAATTTTACAATTATTTACTGAATTGGCAAATGATTTTACCGAATTGCATATAAAAATTTTTGGTGCGACATACCCTTTGGTAAAATCCTGGGTCCGCCACTGCAAGGACAAATAACTTGATCCTATTTTAGCAAAGCACTCTCAACTTGGTCCTATATATTCAATTTCCCCGAGAGCCACACATCCATGTGCGGCGGCCGGCGCCGGTAGTTCCAGACGCCGATCATGGACATGTACAGGAACATTGTCGGCAGGATGAGCTCCGGGAAGCACATGAGGGTCACGAAGAGCAGGCGCACGAGGATGATCATCGCTGGGTCTTCCAGTGGCACACGTCGGCGAGCCACCGCACCGTGCTGGCCGCGCCGGACAGCAGCGCGGTGACCTGGAAGAAGTTGGCCTTGCTCCGCCGCATGCTCCACACGTGCGAGTCCGCGTCCAGCATGTACCCCACGACCTCCCGACGCAGCGGCGGCTCGGCCCAGCCCAGCCGTGCCGCCACGATGCTCATCGCCTGGCGCCGGAGGCCGTCGAGCTGCAGGACGGTGAACAGCTGGATGTAGTGCTTCTTGGGGAGGAGTTGGCTGTAGAGGTACACGACGCTGGCGAGAGAGAGGCACGTGAGGCGCACGGCGAGGCAGAGCTCGCCGTTCTTGCGCACGCCGGACGGGTGCAGCACGACGAGCGGGTGCGTGTTGGTATACAACTTGTCCATTTCCAGCGTCGATAGGCGTATCCTGACCTTGTGGATCCTCTGGTCCTTGACGGCGCCATTGCCACCGTTGCCGGCAGCGGCGTTGCCGAGGTGGTAGTTGTCGAACATGGCTTGCTGCGCCTTGCACCTGGATTGATCTCGTCTTTCCTTGTACGCCTGTCTGGGCTGGAGCACTGCTCCCACAACCACCTTAGCTTCGCCGTCCCCTGAGCCTCTCATCTTTCTCCTGTGCATATCTTGGTTGAGATCACGCCACCTCCGATCTTTGCATTCGCGCGCCCCACTAATGCCGCTCCCGCATATCCCACTTTGGCCTAGCCCACTCCTGCGCCTCGTGCTGTTACATTATACATTGTACTGTTACTACCGTATTCTGCAATCGGGCACTGGTATTGGTATAGTGCATCACCCTGGTTATACTCGCATCGGCATTATCAAAATACAGCAATCCACAGCTAAAAATTGCATTCAACAAATACATAACACGCATCGCAACAAGTCTAACCTAGGGGGGAAATCCCAGATTTGACATTAAGTGAGCACACGTGATTTGATAATTAGAAGTGGGAATATGCTTAATTGAATGCAAAAACACGTTGAACAGTTGATATACAGAATTTATTCATTTTTTTGCACCATTCCATACATTAAGTGAAGTGATTCAAACAGCCCAGCACTCCGATTCAAATACATAAACTCGTCGATAGACACACTGAAAATTAGAAGCCATGAACGAATGCAGAAACACCAGCACAAGCTTAGTGAAAATTCTGATGTATATTGGTATTCCGCAAAACATCACTAAAATTAACCAGCGAAGTGTATAAGATTTGACAGACAGATATTAATGGAAACGAACGGTTCACCAGTCAGACAAAAAAATTTAAGAGCGCACTCAAAGACAGACCAGGCAAAGTGACTTCAGAGCTAGTACCTAGAGCCAACTAATCTAGAAAGCCATCTCATGGGGCTTGTCCCCGTCCCTGAGAGAGAACCGCGCACCAAGGTAGGTTTTCAGATCTGGGACAGACTCGATAGCTTTGATCAACTCAGCGTCCACGGCCTTCTGGTCCTCTTTCTTGAACAGTGGCAGGTCCTTGGTCACCTAAAACATACAGATGAATTCCACCATAATAAATATTGGAATGCATGGTTATATATGTATGAGAAAACAAGGATCAGATTATATAAAGATATACCTCCTTCTCGGTCTCAAAAAGTTCACCCTCAGTCTTCTTCGCCTTCTTCTTCTTGTCCCTGGCGAAGTACTTGTCATCAAACTTCTCCACATTAACACCGGAGATATCAACCTTTGTGGTTGCTGCAATGACGTAGGCCTGGTTCACACGGCGGATTGGAACGCCATTGACCTTGAAGGGTCCTGAGAAGGATTGAATATAAGTTCCAAGTACAATAGGTACACATGACAATATTATGATAAGAACCTGAAAGCAATATACAGTCAGAAAAGATAGCTTAAGGTAATAAACAAACAATATTGTAGGATCCCTTCACTATAGGAATTACAACCAGCTCTATTAGTGAATTGCTTATCTCATAGTACACTGATAGCAGCATCCAATAAAGAAAATTGGACAAGCATATCATACTTCAGCATACATAACTGATAGAACAGCTAAATAAAACAAACAAGATGCAGTAAAAACATCAAAAAGGGAGAATTGTAAAATATGCATGCGTTTGTCGCCTTTTATAAATCCTACTAAATCTCAAAAGCAATTTTAACATCCTTGAAATGAGCATGAAAATTCCATATGGTAGTGATTGGAGACTGGAGAAGCCATTTGTCTAAGGAATTCAACAACAACAACAAAGTCTTTTGTCTCAAATAAGTTGAGGTAGGCTACGAATGAAACCTTCTCAAGATCAAAGAGTTGATAGTCTTGAAATAAAAACCTACAATGCTAAAACTCTAAGTCGTACATCCTGCTATCTGAGCCGAGAGCATAAAACCTTGCCTCTAATTTTCTTATGGTTCCGATACGTAAATCGCTAACTTATATGTTAACTCATATAAAATGCAGGGATAAGATTATGATGACTATAGGAGAAATTATTCCCATTCATCTGAAAACTAACACTCGTGCAGAATTCTGATACACCATCACAGATAAAGACCACCCCAAACAAAGGAATCACTATAATTGAAAAAGGTCATGCATTGTGAGGAAAGAGACAGACTAAATACAATATAAGCTAAATATTTACATTGGCAAACCACTAGCATGCATTGTGAGGAAAGAGACAGGCTAAATATGTTTAAGCTAAAAATTTACATTGGCAAACCACTAGCATGCCAAACCGAAGATTACCTAACACTATCAACTGCAATAAATCCAAATTTCACTACTTGCGAAGAAATTTTCAGTTTGCCAATACAAAAAGGCAAGGTCATCAAACTAATATCACTACCATATCTCTAAAGCTTTCAGAAAATATCTGAATTGTGCACAAAAGGATCCAGAAGTTCCACGGTCAAACATGAATACCAAGCAACTAAAATCTATGTAGCACGGACACGTGTCTAAACCGCCGTATCCGTGTCCGACACCGTGTCTGACACGGATACGACACGGACACGGCTCGGACACGTGTCGGTGACGTATCGGGCAATTTTAGAATTAATTTTAATTGCTAAAATTCACGACACGCGTCGGACACGGTAAATACACGCATCGGACACGGCCCAGGACACATCCCAGCCTACATCCGGCCCAGGAGAGAGCCGGCCCACCCGTGCGCCATCTAACCCTAACCCTACCCGAGAGCACGCGGGAGCGGAACGCGCCTCACCTCGGCCATTCCCCACACGCCTCGCCGCGCGGTCTTCTTCCTCGCGAAGCTTCCCCGGGCCGCCGTCGCTCCCCCGGGCCGCCGTCGCTCCCCCGCGCCGCCGACGCTCCCCCGCGCCGCCGTCGGCCTCCACACCGCGCAGGCGCAGGTATGCAGTCGGTTTAGATGAAGTAGGGTTAGAATGCAGTAGAGTTTAGACTTTAGATGCAGTCGGCGCAGTAGGTTTAGACTGATGCAGTCGGCGCAAGATTTTTTATATGCTCATGCCGTAGAGTTTAGTTTAGATGCAGTACACGAATACACGATTAACATTTATTATTGATTGCTTGTTTAGATTGCTTGTTTAGATGGAAGCCTCTAATTCTAATGCTAGAGAGGAGGAAAATACAAGCAACAATAGGACAAAGCTTCCCTTGTGGAATCATGTTGATATTCTAGATAGAGGTGGTCAAGGGGGAGGGAATGTGAAATGGAGATGCAAGTATTGCAAATATGTTGGCACTAGTAGCTACTCTAGAGTCAAAGCACACCTGCTGAAAATTACTAATGGTGGATGCAAGATATGTCCTAGGGTGACAGTACCAATTCTTGCTCAGCTTAAAAATGAAGTTGCAAAGGCTGAGGAAGAACAAGCAAAAACAAAACCAAGAAATGTGCCCTTGCCACCATCAACTATGGGTAGCGTTGCTAGTGCTAGTGCTAGTGTTTCGTCCTCAAGCATGGACTCGGCTATGTTGGGAACTAAGAGGCGGAGAGGACCTCCTTCAGCATTAGAGAAAGCTTGGGCTAAGGATTTGCGCAATCAATTGGATGCACAAATTGCAAGGATGTTTTATTCTGGAGGTATGCAATCAACTTTCAATCATTGTTTCAATTTTATCCAACTTACAATTTGCATTCAACTAATTTTGGTTATGTGAAATTGACAGGATTGTCTTTCAATCTAGCAAGAAATCCACATTTTCAACAATCTTATAACTTTGCTGCAAACAATAATCTTTCTGGTTATGTCCCACCTGGGTACAACAAGTTGAGGACTACACTTCTTCAACAAGAAAGAACTCACATTGAGACCTTATTGGAGCATACGCGGAGCACATGGCCTGAAAAGGGTGTTACCATTTGTTCAGATGGATGGTCAGATGCACAGAGAAGACCTCTCATTAACTTTCTTGCTATTTCTGAGGGTGCACCGATGTTCTTGCGAGCTATCAATGCAGAAGGCGAGGTAAAGACAAAGGAGTACATTTCTGAGAAGTTGATTGCTGTTATTGAAGAAGTGGGTGCAAGAAGTGTTGTCCAAGTCATCACTGACAATGCTACAAATTGCAAAGGTGCGGGTTTGATTGTTGAACAAAAGTACACTCATATTTTTTGGACTCCATGTGTTGTTCATACGCTCAATCTTGCTCTCAAGAGTATTTGTGCTGCTAAAATGCCAAGAATTGATGAGGAAGAAGTAATCTTTGGTGAGTGCCATTGGATAACTGAGATTGCTGCAGATGCTAATATGATCAAGAATTTTATAATGAACCATGGCATGAGGCTATCAATGTTCAATGAGTTTAGCAAACTAAAGTTACTTGCTATTGCTGAAACGAGGTTTGCTTCAGTTGTAGTTATGTTGAAGCGGTTTTGCATGATCAAGAGGGCACTCCAAAACATGGTGATTAGTGACAAATGGGAGACATATAGAGATGACAATAGAGGAATGGCACAAAACATTAGAGACCTAGTACTTAATGAAGTGTGGTGGGACAAGGTGAACTACATTGTTGAATTCACTGAGCCAATCTATGAAATGATACGTGTGGCGGACACCGACACACCATGCCTTCATCTAATTTATGAGATGTGGGATACAATGATTGAGACTGTGAAGAAAGTGATATATAGGCATGAAGGTAAGGAAGAAAATGAGGAGTCTTGCTTTTATGAGGTTGTTCATCGCATATTGATTGATCGTTGGGCAAAAGGCAACACTCCACTCCATTGTTTGGCACATTCACTTAATCCAAGGTAAATTATAAATCTTCGTGTTTCCTTTGCTTTTGCTTGTAGATTACTAGATATTATAATCCATTTTTGTTTGTAGATATTATAGTGACAAATGGATCAACCAAGAAGGTGTTGTTGGCCGTGTACCCCCACACAAGGATCTTGAGATTTCACAAATGAGAATGAAGTGTTTCAAAAAGTTCTTCCCTCTCCTTGACGATCTCAAGAAAGTGAAAGAAGAATATGCAAGATTTTCCACTTGTTCTGGAGAATTCAATGACTTCGATTCTATTTATGATAGATGGATCCTTGATCCAATGAATTGGTGGACAAATCATGGACAATCCGTACCTGTGCTACAAAGTTTGGCTCTCAAATTGGTTAACCAACCGGCCTCATCTTCTTGTTGTGAAAGAAACTGGAGCACATATAGCTTCATCAATAGCATGAGAAGAAATAAATTAACTCCTGAGCGTGCTGAAGATTTGGTATTTGTGCATAACAATTTAAGACTTCTCTCAAGAAGAACAGAATCATATAAAACAGGGACAACTAGAATGTGGGATGTAGGAGGAGATAGCTTTGAATCTCTAACTGGTGTTGGCATTCTAGAGGTTGCTCAGCTCTCTCTTGAAGAACCTGAGTTGCAGGGTGTGCTGTTTGAAGATGAGCCTATTGCAATGATCCAAGAAGAAAATGAGGATGAACTTGAAGTCTAGGAGTCTCATGTTGTCTTTAAACTAGTCTAGTAGTCTTGCTATTAGAATTTGAGTTTGTGATGTATCTTAAGTTAAACCACTCCTATCCTATGTTGGATAGTGGATATTTGCTCTTGGTTGAATGGTTGTACTCTACATTTCAGTTTCTATGGTTGAACTTGGGTATTTCTTAATATTTATCGCTTATCCTTATCAATTATCAATTGTTGTTGGGTTGTTGCTCTATTAGTCCATTGCTTTAATTGTTAAAGAATCAAATATACATGTCATTTTGTAGTCTTGTCGATCTGATCATGTTATTTTTTTCCAGGTTAATGGAATTCTTTCTCAAAATGGTATTCACATCAACAATTGTCGTCAGCCGTCAGGATTAACAAAACAATTCATGAGGTACATATTCCGAGTATACACTTTACAAATTACAAGTTTGCAATTTACATTATTGCAGTTTAATAAGCATGTAGAAACTAGAAACTAGAAAATAATACATATATATATATAATTTATTTATTATTTAAATATATATAGCCGTGTCGCCGTATCCAGCGCCGGCCCTGAGGGGGGCGAGCGGGGCGGCCGCCCCGGGCCCCCAAAATCCAGGGGCCCCATATACATATACAGTAGTACATATATGCAGTATGCGTCCGAGTATATTATACCGCATCCGCCGAGGCCCCGAGGCGCCGACGTCTCATCTTCTCAAATCTCAAGTTCTCATCCGCCGAGTCGCCGACTGCCCGACTTCTGTCTTCTGAATTTCTGATCTTCTTCGCAGCCCTGCCCAGCCCAGCGCCTGGTCTCCTGGAGCATCTGCCGCCGCGTCTGTGGATGCCCTCCGGCGACGGCCATACCTTGGTCTCGGCCGGAGTCCGCGCCGTCGTCAACGCCGGTACGTGTTAATCTCGCACTGTAGGCCGATGCACCATGCATGCAAGCACGCTGTACCCACTACCCAGCAACCATATGAATTGCAGTACCCAGCAACCACATGAGTACATGACAGTGAATGCATGCATTAGTACTCTACTAGCTAGGTAAGCCAGTAACTGCAATGAAACGTTTTTATTTGACATGAACAATATCGCTAATTAATCATGATGTACACAAATTAATTGCTGATACTGGAAGTACTGAACATGATCAGGATATGCGTCTTCACATATCTGCACTCACCATCACACGTGCACATCAAGTTTCAATTATCAAATTTAACATGCATATCCCTGATTCCCTGAACTACGTAGTGTCTGACCGCATCTACATCACTTTGTCATTGCTTTTTGTAGTTTGCATATTAGAAATTTTTTAATCAATAATTAGTGATTTGTAGTTACTAATTATACTATTGTTCTTTAAATTTTCAATACCATGTCATCTAGAAAATATGCATCCGGCAGTGAAAAAAGAAAAAAGAGAAAACAAATAGATGAGTTGATAGAATCACAGAGGGGATCCATTGACAAATTTTTTAAAAGTAATACAAGCAGTTCAAGAAATCCTGATGAATTGGCGATAGTTGCTGTGGAGGAAGATGCTAATGTGAATCTAGAAAATGAGGTAATATCTATAAACTCTTTGATATGAATTTTTCTTTAATACATAACACATTTTAAGTGTTTGTTGGTAAAACTATATATATATATATATATATATATATATATATATATATATATATATATATATATATATGTGTGTGTGTGTGTGTGTGTGTGTGTAGATTTATATTTAGATATTTATACTAGGGCTCTTATTTCTAGTTTCGTCCCGGGCCCCTAAAATCCTAGGACCGGCCCTGGCCGTATCGGTCTTTTTGGGAAAACGGCGAATTCCCGTGTCGGTGTCGTGTCGTGTCGACGTATCCGTGTCCGTGCTACATAGACTAAAATATATGATCAAACGCTTCAGATTCCAGCAAGTAATGAAAGCAGTTTTCTTCTAAGTTCATGGCAATGTGCAAACCAATAAGAAGATATGATGCAGAATTGTAGATTTTATATGGCAAGAAGATGCTAATCCAATGATCCAGCGTTTCAACCCCCTTGCCCCCCAAAAAACCATACTAACCAAAAGGGCTTTTGCTATACAGTGAATAATCACGGTGGCCATATCTCTGGAAAGGGCTCACCGGAGTTAGGGTTAGGGTTCACCAGAACCCTTGACCCTAGAGGGAGGGGTGGGTGGCGGTGGCCACCAACCACCAATCCCTCCCCACCAACTCCCCTCCTCTAAAATCCCCCGAATCGAATTCACCCCCCCCCCCTCCCCCAACACACAAAACCTGTCCCATTTTTCCTCTGATCCATTGCCTCCTCGATCCTTCAGGTGCACGCTTCTCTCCAATTTTTCCCTAAATTATTGCCTTTTTAGTGCTATTCCAATCTGCCCATTTTTCTGTGTGCACTCACCAGTGCGGCTAGCGAGCATGAGCATGGCGTTCTCGTGCGCCAACGCGCGACTGAACAACCGCGTTGGCGCGGCCAAATGCAATGATCTTGGCCCCACCGCCGCCGCTCTGCTTAGTCGGAGCAGCTGCTTCTACCCGACCGCACGAAGGTGGTGCGCTAGGGGAGTCCACACCAAGCGGCCGCCGTGGGCCAGCACGGATGCCGAGCCCACCGCCATGACTCCGGAGTAGCTGTCACCATGCCTAAGGTGAGGGAGGTTGCCGATTCCGCGAAGGAGATCGGCGCGGTAACCCAACCGAGTGTGCTTCAGGAGAAGGGTGGTGAGGTGGCTAATGTTGATGGGTCGGGTGGGAATGGGAAGTTCTGCCTGGTGGTAGCGGTGGGGACGGGGATAATGGCGGCTGCAGGGATGGCGACGATGAGGGGGAGGATGAGTCCTGGCCGATCCTGAGCTTCGAGAAGGTGGTCCGGGAGGCAGAGAAGCGCGGGGTTAGCGTCCTTGTTATGATCCAGAAGGCGGACCCAACTTGCCCTCGGATATGATCGAGGCAGCCAAGAGTGTCGGGAAGCTGCTGCTGCCGAGATACTTAGACATGCAGCTGCTCTAAAGGGCCCTTGTTATCATGCGTGCTTTGGATGTCATATGTGGTGTGTGTAGAAGGGCATTGGGATGTGGCTGACTTGAAATCAGAGGCAGAGGGAGGGGGGGCTGGGGGGCCTGGCACCCCCTAATGCTCTACTAGTCCCTCTATTAGATACTTAATATATGTATTCAATAGGTATTTAGCCCCTCCTAATCCAGCCCAAGCAATCAAGTATTGACTGTATTTGAGGCCCAGTTGGCTAGTACGTACAGCCCATTTAGATTTAGCCTTTTCCTGTCTGTTCGGCTGCTTCAGGTCTCACGAAGGGAATGCCAAGCGTCGCTGTGCCCTGGCTCGTCTCGCTCGTCTGTTCGTCTTCTTCGACTTTTGGCTTCGCCCTCCGCGGCTCCACGCCTCTGCTCTGTCCACTCGCCCGGAGACAGCCAGACAGGAGATTGCCGGACGGCGGACGCGACTACGCGTGTACGCGAGACGGCGACGCCGCCGCAGCCGACCTACCGATTGTCGTCTATTGATTATTAATCAGATCAGTTATCAGCACTCTGCATCGCACAGGAGGTAAGGTGCTACTCCCTTGTCATCTTATCTAATCAATAATCCTTATCTAAATTTCCAGTATCAACTGCAACCACCGAAAGATGCTTTTAAGCTATGAAACTTGCAAAGACACGTCTTAGATGTACAATGGGAGATGGATTTCTGCGAGATTGTTTGGTAATTTATATTGAGAAGGAATTGGCTGCATCAATTAGTACTGATTATATTATTAAAGCCTATGATCTTGCTTCTAGTCGTAGAGCTAAATTTAAGCTGATAGATATGTAATTTTGTTTTGGTTAAGACTTGTGAAACATGCTACTATTATATGTGACTAAAACCAGCTGGCATGGCTATCAGTTCTACTTTGCTTTGTTCATTGCCCCCCTATACTCAAATCCTGGCTCCGCCCCTGCTTGAAATCGTTTTGCTGTTTGGATGTGGAAGGACTCGGCTTGGCCCATGGGTGCCGCCATTAGGTCCTGCTGGCTTCTCCGGAACAGGATGCTAGTTGATCCTGCATTCCTCTTCAAAATTGGGAACTGGGGGTATTTTAGTCATTTCGGGTAAGGTTAAACAGTAAAAAAAATAAAAATGGAAAAGGGTATTTTGATAATAGCCTCTTAACTTTAGAGCATTCGATTAATTATCCCAATTTTAAACCAACCAGGAAACTGAACTGCGTACACACTAGCAACAGGCTTACCAGTGACAAGAAGCAGGCCAGACTTGAGCTGCTTGAGGAACACGACGCGCTTCCCCATGAACCTCCCGGCGAGCAGTATCAGCACAGTCCCTGGCGTAATGGACGACCTGCACCAGAAAGCGTCAGGACTCGAAACCCATAAAACAAATCGAACTAAGAGATGCTGCCGCCGCCGCTAGGACCTGAGCTTGGTGGGCTTGGGCTTGCGAGTGCTCGGCTGGCGGGGCTTGACGTCGTCGGCGGGGTAGAATTTGGGCGCGGCGGCGGGCGCGGCGGGCTTCTCGGCCTTGGGGAAGGCGCCGTCGTGCTTGGCCTTGATGGCCCACAGCCCGCGGCTGTGGTACTGGTGCGACCGCGACGCCTTCTTGATGCCCTGCGACAGCTTCGACGTCGGCGCCATTGGATCGGCTCGCGGCGGCGGCGGAGGCGCTTCGGCCGCTGCGGGGAGTGGAGGCGGAAGGTGCGAGAGCACTGGGCTGGGGTTAGGGTTCGCCTTTATATCTCGTGGCGGGCTGGCGGCGGGGGATTTGGGAGGTGGTAAACCCTACTTATTACCCAAGCTTTCGTGTGTTCGTAACGGGCCGGCTATTTGGGTTGGTCTTCTCCGCCTATGTAGTGCAGTTGTGACGTTTTGACACACACACACATATAGGGCGTCTTTTTAACGTGTATTTAGTATTTACATATAAAGTTATATATAAGTAGTATTAATAAAAATAACGCTTCTGTCATTCGGTCATCGAACAACAGCGTCTAATAGTTGACACATGGCGTCTGTCGTCCGCCCAGCAGACAACAAGTGATTAATTATCTGCTTAAATTCGTAATTTTACGTTATAATTTTTTGAATTTGTAAATATAGCAAATGAGCTTTAAAAATTACATATTTTTTGTGGAGCTTCCTGAGATATCATTGTATGTTGTGTAATTGTTTCATAATTTTTCGAGGCATTTGCTACCTCTAAAAATTCTTAGAACGACGCATAATTAACCAGGTAATTAAACAGTTATGTGCCACTCTAAGAATTTTTAGAGGTAGCAAATGGTCATGAAAGATTACAAAAATTTTTATGGAGTTTCCTTATGTAGTGTGCGATATTGTGTAATTCTTACGTAATTTTTTGCGTCACTTTGCTATCTCTAAAAATTATTTAAGCAGCATATAATTAAACAGGTGATTAAGAACTAATGGCTAGGGGCTAATGGCCTACCACCCGGCCACTGTGTGGCAGACCTGGTACCGCACAGTGGTTAGACGATAGGCCATTAGCCCTAGCCATTAGTGATTAATCACTTGTTTAATTACGCGCCGCTTAAATAATTTTTAGAGGTAGCAAAGTGGTGCGAAGAATTACATAAAAATTATACAACGTAGCAAACTACATCAGCAAGTTCCACAAAAATTTTGTAATTTTTCACAACCATTTTGACCTCTAAAAATTGTTAGAGTAGTGCATAACTGCTTAATCGCCTGTTTAATTATATATCATTCTAAAAAATTTTAGAGGTAACAAATGGACTCAAAAAATTGTGAAAAAAATTATACAACATACTACGATACCTCAGGAAGCTCCATCAAAAATATCATAATTTTTTGAGCTTATTTTCTATATTTACAAATTCAAAAAATTAGAACATATAATTACAAATTTAGCCAGGTAATTAATCCGGCTAATTAACCAGCTTACTCACTTGCCATTTTGTGGGCAGACGGTAGGCCACCGTCTGCTGGCCGGGCGGCAGGTGCTTGCCATCTGCTGGTCGGACGGCAAGCGCCACGTGTCGACTATTGGGTGCTGCCGTCCGCTGACCGGACGACAGAAGTGCTATTTATGTCAATACTGCTCATATAAAACTATTTCTGCAAATACGTGTTGAAAAGGCGCTATATATGGCAAAAATTCGTGCACTTGTTCGTGGGTGTATACTGAATATTAGTAGTTCGCTTCTCTTGTATTTTCCTTTTCTTTTTTTTTTGGCTAAAATTCGTGTATTTTTTCTTTGTTCTTTCAATAATTTTCAATCTTTTGATCTGTATACTGCTTCATGAAAATTCGCCATTTTTGTTTTTACCTTTTTTTTTTACATGTTTGTTTCAACGTGCTCTGGCCAGCGCAATTGCAAGCTGCGCTCCATCATCAAACTCTGAAAACAAAATATGTCAACGAGCATCCGTGCACTCATTGCACCAGTTTCTGTAGCGCATTCTGTCAAATTTTAATAAAAAAGTTGCAGAGCAAGAGCTGTTAAAACCAGTCCAGGCTATCATCAATATTTCCATTCCGAAATTTAATCGGGCACTTTCAGAACAATGAGAAGCCTTGCAAATGGTCATGGGACAAAACGCAATTCATATTGGCATTGTGCCAAGCTTTGCAAACAGGTTCAAGTGTTCTACTCTGATCCCTGAGCACTCTTGCAGAATCCCAGAGCTACTGATTACTTCTGCAGGCTGTGGAAAAATCCGATAACCTTGCAACCAGCAGACACTTCCATTCCAAAGAAAATATAGATCAAGCAACACCAAATACCCTCATTGATACAGGGACAAGATATATTCCACTTTTATGGGGCAAATTGCACCTTTGTCTAATTTATAAATATACAAAGTTGCACTTGTGGTCATCAAAATATTTCTAAGTATAGTCGCAGTGCAATTGACTAATTAACTAAATTACAGCTAAAAAAGGTTGGGTAAGAACGTATAGACATATTGCACTAAAAAAGCGCAATTGAAAACGCACCAGCCAAAATGCTAGCAAATCCAGGTAGAAAAATCTGAAGAAAACGACCAAGCTTATGGCTTCCCCGAGCAAACAAAAAGATGGCTTCTCCACCGTCTTTTGGAAGCGGTTTATCGGAACATCTTTCTGAAGCATCTTATCGGTATTTGGTTCGTTCGCATAAACACTCATGTTAAGACCAAAACCATTGGCTATAGCTATAAACCATTAGCCACAGCCAAAAAGAAACAACCCGAATTATAAGCCAAGCTAGCTGACATAGCACATCCCAGGCCTCAAAAAGGGCCGGCACATCTCAGACAGCTGGGCATGAACTCTTTCCATGCCCTAACACATAACAGAAGGAAGTTCCTTTCTTGGAACAGAAAAAGAACTGAAGTTCTTGCTTCTTGGCCCCAATCTCAACTTGAACAATCATGCATCCACACAAGAGATACTTGAAACAGGAACAAGTTGCCTATCAAAAAAATCAAAACCAAAACGTAGAGATATACTAACAAAAACAAGCAAAGATTTTTCAAGGGGAAGAACAACTCGTGTTATCCATTGGACGCTACTAACACTTATTATGCATTGTATTCCCTTTCCTTTAATTAGTATGCAAAACGAAGTTGATGATAACTAGCTCTGATACTGTGTTCCCTACAACAACAATAGAATCAGTATCCAAAGTGCATCGCAGAGCCAGACATGGTTCTTCATGGCTCACACCAAATTAAACCCACACAAGGAAGGATCCTCCCCTGCCGCGCGCACGATCACGGTGACCACCGCCTGGGTCCCCGGCGGTGGTGGTGGATCGGGTCCGGCCCTGTGGGCACCTCCCTCTCGGACTCCGCGCCAAACCCCGTCGTGCTCACGTCCTCCTCCGCGCCCTGCCCACCGAAAACCCCATGAGAACGCACCAAGAAACCATCAAAAGAGCCGCCTTTTTTGGTTACAGGTTCTAGCATGGCAAAGGCGGATGCTGTTCTTCACCTTGGTCACATCCGGCTTCTCCCACGAGTCCTGCTCGGTGTACATGGCAGCCCTCTCAACTCGTTGCAAAGCCGCTGCTGCACCGGCGACGAGGGGAAGAACCGAACATGAAGAAGCAGAGCGTCAAGGACGCAAGAGGTTTCGGGCGGCGCAAGAAGCAAGAACGTGCATCACGACGGGGGGATAACGCACGACGTACCTGCCCGGGAAGACGAGGAGGCGGCGGGTGGCAAGCTGGCCAGGAAGACGGCGATGGCAACCACGGCGACGACGCAGCACGGCTTGACGGCCACATGAGCCATTCAATCCGGCCTTGACCTCCTCGCTCACGCCAAGACGCGGAAGGGAGAAAGAAAAATGCAGCCTTTTTTCCCTGCTCTAATCTTCCAACCCGGCGGCCGCGGCGGAGTTCTTTTGCGTTCGGTTTGGTGGGCTCAAACGGGGAGGCGCAGCTGCGCAGGTGCAGGCGCTTCGCCGTACGGGCACGTGCCGCGGGACACGTGGCGAGCACGGGGCTCCGATCACGCGAGGGGCAGGGGGGTTCTCCCTACGCCGCGCCCGACCGTGCCGTCAGCGCTGCCGCGTGGGACCCAGGCGCAGAGAGGGAGATGGCTCGGTGGGCCCCGGCCGCAGTGAGCGAGTGGCTCGGTGCGCCCGAGGATTCCGGCTTGGCGGCGTCCCGTCGCTGACGTCAGGGACAGCTGGTGGAGACTGCGGTGGAGGCCGGGTCGGGTGTCGCTGAGCTGCCTGAGCAGACGGTCGGAGCCGTTGCATGATATTACCGCTTTGCCACTGCTCGGCTTCTTTTTCCTCTTTTTCGTTCTTTGGATGGTAGCGACAGACAACAGATAGGTTTAAACTTCAAAATGTCTTCAACCTTGCCATCAGAGTTTTGTGTGGTTTGGAAACGACCGTTAACCTGGACTCACAGTTTCCTTGTTAGAATTAGAAATATAGACCAGGATTAGCGAGATCACGAGGCGTAGGTCTGTGTTTTTGACATCAATCTATGGGCTTTGTTTTTTTGGTTGAGATTTATGGCTTTTAGCTATGGCTTATGACGTTTAGATTGTTTATACGAGAGATTATAGAGTAACAGAAACTCTTATGCGATTTTTGCCGATATAAATAAAGTCGGTACATTATATACTATAATTAACTAGGGATTGTCTATACATTTATCGACTGATTTTTTTGGTTTGCAGTCGAATTTTGCAGCGTACCATTCTTCACTGCTCCAGGCTTCGAACTCAGCTTTTTGGTTTGCCTGGGCTTTTTTTTATCGATTTCATTCTTTTTTGGGCTTTATTTTAATCAAATATAGCATTCAAATCAAACAAAACATTTTAGGAAATTTAACTAAACAAAACATCTTGAGAAATTTAACCAAACAAAACATCTTGGAAAAATTAAAAAAACAAAACATCTTGGGAAAATTAAACAAACATAGCATTCAAACATAGCCTGACTACTATCATACAGCCAAAATAACATAATCACACTCCAACCTCTTAGAATTCAAAAAAAAAAAAGATCAGTAGTCATCACCTGAACTGCCGGAGTAAAATGCAGAACCATTTGTGGACTCAAATAGTTCGAGGTCACAATCAATTCAAGGTTTCAAGTATTGGACAGCAGCCATGAAGTTCACACTCGATTGGAGACTGTAAGCTGGAATCCAGGGTTATGGCAAGAAAAATTTGTGGACAGGCACGTGAAACGATGAAAATAGTATTCAAACAACGGAAACGTGGCTGGACAAAGGAAACTTCAAGAAAGCGGGTCTAGAAAAAATAACAGATGGTACTTCGCAACCCGGAAAAAGCGCCAGCGTTCGCGTTCATCCCGAGACACGAATCTCAAAGAAACGGACGGCTGACAAAACGACTACTTTTGGGCACAAAAAACAGACGACTGTGGTTTAGCACTTCCGAAAAAAGTATTCGAAAAAAATCGGTCCGGACAAAGAAGCTTCAAGATACCAGGCGTGGAAAAGAAAATCGGGTGCGAATTTGCAAACCGCGTTCATCCCGAGTACGAATCTCAAAAAAACATCCAACGGCACAAAAAACGACTGTTTTGCGTATAAAAAAACAAGCGACTGCAGTCTAGCAATTCCGAATTAACTATTAGACCCCATCTTAAAAAGATATTCTGCTTAAAAGCTAGTTACTACAAAAAAAGGTTAAAATCAGAAATCAAAAGCTGAAAAATAACATGGCCTATATTGTAACTCACAAAAGCCAAAACAAATAATAATATTATCAAAGTATTTTTTGAGATAAACATATTCCTGTTTTTTTTATGTTAGATGGAGATATGAGATTTTTTTAACTTTTTAGAATCCAGCTGGAAATTCCGTTCAATTGCATGGGCAGGTCCTATAATGCAATTCTTTTGTATCTAAAATAGAGTTGTACTTGTCATGGATTTTTAAAATATATTTTTCGTGTTATTACCCAAGTAACCTGTAATGTTATAATTGGAAATATCACCGGCTTGCATGCAGTCTCTTAGGATATCTATAGTGTTTAGACGCTAGGATATCCATAGTGTTTAGGGTTTGTTTTTTTCCTCCGAAGTTGATGGTTTTTGACTTTTGCTATAGTATCTAACTTTCAAATAGAATATTTTCACAAGACAGGGTCTACAAGTTAAATGATATACACGTTAAAAGCCCAACATCTGTATCAGCCAAAATCGTAAGTGAGTATCTCTCTCCGTAATCTGTACCGTAAACAGCCAAAATTTAAAATTTTCAGCCAAAAACCATAAGCCGCAGCCGTTGCCAAACAAGCCCTTAGACGCTGGGTAGCTTGGGAGCTATGCTCCAAATAGTTTTGGCTTCTAGTCATTTAGAACGCATCAATTTTTTAATTTCAGTTGGTTATTTATTTTTAAGCTTTTTTAGGATTTTTTTTGTTTTTGTTTTTCTCTTTATTCCTTTGTATTGTCTGTGGCGATATAATGGTTTCTTTTTTTTCTTTTCTTTCAATTGAATGACTAAAAAATAATAATAACCGCTACAATACACTTTCAACCAAAAATCAATAGCCATAGACAGAAGCTGCAGCTTAAAAGCCGTTTAGAATAGCCCCATAGCCTCAAAGCTTATCATAATTTCTACAGCGTATAAAGGCTGCTACTACATCTAAACTGGACCCTGCAGCTACAGTAAAAAAAGGAAAAATATTTCACTCCACCTGCCATCCATTCCTGATCCCCCCATCGTTCCCTAGCAAAACAATTTGCTAGCACAGCAGCCGTGCAGGTGGACCTAGGTGCTAACAGCCAGATCTGGCTTCCGTGGATCGGATTTGGCTTTTGCAAACCTAGGTGATTGTAGGACCGAAATGGCGACAGAGGGGGGGGGGTGAATGGAGCCCTTTAAAATTACCCCAAGTATCCACTTGCAATTTTTTTTTCAATAGCTATAAAGCTAAGAAACAAAATCTGCTGACAGAACACAGAAACGGACTGACCAAAAATACTGCCTAAAGAGAGAGCAGCAACGGGAGACTAACTTCAGCTAAAAACAGGAAATAAAGAGCTGGCCAGAAATCTTCAAATAGTCCTCTTTTTGATGCAGCCGAGGCAAACACAAAGAAGTGCAGTTGGTCTTCTAGCACTAAAAGACAAAAATACTCAATCGTCTTTAGTGCAAGCATGAAACGAGAAGAGACAAACTGAAATGCATCCGTTCTAATACATGAGCACTAAAGACAAAAATTTCCAATCGTCTTTTGTGCAACCAAGAAATACACCTTTCAGCTGCAAGGAATAAACCTTCCTGGGACAGTTTTTGGCCGAACGAAATGCACACACTGCAGGCTGGGAACAAGCAGCCGAAGGCAAAGACTGCTAGCGGCCAAAGACTGAAGAAAGTTCAGACCGAAAAATGAAGGGAAACAGAGGGTACTGCAAGCAGCCGAAATTAATGAAATGCTTTGATTCTTGCCGCTGAACTCTTGACAAAAGAGTGAGGCTACAAATCTAATAGCAAGAGGACATCAAAGATAAAGAAGGTTGCAGTCATAAGGCAAGGAATCTTGATTTCAGCCCAAACCTGAAAAATACAGGGAACTAAACCAAGAAACAAATTACTCTCCATCCTTTAATCCTTTGACCAAGAAATTTTGCAGATATGTTAGCAATATCAAAAGAGCTCCACAGATCAAAAATCAAGTCGTCTCCTCAAGAGAATCAAGAACTGGGCATAACCCTAGAAATGCAGAACTACGAACAGAGGAGGCCAAATATGAGATTTGAGGATTAAATGAAGGATTGCTCATGAGAACTTGATCAAATAATCTTGTTGCACTATCCCATCATGGAGCAACCCATTTTGGATAATCCCAGCAAGCAAGAACTCGAAAATCAAAATCTCAAGAAATCCACCAAAAGAGCATCGAAGGAAGAACAGAGAGCACGGGAATAAAAACTTCAGATTTTCATTTCTTGAATCATAGCGAATACAGGCGAGTCCCGATACCCCGTCTTGATACAAAGGAAGGATTACAATCTCTCAACTCATCCTCTCCCTCACCTCAACTCAAGAACACACACACATATCCATGGAGGGAGGAAGAACACAACACTCTCACCTAGAACACATCGTAGGTGGACAGACAACACTCTGCCTTCTCACCCACTAAAGCCTAAAGCCAAAACAACCACTAAAGACTCTTTTGACTAAAGGAAACCCTAAAACCCTTGAAGTGCTCAAGTGGGCATGCAGCCCCTCAATCCTATTTATAGCCTTGGCTAACGGGTCTCCGCCCCGTTACGCCTGTTAAATCCAACGGCGCCCGCTCCCGCTTGTGCAGCCTCGCGAATTTCTCGATTCGCCCCTCCTGCACCTTCCGGGAAGCTTCCGCGCTCCTTGCCTCGCACGCCTCGCAACCACCTCGAGTCTACGTCGTCTTCGACACATCCCGACCGTTCTAACCTCAGCGCCACCTGCGCCTAGTCCGGTCCACGTGTCTCGCCACGACTCCACCCGATGTCCTGCAGCCACACAGACAAAGAACACATCAAATAGCACCGCTCGATACATAAAAGCGTAAATACCATAATACTTACCATAATGAAGTCCAAACCTGTCGAATCATCGAAATATGAACATAAACCCATACGACCAGGAATGACCAAGTCCGACCGAGCCCGACTGCACCATGCAACGACTCGACTCCGAACTACGCAAACCAAACTCGACTCACTTAGACCAACGTCAAATACTCATCATTCACATGGAGTCACGACCGCATGGTCTCTCAATCTCCCCCTTGATGAGTATATTGGCAAACTCCGAAAAAGTATGAAGTAGAGTTTGATTTGCAAAGTCCAACATGGTCCAAAGACGGGAATGAAACTAATGACCATGTCGACCGAAGGAAGCACTAGAGCAGCAAGCTGAAAGAGCAAATTTTTCTCCAACGCTCTAAAAAGCTCCCAAAATGACTTTTTCTTCTCTATTCTCCCCCTTTTGGCAATAAACACATCAAGATGCAAACGAGAGAATATGACACGACAAAGGATGAAAATGACTGAAGTTTATTTATTTTAAGCATTTAGAGCCATGAGAATTATCCATAATGACCATAATGTAATACACCAAGCCATAACTCAATAGAACGCTATCTAGATCATGACAACATATATATAAGCCAGCTAGAGCACATAGATGACAATCTGAAATGTAATGCATTTTGTGAGCAAGTCAAGTCATCAATGAGTAAAATTTAGCTAGAGACATCCAAGAATGATGCAGGCCATGTCAATAAGCTAAGCGGAACAAAAAAGCTAACATTGAGTCCAAATAGAGTGCTATAAGCTCAAGATTGAAACATTGGTTAAACTACTTGGTTCTGATTGTAGATTAAGCAAATTGAGCACATTAAACATTGTCTTTTGAAAGCATATGGTTGTTTTCAACCCAATTTTTTTGTTTATGTGCTAGATCTCAAGCCTTATGCGACTACTCCAAGCAATAAGCTTAAGAAGATAGTCTAGGTCATCCAAAACTCCCCCTGAGTTCATGCCTAGTGCAATGGCAAGCTTTCTCATGAGAAAGAATTGGTGAAATCAGTTTTTTCGCACAAATATGGTGGTTCTCAACCAACATTTTGTTTTATCATGTGCTAGATCTCAAGCCTTATGCGACTACTCCAAGCAAGAAGCTTAAGAAGATAGTCTAGGTCATCCAAAACCCCCCCTAAGTTCATGCCAAGTGCAATGGCAAGCCGTCTCATAGGAAAGAATTGGTGAGATCAGTTTTTTCGCACAAAAAAGATCTTTTTGCTTTTTAACACATTGTACTAACTCATGTATCATCAGGAGACTAAAACAGCTCAAACTAAGGCTCAATATAGATTCAACGCTCTACTCAGCCTATTTGACATGGCATGAATCATAAAAGGATAGCTCAAGAAAGACTAAACTCAAATGCTAGCATGACAAGTTTAATTTAAGTTGATCAATTTTTACTTAACTTATCATGGCAAACGCTAGTCTACACATATGAAGTCATGATAAATCTAGCAAGCTAAGCACAAGTCATGGCAAGATGTAAAGCATTGTAAACATGTCATAGCAGGATAATAATCAAGGCTCAATGTAGTTATATATTACAATGCTAAATGCTAAAATGCAGAAAAATCCAGCTTCCCCTCAACATGATATGCAACTTTTAGTTCAAGTTGAATTAAGTCACAATTAAGCTCCAGAAGCTCCCAAATGAACTCTCCCTGAACCAAAGCAATAAATCGAGAAGCTGGCAAATAAAACCAAAACAGGCAGTCCTTAAAGCATAGATAAGATATAGAGACAACTATGGCTCAGACTGACTCTCATTTACCCCATATGACTCCAGAACAATCAGCTGACAGTAAATCACACACTAGAGAGCAAACACGTACCCTGTCTACCCGAGGGTGGCCCAACCCTCGCTAGAACCTACAAGAAGTGAGTGAGCTCGACCTAGTGAGATAAGAAGCAGCTAATCCTGGAAGCACAAGATAAGAGTTAGAAGTCTAAGCATCTCGGCAAGAGAAGCACTCTAACATATGCTGGAAGGACTAAACCCAAATGCACCCCGAGTGCAATGCAATAGAAATGAGACAGAAGCATAATATAGTAAAGCAGTAAAGCCCAAAGCTCCCCCTCACTACAGTCCATAAGGACAAACCACCCCAAGCTCTCCTCGTAGAGCTGAAAACCTCGAACTATCCAATGGCTTGGTGAAGATATCAGCCAACTGGTGGTCACTCTCCACAAACCGGAGCACTATATCGCCCTTCTCTACATGGTCTCTAAGGAAGTGATAGCGAATATCAATATGCTTAGTCCGGGAGTGCTGCACTGGGTTTTTAGCAATGTTAATCGCAGAAGTGTTATCACAAAAAAGTGGAACACTGTCTATGACCAACCCAAAGTCCCGCAGGGTCGAGACCATCCATAGTACCTGGCTACAGCAGCTGGCTGCAGCAACGTACTCGGCCTCTGCGGTGGACTGTGCAACACCGGACTGCTTCCTCAAAGACCAGGAAACGAGAGAAGTGCCAATGAACTGGCAGGTGCCGGAAGTGCTCTTCCTATCTATTCTACAGCCAGCAAAGTCTGCATCCGAAAAGGCTCTCAAGGAAAGACAGGATGAGGAAGAGTACCAGATACCATAGTCAATGGTAGCTCGAAGGTACCGAAAGATGCGCTTCACCGCCTGGCGGTGAGATACGCGAGGAGAAGCCTGAAAACGAGCACACAGACACACAAAGAAGTGTATGTCTGGTCTCGAGGCAGTGAGGTAAAGAAGGGAGCCGATCATACTTCTGAACTCTTTCTGATCAACTGGCTCGCCGTCCTCATCTGGGTCAAGATAGGCTGTAGAAGCCATGGGAGTTGACACAGGCTTACCATCACTCATGTCGAAGCGTCTCAGGAGGTCACGAGTGTACTTTCCCTGATGAAGAAATGTACCCTCCCGAGTCTGCTTGATTTGGAAGCCAAGGAAGAAAGTCAACTCGCCCATCATACTCATCTCAAACTCGGTGCTCATGACATCCGAGAACTGTGAAACCAGAGTATGGGAAGAGCCGCCAAAGATGATGTCATCGACATAGATCTGGACGAGCAGAAGGTCATTGCCATGACGGCGGATGAATAAGGTCTTGTCTACTTTACCCATTTCAAACCCATGACTCAACAAGTAGGACTTAAGCCTCTCATACCAAGCTCTGGGGCCTGCTTAAGTCCATACAACGCTTTGGAAAGCTTGAAGACATGGTGTGGGTATTTGGGGTTCTCGAAACCTGGAGGCTGTCTGACGTAAACTTCTTCCTCAATAACGCCATTAAGGAAGGCACTCTTGACGTCCATCTGGTAGAGCTTGAAACCCTTAGAGCCTGCAAAGGCAAGCAGGATTCTAATGACCTCAAGTCGAGCTACAGGGGCAAAGGTCTCCTCGAAGTCTAGACCCTCAACCTGGGAAAACCCCTGAGCTACCAGTCTAGCCTTGTTTCGAATAACCACTCCATCCTCGCTCTGCTTGTTCTTGAACACCCACTTAGTCCTAATAATATTGTGACCTCGCGGGGGCTCAACAAGCGACCAGACCTTGTTCCTCTCGAAATTTTCTAGCTCCTCATGCATGGCATTGACCCAAGACTCGTCAGAAAGAGCATGAGAAACATCCTTGGGCTCAAAGAAGGCAATGAAAGCAGAATGGAGACAGAATTGAGATAAGCCAGATTTTGAGCGGGTAACACGCTCGAACAGGTCTCCAATCATTTGCTCAGAAGGATGTATTTTCTGGATATGTCGGGGAGGTCCAGGATAAGATGAAGAAGTGGCCTCTACCTCGTGAGCTGACGAGATAGGAACAGAGCCACTAGCTCCAGAGGAAGCAGAAGGCATGGGCTGATCAGCTGGAGGTGCGGTGGAAGACGGCACCTCAAGGGGTGGATAAGGGACTAGATCGGGTAGACAACCCTCATCTCCATCGTCCTCGTCATCCACGAAGATGGTCTCGGACTGCTCTAAAGAACCTGAGATATCAGACCTAGTCCCCGGACTGGCCTCGTCAAAGGTCACTTCACAGGTCTCTACCATTTTGCTAGACTCGCAGTTCCAGACCCTATAAGCCCGCGAAGAAGGCGAGTAACCTAGAAAGATCCCATCACAAGAACGTGACTCGAACTTATCTAGGTTCCCGGACTTCAGAACAAAGCACTTGCAACCAAACACACGAAAATGAGAGACGCTGGGTTTTCGCCCGTATCTCAACTCATAAGAAGTGCGGTGCAAGTGTGCCCTAAGAAAGACTCGATTTGAGACATGGCACGCGGTGGCTATAGCATCAGCCCAAAACTTCCGCGGTGTAGAGTACTCATCAAGCATCGTCCTGGCCATCTCGACCAAGGTACGGTTCTTTCTCTCCACAACGCCATTTTGCTGTGGGACGTGCGGAGAGGAGAACTGATGCTCTACACCTGTCTCACCACAGAAACTCTCAAAGTAGGAATTCTTGAACTCCGTGCCATTGTCACTGCGGATCGCTCGTAAGGCACCTGGGAGCTCAACAGAAAGCCTACTAAAAAGACCTCGGAAAAGTGAAAACGTCTCATCCTTCGAGGCTAAGAAAAACACCCAAGAAAACCTCGAGAAGTCATCGACCACAACAAGAACATACCACTTCCCTCCTGCTGACTGCACTCGAGCTGGTCCAACTGTGTCCATGTGGAGCAGCTGTCCCGGTGCATCGGTCATAGTAACTGTGACCGGAGGATGAGAAGCGGCAACCATCTTGCCATGCCGGCATGGAGCGCAAACAAGATTTTTGACCATCTTGAGTTTCGGCAGACCACGAATGAGATCGTGGCCGCTAACTCGGGTCAAATGCTCAAATCCAATATGACCAAGTCTCCTATGCCAGAAAGAGAGGTCGCGGGACTCAGAAGCAACTAAACACCTGAGAGGATCACCAGAAGACTCAGAAAAATTAGCACGAAAGATCCTCCCAAAACGAGAAATCCCGCAAACCAGACTACCCGAAAAATCAAGAATTTTGCAATTATTTTTCTTTAAGCTCACCTCGAAACCGTCATCGGTAAGCTGAGAAACGGAAAGCAAATTGTACTGCAGCTTACTAACCAAGGCTACATCTTTTAAAATGAAAGAGTCATTAATGCGCACTGTACCTTTGGCGATGACGCGCCCAGATGAAGCATCTCCGAAGGTGATCGTCTCATCACCTGGAGCACGAGCAAGGGAAGAAAACCAACGGGAGTCTCCGGTCATGTGTCGTGAACACCCGGAGTCTACAAGCCAAACCTTTCCCTTCCCTGCCCGGCGAACCTGAGTCAAACAGAGAGTAAAGTCTCAGTACTAGGGTAAATCAAGAGTGATTTTGGCACCCAATACTGAACAACACGTCGAGCAGATAAAGTAGTCAAGCACGACTGACCTCTATCTACCCTACGCTCTCTGTCACTCACTGCAGAAGGTCTGTGAGCAGACCTGAAGCTGTTGCGGGGTCCGACTGCTACGGGAGAGCGAGTCGGAACACCGGCAACACGCTGAACACGCCGCGGGTAACTGTCTCGACGGGGGAAACGAGATGTACCCTCAGGACGGCGGAAGTCATGACCAGGAGCAGCATGAGGACGAAAAACAGAAGACTCATAAAAACCAAGTCCTCGATGCTGCCCAAACCCATCAACAGCAGTAAATCTAGACCTCGTGCTGGTCCTAGGTGCACTCAGGATCTGGGGTTGACCCTGAATACGCCTAGGAGACTCAACACGGTCTCTACGCGCGATCTTGGCGCGCCTGAAGCATCGATCAACCGTGTGTCCATCCTTCTGACAGAAGGTGCAGTGATACTTCATCCTCTGAGAGGTAGAAGTAGCACGGTCAGGCTTCGCCTTCTGAGAGGCCGAAGCAGCAGGTGCAATCACCTTGCTGTCAGAAATCCCCTGGACATAGCCCGCTGACTTAAATTGGACTTTCTCGGTCCTGGGCTCGGTCTCGATCACTCCTGGTGCTATGGGTCTGAGCACAGCAGGTGGATGCTTCCTCATATCCTCATAATAGTCATATCCTAGACCCTGATTAAATCTGCAAATCTTGGACTGGTCTAGAATAAGATTAAGCTTCTTCTTGCCGCCTACAAATTTCTCGAGAGTGTTCATAAGGTACTGACACTCCCGAAAGAGAGAGGTGCAAGAAGAGCAGGGGGAAGAGGGAACAGCAGGAGGTAAGGGAGCAGATGAAGAACCAACATCAGAGGGAAGAATGGCTTGTGCACGCACAGCCGACTCTGAATGGACAGTCCTACTGCTAGTCAGTTGGTTCACGTTCCTAGGCGTCTCCATCTTACCCTGGGGTTTCTCCCCCTTCTCAACACAGACAATACAAGCAGAAGGTTGCTTCTCTAGTAGATCCTTAGTCAGCTTCACACATTTCTCATCCAATGCAATCAAATCAGATTTTAGTTTGTTACAGTTAATACATGGTGAGCTAACAGGGTCCTTAGAAGCATACTGAGCCATTTTCCTATCATGATCAATCATTTCTTGAAACTGTTTGGAGACAGCTTCAAGTTCAGCAGTTAACTTGGGACAGTTCAAGCATGAATCAATCGGCTCAAGTAAAGAAGCTTGGAGTTCAGCAATTTTATGATCTGCCCGTTTTAAGTTCATCTTCAAGTTATTGCAATTTTTACAAGGATCGGGCAGATCAAGGAGCATGACATAATGTCCTCTAGCAGCAATGTCCTTATCCTCACATGAGGTGGGAGAAGTAGTCTCATCAGTAGTAAGTAGGGTAACAGCCATCCTACTCAACTCTAACTCAGCAAGCAGACTAACATTCTCCACCTTAACAATATCAAGCTCGGAGGACACACTATCATGAGAGGTCCTTAATTTCTCCATGTCATCAAGCAAGGCACAGCATGTATCACAGTCGTCACGGGAGGGAGCAGATGTAAGTGAAGTAATCTCCCGTGACAGTCTATCTACTTCCTTCTCTAACTCGGTACACCTAGACCTAGCACTAGCATGAAATCCACCTAGCTTAAGAAAAGCATCATTTAGCTGGTCATAAGAAGGGAGTATCTCATCCGAGTCGGAGTACAGCTCGCTGTCGCTGAGTTCTCTCTCGAGGGCCATGAAGCACATGCCGGAGAAATCGTCGAAGCCATCCTTGGGCTCTTGGTCACCCGTCCCGTCGTCGTCGCTCCATCCCTCCACCTCGCTGAGGTTGACGTCGCTCCATCCCTCCACCTCGCTGAGGTCGAGGTCGTCGAAAGCGGTGAGGACGCGGTGGAAGAGCTTCTTGGCCTTCCCGAAGTTGCGGAACTTCTTCTTTCCCGGCGTCTGAGCTGGAGTCTTCTTGTTGCGGTTCTTGTCGGTGTAGTCGTTCTTGCCTGAACCGCTGTAGTCGTTCTTGCCCTTCTCCAGCTTGGGACAGTTCGCTCGAATGTGGTTGGGGCCACCACACTCGAAGCAGATGACTGGTCCGCCTCTCTTTCTGTCCCTCCTCCTCTTGTAAGCATGGGAGAACTTCCGAGCTAGGAGGGCCAGCTGTTCATCCTCTAGCTGCTCTAACTGATCATCAGTTACGTCACATAGAGCAGCTAGGGAGAACCCACAAAGCGAATCGGCGGAAAAACCAGAAGCCGAACTAGGATCGGTGACCAAAGCCATCGACTGTGACTTCGACCGACGAGAGACAACGTCAATCTCGTGAGTCTTGAGGCGCGAGTACAGCGCGTCAAGAGTCAGGGTCGAGAGGTCTGTCGTGTCTTTGATGGTGGTCACCTTCATCTCCCACACGCGCAGATCGAGTGCCGCGAGCATCTGACGAGCGTTGTCCGAGTCGGGGTATGTGAGACCGACCGCTCGGAGGTTGCTCAAGATTTTGTGAAATCGCGAAAAGCACTCGTCCAGGGACTCACCAGCAAGCATCTCGAATTTGTTGTATTCGCGCTTGAACTGGTCCTGTCGAACCGTCTTGATCTGGGTGGTGCCCTCATGGTATGCGTCGAGGGTCACCCAGATGTCGTAGGCGGACGACAGGTGAGATATACGGTCAAACTCGCTACGACTCAACCCCTGGATGATGAAGTTCCTTGCCTTTGCATTCGCCTCAACATCAGCCATGTTCCCGGCATTGATGTTCTCATCGGCAGGAACAGCGAATCGTACCTTGACCTTCCGCCAGATGGCATACCCCTGGGCCTGGATGTATGTCTCCATTCGGCTCTTCCAGAAGGGGTAATCGATGCCATCGAACACGGGCGGCTTGGTCGAGTACTTGTCCGTCGCCATGGCTCTTGAGACCGGTTAAGATCTATGAATTAGAGCTAACCGGCTCTGATACCAATTGTAGGACCGAAATGACGACAGAGGGGGGGGGGGTGAATGGAGCCCTTTAAAATTACCCCAAGTATCCACTTGCAATTTTTTTTTCAATAGCTATAAAGCTAAGAAACAAAATCTGCTGACAGAACACAGAAACGGACTGACCAAAAATACTGCCTAAAGAGAGAGCAGCAACGGGAGACTAACTTTAGCTAAAAACAGGAAATAAAGAGCTGGCCAGAAATCTTCAAATAGTCCTCTTTTTGATGCAGCCGAGGCAAACACAAAGAAGTGCAGTTGGTCTTCTAGCACTAAAAGACAAAAATACTCAATCGTCTTTAGTGCAAGCATGAAACGAGAAGAGACAAACTGAAATGCATCCGTTCTAATACATGAGCACTAAAGACAAAAATTTCCAATCGTCTTTTGTGCAACCAAGAAATACACCTTTCAGCTGCAAGGAATAAACCTTCCTGGGACAGTTTTTGGCCGAACGAAATGCACACACTGCAGGCTGGGAACAAGCAGCCGAAGGCAAAGACTGCTAGCGGCCAAAGACTGAAGAAAGTTCAGACCGAAAAATGAAGGGAAACAGAGGGTACTGCAAGCAGCCGAAATTAATGAAATGCTTTGATTCTTGCCGCTGAACTCTTGACAAAAGAGTGAGGCTACAAATCTAATAGCAAGAGGACATCAAAGATAAAGAAGGTTGCAGTCATAAGGCAAGGAATCTTGATTTCAGCCCAAACCTGAAAAATACAGGGAACTAAACCAAGAAACAAATTACTCTCCATCCTTTAATCCTTTGACCAAGAAATTTTGCAGATATGTTAGCAATATCAAAAGAGCTCCACAGATCAAAAATCAAGTCGTCTCCTCAAGAGAATCAAGAACTGGGCATAACCCTAGAAATGCAGAACTACGAACAGAGGAGGCCAAATATGAGATTTGAGGATTAAATGAAGGATTGCTCATGAGAACTTGATCAAATAATCTTGTTGCACTATCCCATCATGGAGCAACCCATTTTGGATAATCCCAGCAAGCAAGAACTCGAAAATCAAAATCTCAAGAAATCCACCAAAAGAGCATCGAAGGAAGAACAGAGAGCACGGGAATAAAAACTTCAGATTTTCATTTCTTGAATCATAGCGAATACAGGCGAGTCCCGATACCCCGTCTTGATACAAAGGAAGGATTACAATCTCTCAACTCATCCTCTCCCTCACCTCAACTCAAGAACACACACACATATCCATGGAGGGAGGAAGAACACAACACTCTCACCTAGAACACATCGTAGGTGGACAGACAACACTCTGCCTTCTCACCCACTAAAGCTTAAAGCCAAAACAACCACTAAAGACTCTTTTGACTAAAGGAAACCCTAAAACCCTTGAAGTGCTCAAGTGGGCATGCAGCCCCTCAATCCTATTTATAGCCTTGGCTAACGGGTCTCCGCCCCGTTACGCCTGCTAAATCCAACGGCGCCCGCTCCCGCTTGTGCAGCCTCGCGAATTTCCCGATTCGCCCCTCCTGCACCTTCCGGGAAGCTTCCGCGCTCCTTGCCTCGCACGCCTCGCAACCACCTCGAGTCTACGTCGTCTTCGACACATCCCGACCGTTCTAGTCCGGTCCACGTGTCTCGCCACGACTCCACCCGATGTCCTGCAGCCACACAGACAAAGAACACATCAAATAGCACCGCTCGATACATAAAAGCGTAAATACCATAATACTTACCATAATGAAGTCCAAACCTGTCGAATCATCGAAATATGAACATAAACCCATACGACCAGGAATGACCAAGTCTGACCGAGCCCGACTGCGCCATGCAACGACTCGACTCCGAACTACGCAAACCAAACTCGACTCACTTAGACCAACGTCAAATACTCATCATTCACATGGAGTCACGACCGCATGGTCTCTCAGTGATGGCGACGGTAGACGAGGCACCATTTGACCATAGTGAAGGTAGTAGCGTTGGAGACGGAGGTCTTGAGGACGGGGAGCTAGGTGGCAATGGGGTGTGTCGGCTGTAGTGGCATTGCAAATTTGACCATTTGGTGGTGTCCCTGGAGGACCTAAGCGAAGGCAGCTGTTTAGGCCGACCCAGAAGGTGGCGATGGCTCGGGCGGATGCAGAGGCGGACCTTGAAGATCGAATCTATCTTCCTCAACTCTGGTCAACCGACGGCTATGGTGACTCACGGTGGAAGGTGTGGCAACTTCACCACCATCTTACGCCATTTGCAGGTAGGGACATGCAAATTTTTTATTGGGTGGAGATACAGGTGAGACTTGGGTCGTGCCGTGCTGGCACGACACGGGCCCGACGTGCTTGCAAGCTACATCATGCCGTGTCGGCTCGGCTTGGCCACTCCACCGTGTCGTATCGTGCTGGCCCGCCTCACCTCCGACTCGACCCAAACACAGCCCAAAGCACGACGGGTCGGCGTCGTGCCATGCCGGCCTTGACGCAGCCCTAAGTAACTATAGACAGCGGCGATGATGGTGGCGGCGGCCATCTTCATTCCTCTCATACTGTCTCGTTTAAAACCTTATTCAAATTAAATTAATTGCATACTTCTAGCTTTTTGCCTCATCATTTTAAACTAACTACGACAAGAGTACTAACAAGCACTATGCATGTTTGAGACAAGATGAATGTGACAAGATGACATACATCATGCATGCATGCATTCTGAGATAACTAGCAAAAGGATACATGTATTAGCTATTTGAATGACACCTGGATGTGATAGGACAACACAGCTAGCGCTATAGGCACCATGCATGTATGCATTCTGAGATAACTAGCAAAAGGGTTAAAGGGATGCATGCATTAGCTGTCTAAATGGCACTGTCAGTGGCGAAGCTAGAGCGTAACAGAGGGGGGGGGGGTGCGAGCCGCAGACGGTAGACGTGCTCCAAGGCCTGGGCTGGGCGACGGCCAATGGAGATCGCCGATCGGCAACGGCGATTCGGAGTCACGGTGCCAGGGCCCACGGGCAGGAAGACAGAGCGACGCGAGTAAGGGACGCGAGCCTCGAGGGGAAGCCAGCGGAGTAGACGCATGGTTCAGCTTCCTATGACGGGCTCAAGTTAACTGGGCTGCCTGCTCTAAGCTGGGCTGTGGGGGGTGCAACATATTGGCCCAAGGGGGTGCTTATAGGGCCGAAATCTGATGGTAATAACTTGTTTTCGATTTTTTGGGGTGCATCTGCACCCACGGGCCACTATTGGGCTTCGCCCCTGGGCACCGTTACTGCTGGCGCTGTGCTAGACTACACCGTGCACACCTTGTTAAAAATCTAGTTTAAATTGAATTAATTGTGTAAAAAATATAAGCACCTAAATATTTTGAGGGAGTAAAATTTCTTGATATTTTCCAGCTATAATGCTATTATCTCACCAACAGTAGTCGGGAGTCGGGACATCATCCTCGCTCTGTACGGGGAGTCGGGGACTACTAGTGCCAGCTCCGAAAGATCGCCATGACGGAGCTCCTCACTGCGCGACGCGTCCTCTCCTTCCGCACCATCCGCGAGGAGGAGGTCTCCGCCTTGCCGCCATGCTGAGCGCGGTCGCCGAGGCCGCGGCCACCTCTGTCGTTGGCGGCCTCATCGTCATCCTCGTCTACGCCTTCGCTCTCGTATTCCAGCCCAAGGCCACCGCCGACGACGCTGTGCTGTAGCGATTTGCGCTCGTCGGCGTGCTGTTTGCGCTCGCACCGGGCACGCCGGCGAGCAAATCCACCATGTCCCGTCAGTACTTGGAGGAACAGGGTCTGTCTATTGCTTTAGAAGATCAAAACCCTAGCTGCTGTAATATCCAACTCGCGAATTCGCGATCATAGCTTCAATTTTCGGTACGCTTCCGCATCTTCAGTTCTTACGCAATCTTGTGGTATTTTAGTTCTTGCATGTGTGATATTGTTCTTAGATCATGGTTTAGATCTATTAATTTGTTCCAACATCTCAGTCAAGTGGATCGCTAAGACGCTAACTCGATAGAAATGTGTGAAGCAAAGAAACTGGCATATGATTGATGGGGGACAATACAATGGACAAAAGCTCAGTAGTTCGAGTAACAACTAAAATAGTTTTGAGAACTTAAAATCGATGGCTTTCTAGGAGTGGGGAAAGAACGTGTACACTATTTTCTGCAGAGTTTTGGGGTGACTTGGTGTATCCTAGTAAACTTCTATGGTGTGTCTAGATATCATCTGGATATTTTCTTCTTAACAAACATTCAGATTTGGGACCGTTGGATTAGAGATCCAACGGTCTCTTTTTTTGAAGAGGGGAGATTTTTTTTAGAGGAGGGGGAGATTTTTTTGGAGGGGGAGGGGAGAATTCATGGTCGTTGGATTTTTAATCTAATGGTTACAAATCTGGATGATAGTTAGGAAGAAAACATCCGGATGGTGTTTATCAACACCCAACTTCTATTATTCCACTTGGATGTCGCAATTGCAGGGCTCCCTCTCCTTGCAAGCCATTTGTGAGGTAATCACACTCCATATAGCTAGGGTATGGTTACCTTGCCCAGAGCTAAACAGCTATGAAAGGCTTCTGCGTCTCTCAAGGCAAAATTGTTCATTTGGTTAGCCTTCAAGTAACGGAATTGGACGCTTGCAAGACTTCGGAAACACAACACCATAGCACCTTCGGCTTGCCTCTTCTGCGATCAACTCCTTGAGACTATTGACCACCTTCTTACCAACTGCCCGGTGTCCAAAGAGATCTGTCACCGTATCTTCTTGTGGCTCCAACTTCGCCCTTACCTTTTTATCGAACATAGCCTAAAGGAGTGCTGGCTAGCGGTCCGAAATTCAGTGCGTAAAGCTAAATGTAAAGCAATGGATTCCTTTATTGTCCTAGTGGCCTGGATGATCTGGAAAGGAAGGAACAAACTCCAACAGGAACAGGAAAGGTTCAACTTAGATGAATGCGTTCTCCGCATCAAGCAGGAGTTCCTATACCAGTCATTCGCTGGCACTCTAAACTGAAATTTTTTGCCGGGTGTGCCACCGATAGGCATGCTTTTTCACGCCTTAGCGTTTCGTCGTTGTCAGTTGTTTTCCTTTGTAGTGACCCTTGTTTCAGTTTCATGCTTTTCATCTGATTCCTAGCTCCGGCCAGGAATCTCAATTGTGCTACCTTTGTATTTTACTTCTCTTTATTGAATGAAACATATATCTCCTACGATTTCGAGAAAAAAAAGAACTTCACATTCAGAGACTATAAGGGGAAGGGAGGGACAATTTGAGAACAATTTGGAGCTAACAACATTACACCGCAACACAAACATGCTTTATTCCAACAAATTGCACAATTAGCCAAACAATTATTGTAACACACACTGTGTCGTGAGGTACAGTACATATGCGGCAACTCAATCCGTATACACCAACCTTACATTGTGAAGAGATATAACATTCCTCTTGGTGGTGCCAAGTTTATATTCATTTCTGAAGGAACTTCTTGAACCAGTGGGCGGAATTCTTGGGGTATCGCTTCTGTCCATCGTTGTAGTCCACAAAGTGTATCCCGAATCGAATCGTGTATCCCATCTCCCACTCGAAGTCATCGAGCAAAGACCACGCAAAGTATCCTTTCACATTTGCTCCATCTCTGTAAAAAGGCAAATGCAACCCATTGTCAGTTATCATATTTACATTTTATTGACAGTTGAGCGTAGTGCTCCTACCTTACAGCACTTCGCAGGGCAAGAAGGTGCTTGTGGTAGAAATCTATCCTGATGTCATCCTTTAGGGCTTCCTGGAGCGGTAGGCTTTTGTTGTTGGCTTCATCGACGCCTAAATTACGGGAACAATGCTTTCAAATAAATTTCAGTCCGGTTCTTCAGTTTCTAGGAAAGGAGTATACTTCCCTTTTGTAAATAGCCTTGAGAGGAAAATACTTCCCTTTTGCAAAATTAGAAGATGTTATACTGTGATAATTTCTTGCACTCTGTCTGATCATATTGATTGGAACCTACCATTTTCAGTGACGTAGACGGTAGGATTGCCATAGTTCTCCTTAACATAAAGCAGCAGCTCACGGAGCCCTTGAGGGTAGATGAAGAACCAAGGTGAAGCAGGGGTAGGCTACAAGCATGTCATTTATTACGTTGGATCAACACACATAAAAGTGGGGAAAATTACTGATGGTTTCTTTTATGAGGAGAAGTGGCAAGTTACCTGAGGACCCAAGGGGACACCATTTCGAAAACCTAACATAATCGGGCAAGGTTAGTGCATAAATAATGCCACAAACACTTGTATATCCAAGCCATATATCAAATATTCTTTCCAAAATAATGATTTAACGTAACAGAGGTTACACTTGATATGGCTGCATGTTTGTTGGAAATGCTACAGTACTCTTGGTCAAGTATGGTCTATGTACCAGAGTTTTGCCATATATCTGTATTTCAGGATTGCAAACACAGTACAATTGCATGCCTAAATGACTCTTCAAGTCTTTGTTAATATTAGACTGGTAACGAAGAACAGAAATAGATTGATCCTTGACTTAGCATGACTCACCTGTAAGATTAACTCGAGAATCGGTCTTGACGCTGATGTTAAGGCCATTAGATGGAGGACGGTCATCAGCATAGTTTGAAGTGTAGTAGTTGAGTCCAATGAAGTCGAATGCACCCTTGATCAATTTGGACTGTTCTTTGGTGAATTGCGGCAAGCGATTTCCGACCAATCCTTTCATGCTTAGGGGGTAATCTCCTCTAATGAGTGGGTCCATAAACCTAGAAAGGCATTCCTAGTAAAATTTGCATTTTCTTCTAGACTTCGACGATGAAATTATGAGCGAGTCACAGGGAATTTACCATCCAAGCATGAAGTCTAAAGCGCGCCTTGCTGCATCGTGGCTAGATTTTGAACCGGAGAAGGGAACAAACCAGTGTGAGATTAAAGATATTCCAAGCTTTCCCTTCTGCACGGCCTGAATTTGATATGCATCATATCATCAAGTGTGAGTGTTGAACCCAAATCATGGTCTAAATAGAATTCATTTGGCAAAAGAAAGTATCCTTCCAAGCTTGCTTCTTTCATATGCAATAATTTCTGAATTCAAAATGCATGCATGCTCAGGGATTTACTCGTTCTATAAGATCGTAACTAACTACTAATGTATATGTACGGAGTATGGACATCATGTTCAAAATCAAGGATTATTCAACTTATAAGGCCTAGAGCAAATTATTATTAATGGACTAGTAGACCTTCTGAAAATATCCATAGGCTAGTATATGTATGATTGGTTCAGTGCTGTTTTCTTTCTTTCTTTCAGGAATTCAGTTCGCAATATATAGTGTTACACTGAATCAGAAATAGCTAGAATTAGTTAATATATCCACTAAGGGTTGTACCAATTCTGTGGAACACAAATAGCATATTATAAAGTCAATAAATCACTATCAATGCCGATCTGATATATTCTAAACTTACAATTCAGTTGGTAAAATAATTGACTCTATTTCCCCACTGTACATAGGGGTGAAAACGGATCGGATAGTTTCCACCGGATCCGGACGGATACGGATACGGATTGTGTCGGATCGGATTTTTTTCGGATAGTACTCGGATCGGATACGGATACAGATTTTTTTTATCGGATACGGATACGAATACAGTAAGCCTAGTATCCGTCGAATATGGATACGGATACGGATTATCCGGATAATATGAAAACGGATATCCGAGGGGAGGGGAGGGACTTTAATTTTTATTTTTGATTTTTGGATTTCAGAAAAGCCTGGGAAATTCATTTAAGCTCAGAAAAATATGAAATAAACTCCAAAAATTTGAGGAAAATTCACAAAAGATCCTGGTGACATTTTGGACTTAATAAAAATATTTTCAACTAATTTTGGTATTTAATTTTCATACTTAAAAATACTTTTTAATTTCAAAAGTAGACCTTTAAACTCCAGAAAATCCAGGAAACCAAATAAAAGCCAAATAACTCCAAATAATTAATTTAAAGTAGAATTTTTATAGACAATCAAAATATTATTTTATTTAATATCTATTTTTTTAGTTTTCACTTAATTTACTTTTCAAATCAGGCTTTTTCAAAAACAGAAAATCCTGGGCTGTTACAACTTGATGGATGAAATGGAGGAATGAAATGTTCTTATGTTTGTTCAAATTGCTATCATATCATTATGTGTATTCCTTGAATTGCACGTTGTTGTTACTTATGTAGTTATGTTATGATCGACTATTGGGTATATTTTCATTGTGGATGAAAAGACTATGCTTGTTTAGATTTCATGAATGTTTTGACAAGATGAACTATTTACGTATTTTCGTTAATTTTGGATGTATAGTTTAAGATGTTTTCATGTTCCGATAAATATTCGTAACCGTATTCGTTTCGATTCGTATTCGATCCGTATCTGTATTCGATATTATTCGTATTTGTATTCGTATTCGAGTTATCCGTATTCGTATCCGTATCCGAAAAAAAATATGAAAATAAATATGGTAGAGATATTATCCGACCGTATCCGATCCGTTTTCACCCCTAACTGTACACCAGGGACTGAACTTAAACTAAATGCCAAGTGATAAATACAGTAGCATCAAACTCAAATTTGCATATTTCTGATTGATAAATCGTTCATGGATGAATTTGCAACTGCATAATAAAGGGCTCATCAGTCACCTGATATTTCTCTCTATACAATCTAACGGTCTCTGCATGTGCGAGTAGTTGATGGTGGCATGCAGTGTAGGGCTCCCTTCCTGAATCCCCAACGCTGCATTTCTGCTCCCAAGGCGAACACCGGTTTGGTGCATACACGCCAGATGCATAGCCCATAGTGCAGAAGGAAAAGGGCTCGTTGAACGTGATCCAGTGTTTCACTCGATCCCCAAACTCTCTGAAGCAGACTTCAGCATAATCTTTATAGTCATTTCTGCAGCAGTTCAGTCGTTGCAATGAGTTACATTACATCAGTACAGCAGTATGTTACTATAAAAAAAAAATCCACAAAGCATATAGTAAGAAATTACAAGTGTGGATCTTCGGTGGCAGTGACAATATGCAAGTTTGTGTTAGGGATTAATTTGTTGTTAGTTTGTTACTGCCCAATACAAAAAAGTATGTGCTACGGTCATGCTGTATTTTTTTCTAAAATAGTTTCAGTATAATTACATTACAATATCGTATTTGGATTAGTGTTTATTAATCTGGTTATTTTTCAAGTCAACTTATACAGGCTGGCGTAATGATATTCCTTTAGCATAAAAGGGACGAAAGAATCGTTAACTTACATGACGTTAGGGCTAAGAAACCCCGCATATTTGTCTTCCAATGCCTGAGGTGAGTCCCAGTGGAAAATGGTCACAAATGGCTGCAACCCTGCAAATATACATAAATATTTCTCATCTTAAGAGTCATCTAGTGAAATAAACAATGGACCTCATCGTCCATGCAAGTTGCTACTATTGAATAAAAGAACTAATTAAATACTGAAGATTAGACATATATATATACCTTTCGATAGGACCTCATTGATCAAACTGTTGTAATGATCGACGCCTTCTCTGTTGACTCCACCGCTCAGACTTCCATCTGTCATGCCATCAGACATTAAGGTCGATGTGAACATGTTATCACCTTGCAATGTGGAAGATATGCAAAATCTTGTACTTGAGAATAAAAAACCAGAGAACAGGGCGCTTTCAGATAAGCTAGCCGTCTGAGAGTGCATTGTTTACGTATCAGGTCTGAAAGATATGGGCACTTACTTGGAAGAATTCTTGTCCATGAGATGGAGAACCTGAATGCATCCGCTCCCATATCCTTTAAGAGGCTCACATCTTCCTGTATTTTTTTTGGCAAGTCCCATTAGAGCATGTACAATATAGACGCTTAGAGAGATACTTAGCATTGAAAAACTGATTTTTCTTACCACATAGGATAGATAGTTGCTTATTTTGAAGCATCGATGCTTAAATAAGCATCGGTGTTTAGTAAGTGTTTATATGTATAACTATATCTATTAATAGATAATATAGCATCTAAGCACCCACGGAAGAGATGCTTGCATTGGAGGAAATAACTTTTGCATGGATACTTGATGATGTGGCTATATTATCTCTCTTTAAGCATTCATATATAAGCATCTTGCATTGTATATGCTCTTAGATGAGTACTACCGTGTTTTGTATTTTTGCTAGATTGGACTTAAAATTTAAATATCTTGTCATACGTGTGGCATCTTCTTAGTCTCAAACAGAAATAAAGAACACAAGTTTGAGCATATTATTTTTTGATAATGCTTAAAAAACCCCATTACAAAGCAGGACAGCTAATTTAAAAAAAACACTAAATTCCTACCTTGTAACGATGGTAGGAGTCGTCTGCCACATCCCCGTTGCTTCTGTCGGCGATTCTTTCTGCCAAAATCAGAAAGAGCGTTAGGCTCACTGCTCATCGACTCTGGTCATTTAAATTCATTTAAAGCAACAACAGGATTTATAATCACACCATTGCGGATGGATAGGACAACCTAGTTGTATATGATATTGAGTTTTATACACTAACCAATTGATAAAAAATTTAAGCTGTTAAGGAAAAAATAAGCAATATACTAATACTTCAATATATCAAACCTACAAATCTCTACTATTTAAAAGAGAGTCGATGAGTGGTACGTTCTTTCTCTCCTCTTCTCTTCTTCCCTCCTCTCACAACTCCCGTGCGCTGACAGGTGGGCCCAGGCCAGACGCTTCCCCAGCCCCCAAAACCCACACCCATGACCCCGAGCCCATTCTTCTCTCTCGCATCTTCCCTTCGCTCCTGCTGGCTCCCACACAAGATGGGCACCCCTCCTCGCGCAGCCGCCCCAGACTGCCCCGGCCGATGGCGGACGCCACCAGTGCAGGCGGCAAGTGGGATTTATTGCTAGATCTGCATTTGTTACTACCTTATGCAAATTTTCATTCTCACATACGGTCTTTGCAAGCATTTAACATCTTAGTGTGAAAAAATGTCAAGCATTTAACATCTTAGTGTGAAAAAATGTTATCTTTGTTTTGCCTAGATTTTTTATCGGAGAAGCACATTTACGTTTTTAGTACAATATTTTTTGTTACTGTTGTAACGCACGGACATTCTACTGGTATTGGACATAAAAATTTGATAAGATATTCAGATCGACACACGTCCCTCTAGATAGTATACTAGGATACGATATAGTATATTGGTTTTGCTATTTCTAGGTTGCCTGTTTTATGTTAGCTCTAATTAGTTGTTTTTCGTGCTCTTTGGATTAGCTTTGAAATGTGTGCACCCCTGATTCTGATTTCGATCCAATGGTTCAAAAATGTGAATTTTTGAAGTTGTTGATGCCTCCAGAATCTTTTGGAATTGCTACAAAAGATTGATTTTGTTACAAGATATAACAAATCATTTAGCTAAAAAAAGAAAAAACATGATTAATATAAGCTGGGCGTAACAGATCTGTATATACATGCCTGGGTGCTGGTGAGTGAAGGTGTCCCAGATGTTTGGTCCCCTGCCCCCCTCCATTGCAGCACCCTCATACTGTATGTGAAGGGCCAGCCAACTCACAATTAAGATCAGACTAAAACAAAAACATGTCGTGGACTCGTGATGCAGCTAAACATCTTTGTATTAAGAAGAAAGTTTGAAAAGACAGTACAAGTAGCAGCAGCTAATCATAGGCTAACCATTGGCCACCGGTGGCCCCTTGGGCAATTACAAAGAAATGCCTAATGCTGTATCACCCCTCAGCATTTTTTACTTCACTCATAAAATTAACTGGTTAAAACTTTGTATAGCTTGTCAGAAGTCACCGGACTCCAATGATCTCATTATTATTTCTCCCGAGAACCCGCAGGAGTTCTGCGCGTCATTGCATTGAGAATCAGAACAAAAAGAAGGTTAAGGTTAACTGGCCATAGAGGCCGCAACCCAACCATCACGTTGTTCAGGTTTAGGAATGCTGAACTCAAATAAGGAAACCAATAACCTATGTTACGTATGAACGAAAGAGAAGTGGAAACCTGATAGGACGACGACGCCGTCCCGAAGATGAACCCCTCAGGGAAGCTTCTCCGGTGTATCGGCGGCGGCTGGCCGGCGCCATCGTAGGAGCTGGAAGCGACAGCCAGAAGGAGGAATGGGAGGAGAAGACGCCCAGGCATCACCACTCCTGCAGCCATGTGGTGTGTGATCACAAGAATAATGGAGCTTACTACGTGCGAAAGGCTTCCCTTGGCACCACATAAATATATAGGCCCATGTATGCTTGGTAGAAGTATCACTACTACAAAAAAAATTATTATAGATAGTTCGAAATTAATATCACAGATAATTTTCTGAACTGTCTGAATTTATTATAGACAATTTGTAAACCGTCTGTGATAATCACAACACAGACGGTTTCTAACTAGAACCGTCTGTGAAGAACACTATCACAGACAGTTCGAACCAAAAACTGTCTGTGATACTCATATATCACAGACGGTTCTAGCTAGGGGTGGAAAACGGTAACGGATAATTCGTTTTATCCGATATTCGTATCCGAGAAAACACAAATATGGTAAGCAAAAATTCGTATTCGTATTCGAGAATATTCGTATCCGTATTTGAGAGTATTCGTATTTGCATTTGTATTCGAGAATATTCATATCTGTATTCGTATTCGAGACTATTCGATTCGTATTCGATCCGTTTCTAGAACCTATGAAAAATTCGTACAAATTTTGTGATTCATTTGTTCAGGTTTTGTTGTTAAAAGGGTTTCACAGTTTTAGAAGGAGAACCCTTATTATTGGCGCCAGTGAAAGATCTCAAGATGCATGGCATGGTGACCTCTCGACAGCAGATGGGGCGCCGCCCATGGCCGATCCAAAAAATATCCAACGAATCCTGACTTGACTCGTCGGTGAGTCCTTAGTAACTAATTAGTACACTTCGAGTTAGAGTACTGTTAGTTTAACTTAGAGAAGACTTTCTTTTTTCTTTCCGATGCCTCCGTGGAGACAAGATTAGTACACTTCGAGTTAGAATACTGTTAGTTTAACTTAGAGAAGACTTTCTCCTTTTTTTTCTTTTTTTTTTTCCGGGTGTCACCGTGGAGACAAGAGAAGACTTTGGCATTGATCGATGGGGTGTGCGTCTATATATTCCTGAGTACGTACTCGTATTTTTAATATACTTTTTAATGGTATTATTATACCTCTTTATCTATTTAAGCATACTCTAATAGTGATTATAAAATACTTCAAAGTGAGTCTCATAAAAAATTTCATCAAAGTCCACTCTTTATAGTATAATTTGAATATGTACTTCTTTTATATATGGAAAAAAATATATAAAATAAAGAACTCTGATAATTCTTTCAACCAAGTCATATTGGGATATCTTAGATTTAGTATTTAAGTATACCGAAAATGACAAAGAGTATAAAATATTCATTTAAGTGATATATTAGAAGTCTTCACACACACACACGATAGTGTTATTCAGCTCCTGCACGCACCCGTCCTCGTCTCCTCCCATCCAGCGCCTCCTCTTCCCCTTTGGCGGCTCGCCCTCCTCCATCGGCGCCTCCCCCTCCCCTCCTGCGGCTCCCCTTTCTCCATCGGCGCCTTTCCCTACCCCTCCCTTCTGGCGGCTCCCTCTCCCTTCTGGTGGCTAGCGCCTCCCCCCTTCTCGACTAGCATTGCTTCGACCATAGCGCTTCGACCATATCACTTTGATCATGACGCTTCGACTACAGATTCCACCACGGCGCTTCGATCACGACCCTTCGACCATGGCTTCCATCACGGCGCTTCGACCACGACATTTTGACCACGGCGCTTCGACCGACAGAGGCGCTGATGGAGGAGGGGGAGCCACGATTGGGGAGGGGGGAGGCGTGGAGGGGAGGGGAGCCGCCGGAGGCGCCGTATGGGGAAGAGTAGAGGAGGCGGCGCCGCCAGGAATGGAGATGGGGATGACGACCAGAGGATGGAAACCGGGGGGGGGGGGCAAAACACAAATTTGCGTAAGTGGGAAAGGGGGAGCACCCGCCAGCTTCTCGTCCGTCTATTTTGGATCGGACGGCCGAGATTGGGTATGTCCATGTATGTACAGATAAGGGTTTATTCACCAGATATGTTCTCTATATATACATGTGTATATACATATATACGTATACATATACACGTATATATACGTATATATGTATACATACATACATACACCTTTTGGGTTTTTGATTTTTATTTCTTCGAAAGTCAAAATAACCGAGACCATTTTTTGAAACGAATTCTTCAAATAGTTTTCTAACTTAAAACTGTATGCGTCATTTGTATCGAAATCTTCATCATCCGCTAGCATCTTAAAAACTATAAATAAAAGCATCAGTCACAACATAAAAAAACATGACTATAATAGTTCTAATTGTCATGCATCCGGCATAAGAATAATTTGCAGGCAGGCCGTATACAGAGGAACTGCAGGTTAGTTGGTGCTCAATTTGCAGCACCGTATCGTACGCATGTGGTCTATTTAGATGGTGGGTAGAGTCGACAGCATCAAGATCATGGCGATATCTCTCAAGCGGTTCCAAAACGACGAGACAATTCTTCAGGCGCCATCGGCCACGACGTCGCAGATGGAGAAATTTTCTTATAGCTTTGCCTTTTGAGGCTATAAATTCCCATCTAGAGATATTGTAATTTTAAAATTAAAACTAAAGATAATCCTTACTTATAAAAGCCAATAGAAAAAGAAACGTACCATGTTATCTACTCGCCCATGACACACACATGCTAACCGCTAGGTTCCAATTATTGTGTTCAAGTCCTTTTTATTTTTCTTTTTTACCTTCTCCTCATACTTTCAAATTTTTTTTCAATAGGTCTTTTGTTATGTCATATAAATTGGTCAAACCTATTGTAGCAAGCCATACAAAATTATGAATGATTTAAATATCATGATAAGAACTGGTGAGATTAGTTGAACCTATTTTCTTATTTTTGACTTTTGAGTATGGAACGCAAAGAGAAGCTCATGGTAGGTGATTTACAACTGCTCAGAAAAAAGAGAAATATATTGCAAATTCTAAAAAAACATCCGACTTGATTAGGTGAACCCTAATGAAATTTGAACTATAGCTACTATTGGATGTTATTAAAAATAAAAATATGCTAGAAGTTCTTAAAAAAAACATTGGCTCTTAGCCCTGATCGGTTCGGCTTGAGCTTCTGGCTTATTTTTCACTATTCATAAATTTCGTTTTTTTCTGAACTTTTGGCTTTTTGTTGAGCTTTTTTACCGGTTCTTTTTTTCCCGTATTCGTTTGTATTATACATATTGGGCTAACATATATTTTTTATTTTTTTTTCTATTTTTTTAAATTTAATTATGCTAAATAAGCCTTGTCAGCTACAGTGTTTTTTCAGCCAGCTACAATGTTTTCAGCCATAAGCCATGAGCTTTTAAGCCTAACTGATCACCACCTAATTAATCTCATGGACCTTGATTAAGCTGAACCATAGCAACGATTGGATGTTAGTGCTTTAGATATATATGCTACTTTGTAATTTTAATGGGGTTAGGACTACCGCGCTACCACGTGTGCCATAGTATTAACGTGGGAGATTCAATTTTTTGCCACCCTTAAGATTGACACCGAGACTCTGTCACTTACACGTGGGGTTGTTTGAGTCACTGACAATGGGTCCGGGTGGCAAATCTGTTGCCACCTGAGTCATAAGGATGGCAAATAGTTAAATTTTCCTATTAACGTGTACTCAGTCCATTGCGTGTCCCCGCACGGCCTGTCGATCCCATGTGAGCCCCATTTTGTCTTTTCTTATGGCTTTGACTTTTGAGGCTAGAAATTCCCATGTAGAGATATTGTAATTATAAAATTAAAACTACAGATAATCCTTACTTAAAAAAGTCAATAGAACAAGAAACGTACCATATTATCTACTCGTCCATGACACACACATGCTAACCGCTAGGTTCCAATTATTGTGCTCAAGTCCTTTTTATTTTTTTTACCTTCTCCTCATACTTTCAATTATTTTTTTTCAATAGGTCTTTTGTTATGTCATATAAAGTGGTCAAAAATATTAAAGCAAGCCATACAAAATTATGAATGATTTAAATATCATGATAAGAACCGGTTTTCTTGGGCCATACAAAATCTCCTATGTCCCCTCTTTATACACCAGTCAAGAGGTATACATCTCCCTATAGAATTACCATGCATCTCCCACATCTTAGCTTACCATGAAAAAATGTGCATTAAATTACCGGCATTATCCTTTCCAGATAAGAGAAAATCACTCCCCCTCTCAAATCAAATATTGCAGTAGATGCATTCAAAATTGGAAAAAAAATATTTATGTAGGTTACACCTATAGAATTATCAGGCCATACCAAAAGACACACCATCTGTAATACAAAGAAAGATTTTATGCCTTAAAAGTTCCAACAAAAATTGCCAAACTGCAGCGCATTACTTCTGAATTCTAGCTGGCCATTGTTATGTTGCTAGATACTGCATAAAGACTAACTATTGCAACCACACTTCTGTGCACCAAAACAGTAGCTCTCCAGTCGCATATTCCTCTTTGTATTTATTTTTATGGACCTTGAAAGCAAAGATGACAAGTAGTTAATATGTTTTTTTTTCATAACCCAACATAGATAATTGTTGATAGAAATTGTGGTGACTCGTGATTTCAAGACTGGCGTGCCTAATTAGGTAATGAGAAAATTTGCTCCGTGCCATTCCAAAGATCGTTGTGTAGGAAAATGCCATTGCGGACCAGACGTGCTACCATATGCCATCACGAAGGTGAAAATGTTGGGAAATGCCACTGCCATGAGGGTTGCGTGACTCAACGCCGCTTAGGGGTGCGAAAAGACCATTTTACCCTCTATTCGTGTTTGAGCAAATGTCGTTTCTCGCTTCTCCTTCCTCGCCAAGCCCTACAACCACCTCACTAGATGTGCGTCGCTGCACCACTTCTGCCTGCCTATCATGCTGCATGTCTAACACAAAGCCTCGTCGCCCGTTCCAAATCATAGTGGTCCTCCTCCCCACTCGATCGGACATTATATTGTCGTTGACGGCTGCGCTGCCCGCTTCCCTCGGTTATAAAGCCTAAACCCCAGCACCTTGTCTCCCCTTTTAGCTCTCCTCTACACCCATAAGGTCACCACACTACTGCGTTGCCCATCAACTTACCCAGCCATGGTAATCCACCGCCCCTTTTTCGATTCACTACCAAAATCTCTAAAATTTGTCATCTACAATATAATGTCCCGCCCGCCAAATCAGTTTCCCATTTAGCTCCAAAAACTTCCCATGACCTCGTAGAGCCCCTACGACCGGACCAATATTGATGGGACATCGCTGGCGCTAAGCCGCACCACTGACTTTGTCCTTGCAACCGGCGCCTCGCTGACTCCATCATGTTCTGTTCTCTCCAACTGCATCACAAGGCTTGCCTGGACACTCTGAAACCATCCCTCACCCTTACCCGCCTCTCCGTTCGCCATGGACTGCCACCACTGTACTCCTCTCTTTTGCCATTGTCGTCACTGACGCTAGCTTCCCCAACACCTTCACCACCCCCCTCAAGCTCAAAAACAAAATATACAAGATCTAGAATGCTCTGTGTGCGTGTTATACCCACCTCTCATTGCCGTAGTCCACCACTGCCATGCTGCCTCCTCCGCGCTAGTAGCCCCATTGTCGTTGTGTTTTGGCCATCCCCATCTTTTACCGCATCACCCACTGGCTTCGTAGAGTTAGAAGTTCCCAGGAACATGTGTTGCTCACATTCCCATTGCCAATTGATGCCTTTATTTTCCTGTTGTTCTTGTTCATTGATTATTACGTGAGAACATGCAATATTTGGAATGAGTGTATGCATACCCAATACAACATATATATCTTTGTAGTTTGTATAGGTAGTACTCCCTCCATCCATGTTTATAAGGCGTATTTCCTCTTGGCACATGGACCAAGGAGATAGTGAAAACAGTTAGATTATCTCTAAGCACTATATTCAATGCATGCATATAGAGAATAGTAAATAAAGATGCATATTTATTAGGTGTATAAAGTAAACATCACACTAGTTTTGCATTATGTTTATGGACAAACCATTCAAAATATACGCCTTATAAACTTGGACGCGGGGGGGGGGGGGGGGGGAGGGGATATCTTGCTTTGTTAATATTTGATCAGTCTGTTTGAATTTCGGTTCATTAGAGACACCATATTTGTGGCTGCTAGCCTACTACATCAGTAAGACCTTCAATGTACTTTATCTAACATAGTGTAGTTGACATTCTGCTTAAAGTTGCATGACTCTAGGTACTAGGCCCTAGCAAACGTACCCAACATTAGGGGTGTCAAAGGATAGAATACAAATCGAATAATGGTCTTCCCACACTTGTATTTGTAATTTTAAACGAATATGATATGAATCTAATGGCTTTTCAGTTTGTTCAGATTCGGATATCCATATAGATTATGTAGTGTACAGGCTTCACACCGATCTAACCGGGCCTAGGTAGTATGACCTCTCGGATCACAGCAGTCTGACCAGGCCTGGGCGGTCTAACCGCTTGGGTCACAGTGGTTTGACCGCTCGCCATTCCAGAACAGAAAAACAACCCGTGACCAAGAACTCAAATAGGTCTAACTTCTAATATGCTCAACCAAATGGCTTGAAACTTGAAACATAGCTTCCTCAGGGTTCTATAAACATATTCCATCAATAAATCAATAAGCTACTCAGCAAAGTTTTTTCCTTTGCCCAAAACAAGGCAAATTACATCAAAATCGGGTCAAAGAGGAAGATGATGATTGGAAGGAGCTTGTGGGAGGAATCAAGCCAAGATGACTAAAAATGATTCCCTAGATGTTGTAGCATCCTTAATCACAACAAGAAATAAGTCAAAAGCCCTCAAGAGGAAAACCTCCAAAATCACCCTTTCTTCTACCAAAGATGGGCAAACTGAAGAACTTGCAAAGAACAAATGCTTAGAAGGATATGATTTGGTCCCAAAGAGATATCTCTATCACTTACATGTCCTTGGCACAAAGCAAGATCAAGGGAGGATAAAGAAACACAAAAAATCAAGTCAAATCAAGATTTCAACACTTGAGCAATGAGGAGAAAGACTTAGATGAATTTAGGATATCTATTGATACTTAGAAATGAATATCTACAGCCACACCATATCCACTCACAAAACATAAGGATGACAAAAATCTCAAGCACAAGAGCCACAAGTCATTTCACAAGAGTTCTCTCGAAGAATTCTAACTCTCCCTCAAAAGCCTCTTCTAGAGAGCCAACACTAACTCTCTCCACTCACCATTCTTATGTAGTGGAGTCTTACAAGAAACCCTAATCATCACCTCTAGGGTTTGATTTTCTCTTACATGGGCTAACTCGTTAATCCTGTACCATATTGGGTTTTACACACACACGCAAGCTTTTCGAAATGGCTCATCCAAAGGGCTTCGATAGCTCAAAACGCCAATCCAATTCATCAAACACATACTTTAATACACAACCTGTAGTGCCCAATGATTAGCTTTCATTTCTTCATGCATTCGGACTCCCCCGAACCGTCTCTACGTGCATCAGCCTCATCACTTGGTGCACCAAATGCATCACCTTGCCCCATCATGATTGCCATCTCTTCTATGCTTCTTGGTTGAGCCACGTAGGCTCACCTGGACTTACCCGACTGCATGGACCTTAGCTCCCCGCATAATCCTAGTCCATTACCGTTGACAACCACTGCTCTCCAAGTAACCCTACACATCCAAAGACAAAAGTAATCTGATTCTAAGCATAAGTTCCATGTAATTGACTCATGTTAGCCAAATCATGCATCATGCAATACAACACAACCATCCAATGGCTCCATGCCATGCAAACACTTAAACCAACTCAACTCAACACTTAGCATGCTGAACCTAAAGGGCCGATCTGACTGCCAACCACAGGCTAGTTAGACTGCCTAACATCTCTCAAGCTTACCCCAGTAACAGGGGACCAGTCTAACCACTGCCCAACTCTGGTCAACCCGCTAGTAATCTGACTGCCATGGTTTGGCCGGTCTAACTGCCATAGTTTGGCCAGTTTGACCGCTTAAGAGCACCAGAAAACCTTCTCTAGAATTTTGGTTAAGCCCTATCTAATTTCACCTCAGAAGTCCAATTTGAGTGGCATCTAGTGCAAACACATCCTCAAACACACCAACACAAGTCTTTGGTGTGCATTTTCGAAAGACCATATGGTTGGTCTAACCGCTCTATAGCCGTCGGTCAGACCACTCTTCACAGAGTCTGAAGAAATGCCCAGGGTCAGTATGACTGTCGTTGCCAGGCTGGTCAGACCGGTTAAAATCTGACAACAACTCTGAAAACTGAAAAGCTTCAAAACCAAACTCAAACTTGGATAAAACTTGTAAATCATAGTAAAATACTTATCACACACCATAGAATGACATCCATATGATGTCACATGGTGGCAAGACACATAGCTCATGTAGTGGCAAGGTTATGAGGATATTTTAACCTCATACCATATTTGTGGCAAGCCATTGCATCCATATTTTTTTGTTGCGAATACGAATTGAATAGGGGGTAAACTATTAATCGATAAAAAAGCCTAAACCATATTGGTTTCCCATCCAATACAGTAGTTGAATAATGCGGATAATTCGTATCTATTTAACACCCCTGCCCAATATGGTCCGAACTATGAAAGATTTTGTTTAGTATTTTTCCTTGTTTGGTCTTTTGGTAATTAAGTGTGTAGCAGGATCACTTTGTTTTTATTTTAAATGGATACAAACAACATGGACCGATTTTAATGTGATATTGGCTCGTGGATATGTGTATCGTCCTCTTTTAATTAGTTTATTCGCTTGATGCATGAAAGAAAATTGCAATTTAAAGTAAGATTTGGGATTCTATTGCAATGCACAGGTAATTTACTAGTCAAAAGAAAAAAGAGTAAGATATATTTCGTCGAATATGGTGGGTTAAAATTATAGCAGTGCACACATTAATAAGAAATTCTATATTTTTTTGACGTTATACAAAGAATTTGATCCAGGGACGTCAGACTTTTGCATGAAGTCGAATCGGTTTAATTGAAGGGAAACTTTGTAAGAAAGATGAATCTCCATGTCATAAATAGTAGTACAATACCTGCATATACTAGGGGTCAAAACCTCATGGGCACGATTAGACGTGGCAAAATTGATTAGCCTAAGAGCGGTAAAAAAGCTAATGACCTAGGGCCCTTGGGCCAAGTCACTAAAGAGATTGAAGAGAATAATTACATGAGGCAAACATGTATTGCTATCCCCTCGGCAATCAATTTGTTACCTTATGATCCGAAAATTAATATATATAGGGAGCAAAACATATGTTGCACAGCTTGTGGTGCTTTAAACTATTGATCAGGAGAAGTTGATGGTTGCTTCAGGAAATTATACACTCAGATATTTAAATATGAGTATATGATCGTAGCCTCGTATAGGAGAGAGCCTCGTTAGAGCTCCTCACGCTTCTAGGTGAAAGAACCACCGAGGCATCTGAGCAGCATGTTACCACTGTTCAGTGTTCACCGAGCAGTGGACGTATCTCCTAGCGTAGCACTCCACATACCGTACCGATGTGAAATATTATTATGGAACATCATCGTCAAAGTGAAAAATAATCATAAAAGCAATAATAGAAATCACGAAAACATTAAAACTCTTAAAAGTACTTTAATAAAGAACCAATAGAAGCCGAAATAAATGTTTGAAACATGGGACCGGTCCACTCTAACCAAATAAAGAACAAATAAAACAACAAATAGTGACAAGCCACGGTGCTGAAAACTCGAGTGCTCCCACCCATGCATGATGCTATCACTCCACTGGCCTTTGCAACACGGCGAGAAAAGGACAGATAAGCTAGCAAGCAATTAACATAGGTTAAATGCAATGAAACTAGGTTACCAGCAACACTGATATAGATCAGAGATGGAGATTGCAGAAACAGTGTAATTAAAGAAAATTGTTATTTAGCAAGTTATGGTAATGGCGCTGGTGATAACTCCCCACATACCCGGTTATATGAGAATAGTCAGGCACAATGCTGTCCTCGATTATATAACCATAGACGTGATGTAATATCCTAAGTAACAAGAGTGTACGGCCCCCCGTACGTTACAAAGTGGGTGAAAATCTCCCCTATATGTGGATAATCCCAGGCCAGGTAACTGTTATATTACTAACATGTTATATGGTGTGAATTTAAGGAACTAAGAGAAAGTTAAGATCATATTAAGAAAAGTGAAAGGATTTGCTAAGGTTGAAAATGAAGAAACATAATTCCCGATATGAGGATGATAGGGGATGATAATATGGTAATAAGGTAACTGATATATCATGGACAGATCATACAGTATGAATTTAAGGAAACTAAAAGATGGTGAGGATAAGACTATGATAAAGTTATGAGAAGTGAAAATAGATGCTGGGGTGAAAATGGAGAGATATAGTTCCTGGCATGAGGGCGATGTGGAATAATGATATAGGAATTATCCTAAAAAGGTATTATAATGTAGCTCAGTAAGGTTATCAACCAATCAAGTTTTATTATGTGATAAGTGATTATTAGTCAGATAGGTTTAATACATACATCCTTCATGGCTCAAATACAACATCATACAATCATTGGAACATAATATTAGGAAACTAAAACATAGTAGTCCTAATATCAAAAGAGTATCAATAATTTAAACCTAAGTTAAAACATATTCATATGCTACCGCCCATTAACAATTTAAGCATATATTCTAAAACACTAATTAAAAGCATGAACGCTAGAACATTTTAATTGAGTATCCTAATAAACATAAAAGCAGGTGAACTAAAATAACCTATAATATCATGGTATGAATACAATATTAAAAGTCTATAACCAGACAACATGAACGATATGATAATAACCAGACAACATTAGTGACATGTTATTGACTAGATAAGCTTTAGTGATGTTAGCTAACCGATATGATACGAGCCGGGTGACATTAATGATATGATTTTAGCGATATGATATTAGTCAAGCAAGCATGAGTGACATGATAATTATACTCAATGATAAGGTGACAAGTAAACTGGAAACATGTGATTTGCGAAACGAAAAGGTCACGGTTGCGAGGTACTTGCTTTGAGCACGTTCGATGGACACGCTACACAAGAGATCTGAGGTGCACAATTGCCCGGACGCTTCCTCAAAGGCCATGTGCGAACCTGCGAGGAAGAGATGGAGTCGAATCAGGCGAGGGTTAAGATAACCTACGGAAGGACTAGGACAGAAAGAGACCATTCGGTCGGAAGGAATCGCGATCGTTGGATTTCGCTGTGTGAATCATCGTTCAGCCAGAAGGAATCGCGATCGTTGGATTTTGCCATGCGAATCGTCATTCGGCCATGCGATTTGCCATTTGGCCATGCAATCCTACACCCTGTTGCACGACCCAGCAAAACCACCATGCGAACGCATGATTCAGCCACCCATTGGATCGGCCGTTGTGACCGTGGCACGGCCACCACCATCATCGTCAGCCGGTCGGCCGCCGCCCATGCCGCGCAGTTGCCAACCACAGCCACCCGCTCCAAGCGCCGAGCCACCCCGGCCGCGGTGCCATGCGTCGGTCGGCTGCCACGCCGAGCCACCACGGCCGTCGCTTCCGTCGACAGCCTACGCCCCTGGCCGCCGCCGCCTCGGACCGCGCTGCCCACGCGCTACTCCTAGTTGGCCACACTGCCCCTTGGCCACGCTGCTCGATGGGCCGCCGTTCGACCACATGCCGCCGCCGCGCCTGGCCTTCGAGCTGCCCGACGTCATCGCACTCGGCGCTGCTCGACGTGCCGCCACTCGACCGCATGCCACCGCCGCGCATGGCCTCCGAGCCGCCTGACATTGCCACGCCCGACGCGAGCCGACTCGGCCTGCTGCGTTGCCTGCATCTTGCGCCAGCATGGCCGTCGCCTCTTCGGCTTAAGCGTTGCCTCGACCAACTGCATCGCCCCAACCAGCCGCCTTTGGCCAACTGTTGGCCCTGAGCTGCCTGAGGGAGAGAGAGGAAGAGATTAATGGAGGTGAAGAGAGAGATTGAGAGGTTGGGAAGGATAAGAGTGAGAGATATAATGGGAGAGAGAGACACGAGAGAGAGATTGCGGTTAGGTTTTTTTGGGCGCTACAGCTCTCCCCCTTAGAAAAGATTTGGCCTCGAATCAACTAGCTCAAGAAGGTAGGACAAACGGAATTTGAGTAGATTAATTGGTTGCAGGGAATCCTAAGAAGGAAGCCTGAGACAAAAGGTCGAGATATTCCTCGCGCATCTAGGACTCCAATTCTTAAGTGCCTTTGTGTTCCATTTGATGGGACCACAACACCTTGACATAAGAAATGGACCGATGTCTTAGTTGACGCTCTGAATGCTACAAGATACGAATCAGTCGTGTGATGACGGTCAGATTCTTTGAGACCTCCAAGTGGTTTACTCCAATGGTGATCAGGATCATTTTGATACCTTCTCAACATAGAGACATGAAATACATTATAGACTCCAGACAAGGAAGAAGGTAACACCAAACGGTAAGTAAGCTTCCCGATCCGCTCAGTGATGGAAAAGGGTTCAACATGACAATGGTTTTCCTTTTGCCTCTAAACAGACCATGCCCTTGGTCAAGAAGACTCGCAAAAGAACCCGATTACCCACCTCGGATTCTAGTGGACGACAAGAACGGTCAACGTAACTCTTTTGATGACCCTGGGCTGAAAGCAAATTGTCCTTGAAATGCTCACCTTTTCCCCTTCCAAACACTGGCCTGCTGAGGCCCAAATAACTCTTTCTCCCCTTCCTCAACCTAAAGAAGGGAAGAACGGCGAAGCCTACATACCGAGCCTCAAAAGGAACCATGCCAATACTGGAGTGAAAAATTGTTATTATCAGGGAACTTTACAAGAAACAGCGGTTCTGCCAGCTGCCCTTCCAGGCGAGAATACAAGAACGCAACATGTCCTCCAACGTGCGAATGGTCATCTAGGATTGGCCATCAGTTTGAGGATGAGATGCTGTGTTGAAATTGAGTTTTGTACCCAGATTCTGATGCAAGCTCTTCCAGAAGTATGAAGCAACCTTAGTATTACAGCATAAGACAAAGGTTTCAGGAATGTCATAGGGACGAACAATTTTCTTGACATAGATATTAGCATGATCTCCGGCTGAGTAAGTGGTTTTGACCGGACTGAAAAGAGTTGTCTTGGTGAGACAATCAACAATGACCCAAATAGAGTCCATTCGCCAGAGTAATCTAGGAAGACCCACAATGAAGTCCATAACAATATCTTACCATTTCCACTGGAGAATCTCCAATGACTGCAACAGTCCGGCGGGATCACGGTGCTCTTGCTTTCGCTTGCTGGCACACCGCACATTGAGATACAAATTTAGCTATGTCCTTTATTCCTGGCCACCAAAACTGCAGCTGAAGGTCCTTGAAAATCTTAGTCTCACAGGGTGAATGGAATAAGGAGTTTATGAGCTTCACGAAGGATACCCCTCTTCGATTGTAAACCAGATGGCCCCCCAATGCTGTCACGGAAACGTGATAGCCCTTTGCCATCAATAGAAGAGTAGGGGCCCACAAGGTTTAGCCCGATCCACCTCTCCACGAGAGTGCCAAATCTCCAAACTTGAAGCTTGAGCTTCATGCAAGGCATCAACCGAGGGAATGAAGTTTTCGATTTCCCCAAGGAAAGTGCTAAGAAAGCGAAACAAGCATACTTTGGAGGCCCTCCAGCTCCTCCTGGACAGATGTTGGAATAGGAATGCCATCACTTTGCTTCCTGTTAAAGGCATCCGCCAGCACATTAGCCTTACCTAGATGGTAGTGGTTAGTTGAGTTCATGCTTCTTAAACTATCAAAAAGCATAAGCTATCCCCTTGTCCTCCTGCATAAGGACACACCCCAAACCAAATCGAGAAGCATCACAGGAAATCGCAGACTTCTTCCCTCCCAAGAGCAGAGCAAGAATAGGAGCAGAAAAGGCGCTCCTTCAGGGTGTGGAAGCTGGACTCACATTTCTCCCATCCAAAGAAACCGTTTGCCTTTCTGAGTCAACTTAGTTAATGGCTTGGAAATGGAAGAGGAATTCCAGACAAATGGTGATAAGACCCAGCCAAACCCATGAACTACGCATCTCTGCAACATTGCTGGGTCTCGGCCAGTCCACCACTGCAGCAGCCTTGGAAGGATCCATGGAAGGTCCTTACCGCTGATAACATGCCTAAGGAAATTGACAGATGGAAGTCAAAAGGCACATTCCTTTAGTTTAGCAAAGAGTTGATGTTTCCAAGGAAGATCAAGTACAATACAAAGGTGTTGCTTATGCTCCTCTGTGATACTGGAATAAATCAACATGTCGACGAAGAAATGATGACAACTGATCTAAGTACTCATGGAATACCCGATGCATTGGATCTATAAATACTGCCGAAGCATTGGTTAGCCAAAAAGTTATAACCATGAACTCAAAGAGGCTATAACAAGTGCGGAAGGCGATCTTCAGAGTAGCAAAAGTCTTGATTTGGACTTGGTGATAGTCAAACTGTGCATCTATCTTGGAAAAAAAACTTGGCACCCTTGAGCTGGTCGAAGAGATCATCAATACGAGGTAAATGGTAGTGGTTCCTGATAATCACAGCACTAAGAGGCCAACCATCAATGCACAATGCTGACTCTTACCTTTCTTATCCATGGAAGTGATCGGGGAAGCCCACTCTAAGGTATAGCGTCAAATAAAATCTTTGCTCTAAAGGGCATACAATTGCCGCTTCAACTTTTCTAACTCAGCATGGGATAGATGGTAAGGAGCCTTGGCAATAGGAGTGGTGCCAGGGATAATATCAATGGCACACTCAATTGCTCAAACTAGAGACTGGTCTGGAAGATTCGTAGAGGAGATATCAAGAAATTCTCGAACAATAGATAAATCTTTTGATAAGGGTCCAATGATAGGCTTCTCTAATATGGCGAGAAGGTAGCTTGATTGGTCATCCAGCAATGACCGAAATAGGAGGCCAAGAATAGGAGATTGAGGCATCACTTTTTGCCTTGATAAACAATCTCCCCATTATCCTGAAGAAGAATAATCTTGCGGTCAAAGCAATGGATAGTAGCAGGATGAAGAGATAGCTAATCCCTGCTTATAACAGGTCAAGGGTTGGATGGGCACCACAACTACGCTAATGCTGAAATTTGTGACTACTGAATGAAGCAAATTGCTAAAAAGGAGAAACTAGCTCCCAAGTTAACCAATGCAAGAGCAGGGCGTGAATTCAAGATAACAGCACCCTAAAGGTCAAGGGGAAGAGAAAAGGTAAGTGATACGATGGGTAGTAATAGGGAGGTAAGACGTGATAAACTACACCACTCTTGAGTCGATAATGCGTAGAGACGCACATCAGTACCCTTTGGTACGGTAACAATTGTAGCAGGAACTGGAGCCGTATTCTGATTGCCAGCGGTGAAGATGAAAAACAAGCTGGGTTGCATCGCCAGCCAGCCTGCGTGGCTGGAGCAACCCACATGGAAGAATTGAATCAGAATTCAGGGAAGCATAGGATTAAAACAATGTCACAGGATAGCAATGAAATAAAAGAGACGATAATTAGATATGAATTCACGGTAATATGCCAGTGACTAAATATGCATGAATGAATGACTTAACCTGAAGCCTCGTGTACGTGCAAAACATTTTCTTTTTCTAGAAACTACAGCCTGGGCTCTGATACCAACTGTAGCACCCACATACTGATGTGAGATACTACTATAGAACGTCATCACCAAAGTGAAGAATAATAATAAAAGCAATAATAGAAATCATTAAAAGATTAAAACTCTTAAAAGTACTTTAATAGAGAGCCAACAGAAGGTGAAACAAATGTTTGAAACATGGGACCGGTCCACTTCTAACCAAATAAAGAACAAATAAAATAACAAATAGTGGCAAGCCACGGTGCTGAAAACTCGAGTGCTTCCATCCATGCATGATGCTATCACTCCACTGGCCTTTTACCTGAGAATGAAAAGAGCAAGCGTGAGATTTGGAAATCTCAGGAAGTACCCAACAACGGTCGCAATACGACAAAAAAAGGGACAAGTAAGCTAGCAAGCAATTGACATAGGTTAAATGCAATGAAACTAGGTTACTAGCAACACTGATATAGATCAGAGATGGAGATCGTAGAAACAGTGTAATTAAACAAAATTGTTATTTAGTAAGTTATGGCAATGGCGCTGTCGATTACTCTCCACATACCCGGTTATACGAGAATGGCCAGGCACAACGCTGTCCTCGACTGTATAACCGCAGACAGGGTGTAATATCTTGAGTAACGAGAGTGTACAACCCCCCGTATGTTACCAGGTGGGGTGAAAATCTCTCATATATGTGGATAATTCCAAACCAGGTAACCGTTATATTATTAACATATTATATGGTGTGAATTTAAGGAACTAAGAGAAAGTTAAGATAATATTAAAAAAAGTGAAAAGATTTGCTAAGGTTGAAAATGAAGAAACATAATTCCTGGTATGAGGATGATATGGGATGATAATATGGTGATAAGGTAACTGATACATCATGGACATATCATATAGTATGAATTTAAGGAAACTAAGAGATGGTGAGGATAGGGCTACGATAAAGTTATGAGAAGTGAAAAGAGGTGCTAGGGTTGAAAATGGAGAGACATATTTCCTGGCATGAGGATGATGTGGAATAATGATAAGGTGATAATGATATAGGAATTATCCTAAAGAGGTATTATAATGTAGCTCACGCAAGGTTATCAACCAATCAAGTTTTATTATGTGATAAGTGATTATTAGTTAGATTAACATGTTTAAATACATATATCCTTCATGGCTCAAATACAACATCATACAATCATTGGAACATAATATCAGGAAATTAAAACATAGCAGCCCTAATATCAAAAGAGTGCCAATAATTTAAACCTAAGTTAAAACATGTTTATATGCTACCCCCCATTAACGATTTAAGCATAGATTCTAAAACACTAATTAAAAGCATGAACTCTAGAATATTTTAATTAAGCATCCTAATAAACATAAAAGTAGGTGAAATAAAATAACCTAGAACATCATGGTATGAATATAATATTAACAGTCTATAACCAGACAACATGAACGATATGATAATAACTAGACAGCATTAGTGACATGTTATTGACCAGGTAAGCTTTAGTGATATGCTAGTAGCCAGGTAACTTTAGTGATATAATATTGGCCAGGCAACCTTAGTGATGTGCTTTTAGTGATATGATATTAGTCAAGCGATATGATATGAGCCAGGTAATTGTAGTGATGTGATATTAGCTAAGCGATATGATATGAGCCGGGTGATATTAATGATATGATTTTAGAGATATGATATTAGTCAAGTAAGCAAGAGTGACATGATAATTATACTCAATGACAATGTGACAAGTAAACTGGAAACATGTGATCTGCAAAACGGAAAGGTCATGGCCGCGAGGTACTTCCCTTGAGTACGTTCGGTGGACACGCTGCACAAGAGGTCTGAGGTGTGCAACTGCCCGAACGCTTCCTCAAAGGCCACATGCGAACCTACGAGGAGGTGATGGAGTCAAATCAGGCGAGGGTTAAGATAACCTATGGAAGGACTAGGACAGAAAGAGACCGTTCGGTCGGAAGGAATCGCGATCGCTGGATTTCGCCGTGCGAATCGTCGTTCGGCCATGCAATTTGCCATTCGGCCGTGCTATCCCACACCCTGTTGCACAACCCAGCAAAACCACCGTGCGAATGCGTGATTCAGCCACCCATTGGACCGGCCGTTGTGACCGTGGAAATAAATGGCCACGGCCACCACCATCACCGCTAGTCGGCCGGCCATTGCCGCCGTCGGCCGCTGGCCGCCGCCCGTGCCACGCAATTGCCAACCACGGCCATCCGCTCCAAGCGCCGAGCCGCCCCAGCCGCGGCGCCATGCGTCGGCCGGCTGCAACGGCGAGCCGCCATGGCTACCACTTTCGCCGACAGCCTGCGCCCCTGGCCACCGCCGCCTCGAACCGTGTTGCCCGTGCACTGCTCCTGGGCCGGCCGCACTGCCCCATGACTGCGCTGCCCGACATGCCGACGCTCGACCACATGCCGCTGCCATGCGTGGCCTTCGAGCTGTCTGACGTCGCCACACTCGGTGCTACCTGACGCACCACCACTCAGCCGCACGCCACCGTCGCGCCTGGCCTCCGAGCCGCCCGACATCACCGCGCCCGGCGTGAGCTGACTCAGCTTGCCGCGCCACCTGCATCTTGCGCCCGCACGACCACCGCCTCTCTGGCTTAAGCGCTGCCTTGGCCAACCACACCGCCCCGACCAGCAGCTTCTGGCCGACCGTCGGCCCTGAGTCGCCTGAGGGAGAGAGAGGAAGAGATTAATGGAGGTGAAGAGAGAGATTGAGATGTTGGGAAGGATAAGGAGAGAGAGGGAGAGATATAACGGGAGAGAGAGACGGGAGAGAGAGATTGCGGTTAGGTTTTTTTTGGCGCTACACCTAGCACAACAACATATGCGCACAAAGCATGCCAGCAAGGACTAATCCTCTAAGGTATGGAAGGAAAAGGAATAAAGAACCAATGTGCATAATCTTGACATGCATGCGCACCATGGAGAGGTGGAATCATACAATATGTAGATCAAAATGATGCCGTGCACATTGGACGAACTGTTCGATACAAATAGAAATGTGACCATTTAATGTATTGGAAGAGACGGGCAAAGAAGAATTCGGTCAAAAGACAGCATGCATGATAAGAATAAGTCGGTGGATGGCAAGGAGATTCCCGAACTTGCGGTGTCATAGATGCAAGTGATTTCAAGTGGAGTTTGAGAGCCTATTTACGCAAAGCATTTGCAGTAAATTATATCATTTCTACATGAATTTTACAAAGTCCCTGCATTCCAAACTGCGCTTGAGTCCGAAGCTATCATGTTGTTTCATGTGCACCCACGGAAGAGGTATGGAGATCGGAACAAACACACTTGAATTTGCGGATTGCTTCAACATCAGGCTACATAAAGCAAACACACGTCGGCTATCAAAGCAAAGCTCGGCCTTTAAGGAGGAAAAATAACATAAGAAAAAAAAAATAGATCCCTCGTGCGCATTGGATTTGGACAAGTATAACCTTTCTTTAAGATGGAAAAGGAGAACTAATAATAGAGTGAGATGTGAGAATTAGTAGCTTCATAGAAGTTACGGCAGAGACACATAGCTTGGGATCAATGTCGAACTCACAAGGTGCGAATCAAGCTCTCTTTTTCATAAAGTTGTATTTGAATATTACATTTCTAAGGCTCTACTTCCCTCATTATGTGTTTTGTCATCAAAGTTCTTGTATTATTTCAAATGCTCATCTTAAAGACCTACATATACCAAACATTATATAAAAGAAATTTTAAACAAATTAAGCCGAGTGCATGAGTGCGAAGTGGCCAAACAACTTGAGTTGCTTTTTTCTATAGAAAATGTTTATAACAACTAGAGAGTAGGAGAGTCGTATAGAACTATGATACAATTGAGAGAAACGCAGCAACAAAAAACAATGCAGTGGTGGAATCGAAGTCGATCGATCGATCAGTACATGCGTGCACAGAAGTACCTCAATCCGTGTACAACAATCTGTGCACAATAAGTCGATCATTTATTGTGATACACAATGCCTCGCTTGGTACAGTACATATGTGACACTCGATGCTCTTGCTGGTGCCAAGTTGCTCTTGTAGGATTGAATACCGTAATTAGAGTGGGATAAATGACTGTCTCTATTTTTTAGAATCTCTTAGTATTTAGTGAAGGTTTCGATCTCTTGGTGCTCAACTGCTCGATCGATCGTTCAGTGTTTGACCGCTCGCTCAGCTGTGATCTTCGACCGATTCGTACGTACTCGAAATCTTCAACACAGGGAGCAAAATCTCTCGATCACGTCTGCCTTCGAGAAACCAATGCCTTCAAGTACTCATATTTTCTCTATCTTCCTTGCAGCGATTCGACACTTTTACACGTCGTTGGAAGTTTCAATCCAACTGCAATCACCAGCAACTTTTTGAGCAAATCAAAAATCAAATTGATTCAAGATGATGTTTATTGCTGGATTTTGTGAATTTACAAAATGCCCTCACAAGCACCTCTAAAAGGCTAGTCAAAACTAAAGCCTTTTTAATCTACTCCACCAAAAATCTTCTGTTAACCCTTAGCCTCTCCCTATTTTTTATAGGCTAACGCCCCAAACTATGTCCTCATCAAACACGGACACCAAACTCTATCTGTTCCAAAAATCAAGGGACCCGAAACCCTTCCAAACATATGTTTTGCATAATCTCTAAATCTTTCAAGTTATGGATACCAAACTCTATCCGTTCCAAAAATCAAGGGACTAGAAACCCTTCCAAATATGGGTTTTTCATAATCTCTAACCCTTCCCAGTTATAAACTACTTCCATAACTCTTTCAACTCAGCACATGTCGAAGCCTCTAGGACTGCACCTCGCGTAGCTTCTCCACGCATCATCCTCACATGTTGAAGCCTCCAGGACCGCACCTCCCGTAGCTTCTCCACGCATTATCTACCTTTGATCTCCACATGCTCCAGCGTGAGCCTGACCACCTCATGACATCCTCGATCGCCTGGACCTCAGATTTTTCTCTCCTTTCGGTCCTCTTCGTCATCGATCATGACCGTCCCCACGTCCAATCTGCACATGCAAAGATCAAAGAATGTTTTCCTGGCACAAGTTCTTCCCAATTTAACCAACATTAGTCCATGCACGCAAACCACACTGTTGACCATCAATAACTACGAACCAGATCATCCATGACTTCACTATCTATATTATCTAGAAATCAACCTCAGATCACTCAGTAAAACTGGTCAGACCGCCATGTCCAGGCCGGTCAGATCACTGGCCCGACACACACGAGTACTCGAGGTACTCTAAAATCACAAGTATTGAAGCACACAAAGCTTACAGGTACTAGCCGTGAAGCCTACGACAACCTATTGCAAAGCCTACGACTACCGATTGCGAGGTCTATGATAACTGATTTCAAACCCTATAACTACGACATCAGATTGTGAAGTTTACGACTATCGATCACAAAGTCTACAGCCACCGATCACAGATCAGGTACTGTAGTTACTGACCATCGACTACTGAGTACCGACCAGGTACTGCAGCACCGACCACTGATTACTGAGTACCGACTAGATACTATAGCAATCAATCAATTATTGTAGCTAAGACCACCGACCAGGCACTAAAGCAACGACCAGCGACCGGTTCACTGTAGCTCCGATCGTCCGTGGTAGTTCTGCTGCGATCGTTCAGCTATGGTTGTACCGTCATGATCGACCTGCCATGGTTGTTCTGCCGTAGTCGACATGTTGTGGTCATTCAGACGTGGCCATTCTGCCGTGGTTGACATGTTGTGGTTATTCTGCCATGGTCGACCTGCCAATCAGACTTTCCAATACAAGGCCGATCGGATCACCGACTACCGACCGCGGTCAAAGCCTGCCAATTCTAGTTTTGCAAAAGAGCACCTTCCAAAATTTTTACAAATGTAAATTTCAATGCAACCCAAATGTCAATTATTTATCATCACTATATGCATGACTTATACACACAGATCTAATAGTTCATTTTCATTTATGATGGAATTTCTTGAACCAACGGGCGGAGTTCTTGGGGTATCGCTTTTGTCCATCATTGTAGTCCACAAAGTTTACCCGAATCGCACAGTGTATCCACTCGCCCACTCGAAGTTATTGAGCAACGACCATGCAAAGTATCCTTTCACGTTCACTCCATCCCTGTGAAGAAAAATGCAATGCACAAGGTGCTAGCGACAAGTCGGCTACAGCACCGAGCACCCAGGAACACGACAATCTAGGACTGTGCAGCCACAGTGAGACCGGTTGTATACCAACGTCACACGCAATGTGCATAGTGGCGATGCCAGCGGCGAAGGGCAACAAAAGGCGCAAATGCGGACAAGTCATAAGGAGAGTCAGCATGAGTCCAATGATGGTGGTCGTAGCCATCATCACTAGAAGGCGCATGAGTCACGCAAGAATGCTGCTACATGCGGCAAGAGCAAGAAGGCTACCGCGTGCGTCAAGAAGAAGAAGACGATATGTGTCATCAGTGTCATGAGTCGACATGTCAGATGATGACAACAAGATTAAGGAGTTGATTGTTGGAACTAATCTTGTTGTTGGTCGTATTCATGTGTTCGAGTACTGTGTATTGTGTGTAGAGTACTCGGTGTGTTCGAGAAGGGTATGCTGTATGTAAAGTACTTGGTGTGTTCGATTACTATAGTCGTGTCGAGTACTCATGTGTTGAGTACTGTGTAGTTGTGTTGAGTACTGCGTGGTCGTAGTCATAAGTCGAACTACGCAGTGGTCATAGTCGTAAATCAAGCTGCACAGTGGTCGTAATCGTAAGTTGAACTGCGTAGTGGTCGTAGTCGTAAGTCGAACTGCGCAGTAGTCATAGTCGTAAATCGATGCAGATGGTACTCGAAGGAGTACTGTAACAGTAGTCGTGCTACAGTGGTCATAGCACAGTAGTCGTAGAAATCACAGTCGTAATTCAAGCTGCATTGTGGTCGATGTTCGGTACTCGTACGCTATAGTATTTCGGTCATGATCGAAGATCGGTAGTACCGTCTATGTAAGGAGATGCTGGTCGACAAGCCGTGGTCGGTGAAGCAGTCAATGAAGCCATGGTCGAAGATATGGTCGGAAAGCCGTGGTCGGTGAAGAGGTCAAAGGCACCATGGTAAAAGGCACTATGGTTGAAGCAGCTGTGGTCGTGAGGCATGGTCGAGAAGGACTTGAAGGAGAACAGCTGTAGTCAAAGGACTCGTTAATGGACCTGAAGTAGAACCCAAAGGACTTTGTGCGATCGTAGACCAAGCCAGATAGCAATTAGTCTCCACATAACTAGTCATGTCTACTAAACCGAATGTGATGGTTAGTGGAGCAAGTCATATGGGTAGTGGAGAGTGTACGAGTCATGGGGATCGTGGTCGGAAGAGTTGGGTAGTTTAGCCTGTACATTGTAATCAGAATATATAAATAGATGAGAAAATGGAAAAGCGGTGGCGGATTGACACAGCACAAATCTCTAGTGTGTCTTGAGTGGTACAGAGATGTCCGTGTGAGTTTCAACCACCATGTGTTTGTATCTGGTTCCGTCCCTAGGCCAACAAAAACCATAAGATTAGGTAGATAGGGTGTGCATTTCTTGGTTGCATATACTGATCGGAGAGTTGGGCCATTGCATAATGGTTCTTAGCGCTCTGTCACAGCTTCATGCTCAGCTTTAAATTACAGCTTGCAGCTTAATCTGGATCTCCGCATTATTTTGATGGCCACCATGCAATGAGATCGACTTCTTAGTGTTGATGTCAGAGCAGGCAGGCCGTATACAGTGGTCGAGCAGGTTGGTATGGGCTCAATTTGGCAATTTGCAGCATAGCACATATCATGTACATGTGGCCTATTTGGATGGTGGATAGAGTAATATAAGATTGGTATGACAATAGAGGGGATGAATAGTGCCTTTAAATTTTTCTCTAAGTATTCATCGATCCTTTACTCTAATAGCTGTGAGAAGCTACGAAGATCAAGAACCCAAAATTTTGAAAATTGATATGCTACAGTAATTTCAACCCTATGAATAGTAAATCCACAACTATTTCAAAAACGAAAATCCATAAACCTTTTGATTCATAGTTTCAAAAAACTTGACACTTATACCAAGGCTAGATCTTGACCTTAGAAACCTATCCCAACCAAAAATCTTGAAAGAATTAGAGAGAATTGGGATATTTTGGTTCGTGAAGCTTTGTTATATTAAAACCGGACCAAAACCTAAATTGAACTAACTCTCAAACTAAATCTTCAAATCACTTGAAATTTGGTATGCACAATTCAGTATACACCTTCTCTAGGATGTCAAAAACCTATTTCTATCAAAAATCAAGGAAATCGTTGCCAAATTTCTGACCTTTTTTCTGTTTGAAGGAAGTTTGCATAAAAAACGATGAATTTGCCTTGTTCTTGGGTGAATGATGGCCAAGATGGTTTAGATGTATTCTCGCATATCATAGCAAGGTAGAACACAAAGAAAATAAGGTAGAAACAGTTGAATCAAGAAATCACTTGGAGAGACCAAAAAGAGTAAAAACCAGGTTTCTTCATGAGCTTGCCAACCAAGTGCCTCGATAGGTGGATATTGATTTTCAGAGGTTATCTCCATCTCTTGCACATCCTTGGCACAATATGATCAAGAAGGGAAAAGAGAAGAGAAAACCAACCAAATCAAGAGCAAATCAATCAACACAAGATATATCCATAGAGATAAATAAAGATTGATGTATTGCTGCTTAAGGATAAATGTTTTATAGCCACTTGACTTGGAGAATAAGAGAGCACACCATAGCACTCAATTTTTCTTAAACTCTAACCCTAGAATTCATGAACCCTTTGTCTCAAGAGAGGATGGTTAGATGGTCAACTAAATAAATGGGTTAGTCAACCCTATCTAACATTTAGCGGATATTATCCACTTAGCACATATAGAAAAAATCTGATAACCCTACGCACACGGGTTTTAACTTACGCACTATATTTATGCACATTTTTCAAAGCGCATAAGCCCACATCCGCTAAGTCTTTAGTCTTGATCCAACTTAATCTTCTCAACTTCTCCTTGACCTAAACCGCTCTGCCAAGGGCCGCGATTTTGCTCTAAGGTAGTTTCCGGTATTTTGGCCAAACTACTAAAATACCATTTTTTGACGAGGTTATCTCCTTCTATTGCAAGCAATTGCCATGCTTGCCACGTGTAGATGCACCACTAACTTGCCACACATCGGTGTGTCTCTCCTGTTTTGGTTCCACCGGACCACAGGTCATTTGGACTGACCAAGTCACATAGTGCAACCCATTGTTCGAACTTCCCTTTAATATTTTTCATCTTTCTCGTGCGTGCTTGAGCCCACCATTTCACCCAGCATTCTCAATTGTTCTGAGCCTCTGCTCATCTATGAGCGTAGCATCGATTCTCGTCATTGACCATGGTTGACTCCAAATGACCCAGCATATCCAAAGATAAAGAAATTATTTTCGAACACAAGTTCTCCTCAACTTAACCCACATTAGCAATAACATATCTCATACAATCTATAACCACTGATCTAAGTCACCAAATCATTCTATGACTCAAATCTTTGCTTCTCTCCCTCAAATCTACTGCTCGCTTGCAGCTATTGCTCATGTTCTGCTCCTCTTACATTGCTTACGTGACCCTTTAAAACATGAAGACTCAACTAACAAACGGACTCACAAACCGAACTGGTCGCATACACGGAAACGGAAACGTCTCAGACACACACATACGGCAAGCCTCACAGGCTCGGATACATATACGTATCCGTATACATGGCAAGAACGCATATACGTGTACGGACTCATACGAACTAAACAAGATTAGACTCTAACAGACCTTCTCATATGATGTTTCAAGTAGACAGTATCGAGATCATGACGCTCTCTCTGAACGGGCTCTAAAACGACGAGACAATTCTTCATGCATCGTCAGCCAGGACATCGTAGATGGAGAGGTTTCTCTATGGTTTTTTTAGGTCAATAGGTCACCGTGGTCTATCAATTGTTCGTTGAATAGAATCTGTATCTAGGCCCAATTTGAAAGTCACGTTCCATATTCAGCAGAGACACAATTGAAAAAGGCTCCGAATTACGCCGAAACGAATACATGTTTTATTCCATCAAATCGCATAATCACTTATTGTAACACAGAGTCACACACTGCCTCAAGTCTTATTGCTGGTGCCAAGTTTATGTTCATTTCTGGAGGAACTTTTTGAACCAATGGGCAGAGTTCTTGGGGTATCTCTTCAATCCATCGTTGTAGTCCACAAAGTTTATCCCGAATCGCACAGTGTATCCACTCGCCCACTCGAAGTTATCGAGCAATGACCATCCAAAGTATCCTTTCACGTTTGCTCCATCCCTGTGAAGACAAAAAGAATGCACTGTCATCTAACATCTTTATTAAGTACTTCACTGACAGCTGAGTGTTTTAATTAGTGCTCGGACCTTATAGCACTCAGCAGGGCCAGAAGATGCTTGTGGTAGTATTCTATCCTGGTGTCATCCTTCAGGGCTTCCTGGAGTGGTAGGCTCTTGTTGTTGGCTTCGTCAACGCCTAAAATACAGAGAAGAGATATTTTTCAGTTAAGTTTTAGTCTGGTTCTTTGGTATTAAGGAGATGAAAATACTTTTTTTTTAAAAAAATGGCTAGGAGAGGAAAGTACTAAGTTATACTACAATGTTGACTTGATTGCAAAATCAGGACATGGTATAGTATGTTCTAGTTTGCACTCTCGCTGAGAAAATAGAGAACGTATTATTGATTTGATCTCACCATTTTCAGTGATGTAGACTGTAGGATTTCCATAGTTCTCCTTAACATAAAGAAGGAGCTCACGGAACCCTCGAGGGTAGATGTAGAGCCAAGGCGAAGCAGCCTACAAGAATGTCATTTATGGAACTGAATCATCATAAATAAAAAGTGGGGAAATAACTGGCGGTTTGTTTTAAGTGGAGAAGGAAGTGGGTAGGTTACCTGAGGACCTATGGGGACACCATTTCGAACACCTAACATAATTGGACAAGGTTAGGATATATTATATGCTACAAGTACATGTACTTTCCAAACCAAATATCAAATATTGATGCCGAAACAACGTCAAGTAAATGACTCAATCTAACAGAGGCTACCGGAGTTATGGCATTTCTCTGTAGTTCATGATTGTAAACACAGTACCCATGCATGCTTCAATGTGAACACTCTCCATTAATGTTAGAATGGTAAATGAAAAATAGGGGCAGATTCCTTGACTTTGTTGGCTCACCTGTAAGGTTCGCTCGAGAATCAGTGTTATAGCTGGTGTTAAGGCCATTTGATGGAGGAATCTTATAAGCATAGTATGCAGTGTAGTAGTTGAGTCCAATGAAGTCAAATGCACCCTTGACCAACTCAGATTGTTCTTTGGTGAACTGTGGCAAGCGGTTTCCGACCAATCCTCTCATACTTAATGGGTAGTGTCCTCTAACGAGGGGATCCATAAACCTACAAGGATATTCCCGATAAGATTTGTATTTTCTTGTGGCTTTTGGTTACGAAATTACGTGAGGCATCGAGAATTACCATCCAAGCTTGAAGTCTATGGCGCGTCTTGCTGCATCCTCATTGGGTTTGGAACTAGAGAAGGGAACAAACCAGTCGGAGACTAAAGTTATTCCAATCTCTCCCTTTTGCACGGCCTGCATTTGAAATTCAATGTCATCCAAATGTGATTGCAAAACCCAAGTCATGATCTAAATGGAATTCATTTGGCAATTAGAACATATTCTCCTCATGATCTAAATGGAATTCATTTGGCAATCAAAACATATTCTCCTAAGGAAGCTCCTTTTCATATGCGATATTTTCTGAATTCGAAGTGTATGCATGCTCAGGGATTTATTCATGCCATAAAGCCATAACAAACAACATGTTCAAATTCAAGTATTCATCTTATAAGTCCTAAAACATATTATTATTTAGTAAAGGGTAGAATTTATGAATATATACTGAAGGACCATGTGAGAGGATCCAGGTTTGTGTTGTGATGAACTATTGCCATTTTAGAGGACCTAGAAATTGAATTTTGTAAATTTGCGGTTTTCATAGTTGTTTTCAAACCTACCAGTCTGACCGACCAAAGGTGGCGGTCAAACCAGCTACCAGTTAGATCGGCCGGCTCTGGCGGTCTAACCGGCAACCAGCAGCGTTCAGACCGGCCAGGGCTGTGATCTGACCGATAGGGCAAGCTACTTCAGCTGAAAATTGGAGTTTTGGTTATTTTGGTCATGAGTCAATTTTGTTTGACCTAGATCAGTGCGTATTTATTGCATGATGCATGTTTCAGCTAACAAAGGTTAAATTGTGAAGAATTTATACCTGAAAATAATTTCCTTGTATTAAGATGTGCAGAAAGGTTTGGAGTCAACCATGATCAATGGCGAGAATCAGGGCTATGCTTATGGAGGAACTGAGGACCAGAATGTCAAGGATGCTGAGTGAAATGACTGAGCTCAATTATAGTATGAGAAAGGTGGGAAATGTTGAATGGAAGTTTAAGCAATGAGTTATACCATGTGGCTTGGTCAATCCAAATGAGGCATGGTCTAGTGGAACTGGAACATAAGAGACTTGTCGATACATAGCAAGCCAGTGTTGCATCTACATGTGGCAAGTATGGCAATTGTGTTGCAAGGAAAGTTGAAAACCGGGTCAAGAAAAGGTATTTTGGTAAGTTGACCAAAATACCGAAAACTACATCAGATCAAAACCGTGGTGCTTGAATAGCATTTGGAAAAGTGGTTTAGGTCAAGGAGAAGCTAAGAAGATCAAGTTAGATCAAAGGGTAAAGACTTAGCGAATTCGTGCTTATGTGCTTTGAAAAACATACGTAAGTGTAATGTGTGAGTAAAACCAGTGCTGTGTGGGGTTAACCGGTTTCTCCCATATGTGCTATTGGATAGTATCTATTAGGGTTAAATGGGACTGATTGCCTTGTCTATTTAACAGGTTGGATGGACACTTGCTAGTTAACCATCCAATCTTTACTTATGAAAACCAAGTGTTATAGGGTTAGGATTTAAGAAGTGTGAGTGTTCTGGTGTGCTCTCTTGTCCACCAGGTAGAGTGGCTATAAAATCTTCATTCTCAAGTAGAAATATATCAATTTTGTTCATCTCTCATGGATCCCTCTTTGTTTTATTGATTTGCTCTTAATCTTGTTGGTTTTGATCTTTTCTCTTCCCTTCTTGATCCTGCTGGATGCCAAGGAGGAGTAAGTGATGGAGATATGTTATGAAAAATAAATCCCCATCCATCGAGGCATCAGGTTTCTCATGTTCTTGAAGTTACTCGTTTTCGCTTGGATTTGATCTTCTCGGGAGATGTCTTGATCTAAGTGCTTTTGCCTCAAATCTTTGAGAGTTCTTATTTGTTGTGATATGTGAGAATACATCTAGAGCTATCTTGGCCATCCTCCACCCACAAGCAAGTTATATTTCTCATTTTTCTCTTTTGCCTGATTTTAGTGCTTCCTTCCTTTAAATAGGAAAAAAGTCATAATTTTGACAACGATTCTCTTGATCATTGATAGGAATAGATTCGTGACATCACAAAGAAGGTGCATGCCAAGTTTCAAATCATTTGAATTTACAGATAAAAAATTATATAATTTTTTGTTTTGAAATCGTGTTGAGTTTAGAGTTCGTTGAGCCAATTTTACTGTTCATCAGCCTGATCGTAAATTGCTAGAGGTCAGACCGGTAGCACAATGAATTTCTAGAGTTTTGTCCTCTTTGGCTTGTGGCTTCGGTGTGCTTAAGTGTTTGTAATTCCGCAGCACATTGTTGTTGATTTTTAGGAGAAAATTTTGAAAGAGCCATTCACCTCCTGATTTGCTATACTCGATCCTACGTACACATAGCTAAGTTGGTTATGTATATATTCAGAAGTTAGTTAAAGTAACCACTAATGTATATGTGTCCATGACTGGCGCTGAGCCTTCTTTTTCAGGAATGCAGTTCAGAATAGCGGTAGCAAAATCTAAAATAGCCAGCTGCAGTTTAGCAGTTACTATGGTTAATATACCCACTAAGGTATACATTTACTAATTCTGTGGAACAAAAGTTGGACTGGACGGCGATATGATATTTTCCTGGAGTTATATAATTCAGCCGGTAAACTAATTGACTGTATTTCCCCGCTGTACACTAGGACTGAACTGAAACTAAATCTTAGTGATACTATTGGAGTATCGAAGTCAAATTTGCATATCTCTGATTGGTTCGTCAGTCATGGATGAACCGTAGCTGCATAAAAGACTCATTAATTACCTGATATTTCGCTTTGTACAACCGTACTGCTTCTGCATGGGCGAGTAGTTGATGATGACATGCAGTGTAAGGCTCCCTTCCTGAATCTCCAACACTGCATTTTCCCTGCTCCCATGGAGAACACCGGCCCGGTGCCAACGTGCCAGATGCATATCCCATAGAGCAGAAGGTCCAGGGCTCATTAAACGTGATCCAGTGCTTCACTCGGTCACCAAACTCTTTGAAGCAAACTTCAGCATAGTCCTTATAGTCATTTCTGCAACAGTTACATTTTTTAACAGTAACTTCAGTATGTATACAAACTGCACAGATTACAGCATGGTACTATTGTTCTTATAAGGACTGAGCTTTTAGTTAGCCTATTACTGTGAAATGCAAAACGCGTAGCCGCGTAGGTCCATGCATGCAGCAAGCTTATTAGACAATCCCGACTTACCTTTCATCAGTTCCATTAAATAATATATTGACTGGGAAAATGAGCCCCAGAACTCTAGAAGCTATTGACAATTGGAATTGAGGGTATTTTAATTCCTGCATGATATGATGTTGACAATAATTTTAATTGTAGTAGGTAGTTTGGTCCTATCATATTTATCGAAAAATTAGGCAGTTTTAGTACAGTTTCAATACAATTAAACTATCTTATCATACTCAATTAGTGTTTCTTAATCTGGTTGCTTTCCAGTTTAACCTATACAGGTAAGACTAGTTGTACTTTTAAGCGAAAAAAGTACTAAAAGAATATTTGGCTTACATGATATTAGGGCTAAGAAACCCTCCATATTTATCTTCCAATGCCTGAGGTGAGTCCCAATGGAAAAGGGTCACAAATGGTTGCACCCCTGCAAATATATTAGATTGTAATACATCTTAAATGGATCTAATAATTGTCTTTGCATGCTATAGCTATTGGAAAAGTCTACCTAAATACTGAAGAACAGACGTGTGTACCTTTCAACAAGAGCTCATCGATCAAGTTGCTGTAATACCTGACACCATCTCTGTTGACTCCGCCGCTCAGACTTCCGTCTGCCATGACAATCAGACGTTAACGTTTGTGAAGGACCATGTGAGAGGATTCAAAATTATGTTGTGATGAACCATTACAATTTAGGGAGGTTAGAATATTCAAATTGTATTTTGTCGGATTTTTGAAACTGTTTGCAAGTCGGCTGGTCAAACCAGCTCAAGGGTGGAACTAGGTCTGACCAGAGTTCATCACCGGTGAGACCAATGCTGGTTTTCGGCTCAAACCGATAAGTGCCAACAGTCTAACCGCTATAGCGGTGCCGTCAGATCAGCTGGATGTTGATACTTCGGCTAGTTTTTGTGATTTGGGGTTTTGGAGTCTCACGATGATTTCTGTGACTTAGATCAGTGGTTTTAGATTGTATAAGACATGTTACTACTAACATGGGTCAAATTATGAACAACTTGTGTTCGAAAATGATTTTTTAGTCTTTAGATATGTAGGGTCCCTTGGATTCACTATGATCAATAGTGAGGATCGAGGCTACGCTCATGAAGGAGGTGAGGCCTAGAATGATCGAGAATGTCCGGTGAGATGGTGAGCAAGACGGGAAATATCGAAGGCTTGCTCGAACGATGGGTTGCACTATATGGCTTAGTCGTTTCAAGTGAAACGTGATCTAGCAGAACCAGAACAAGAGAGACTTGTCGATACGTTGTAAGCAAGTAGTGTACCTACATATGGTAAGCATGGCAAGTGCTTGTAATGGAAGAAGATGACTTGATCAAGAAAGAATATTTTGGTAGTTTGACCAAAATACTGGAAACTATCTTGGAGCAAAACCACGACGCTTGAGCGGCGCTTAGGAGAGCAGTTTCGATCAAGGAGAAACTAAGAAGATCAAATTGAATCAAGGTGAAGGACTCAGTGGATTCAGGCTTATGCACTTTAACAAGCGTGCATAAGTATAGTGTGTCTCATATGTGTGGGGTTATTGGGCATTCCCCATCGTGCTAGCCCATCTATTTAATAGGTTGTGCTAGAGATTTGTAATTAACCATCCAACCATATTTTCTTGAGTCTAAGTGTTCACAAGTCAGGGTTAAAGTTTCAGAGGAGTTGAGTGTTTTGGTATGTTCTCATATCCTCCAGGTGGAGCAGTTGTAAAACCTTCATCTCCAAATAGCAATATATCAATTTTTATTCATCTCCATAAATCTCTTTTGTATTGATTGATTTGCTCTTGTCTTGATTATTTTCCCTTTTCTCTTTCCTCTTCTTGATCTTGTTGTGCCAATGACGTATAAGAGATAGAGATATCCTTTAAAAATCAATCTTCACTCATCTAGACACTTTGATAGTAAGTTCACAAAAGGAACCCAATTTTGCTAGATTTTGGCCTCACCAAGTGATTTCGTGATGGTTTTTGGCTTGATTTTTTCGGTGTTCTTACTTCTTGTGACATGTAAAAATATATGTAGAATCATCTTAGCTATCCTCTGCCCATGAGTAAGTCATATTCACCGTTTTCGTAGTTTGCCCGGTTTTGGTGCAATCTTGCTCAAATATAAAAAATGTCTGAATTTTAACATGGATCTTTATGATCTATAATGGAATAGGTTCCTAAGAACTTAAGTAAGGTGTATACAAAATTTCATAGTATTTGGATTTGTATTTTAGGAGTTACACCAAAAGAGAGCCGCGTCAGGCTGTTTCTGTTTAGGGGCCGGTCAAACCTCCAGCCACCTGTGTTACCGGCTTGACCCTAGCGGTCTGACTAGTAGGAGGTTTGCACTCTTCCAGTTTTTTATTCCTTAGTTGAATTGATTTGAGATTTTAGCTGTGGATTTAATTCTCGATCAGTAATTCTCTAGTTATTTAAGAATTTGACCAAGCATACTTGGGGGCAAATTTTGGATGGCTCCACCTCCTCTCTATTGCCTATTCGGTCCAACAAACATTTGATGTAATCAATAACTAGGAATTTGGAAGATATGCGAAAACTTCTACTCGAGAGAAAAAAAAAGGAGAGAGAACAACTCCAAATGGCTTCAGCTTTTGACTTTTTTAGTTTTTGACTTATTTAGGCCAGAAGTCGCTTGGAACGCATCAGCTTCTAATTTTGGCTTATTTTGATCTTTTGGCTTTTTCTCTCTTATTCCTTTGCATTGTTCATGACGACACAACCTTTTTTTTCTTAATTTTTTTAGAAAAAATAAACAACCGTTACAATAAAATTTCAGTCAAAAGCTAAACCCGAAGCCGACTGCCGTTTGGAGCGGCCCCACGTATCACTTCTGAAAGATATGGTCACGTACTTGGAAGAATTCTCGTCCATGAGATGGAGAACCTGTATGCATCCATTCCCATATCCTTCATGATGTTCACATCTTCCTGCAGTTTTTGGCAACTCCCTCTGGATCAGAACTAATCCATTTTTATTTGGGTAGATTCGAATTAAAATTTAAAGAACTTGTAATAAACTGAATAACCAATATCTCTAAAATCTAACAGAAATAAAGAACCTAACACAACTTTGAGTATGTATGTAATTAAAATTCTCACCAAAAAATCCACTAGAAAGAGCAAGACAGCAGCTATTGAAAATGCTACTCCCTCTATTCTTTTGTTGTTGTGTACCGTATGAACTAAGTATCCGAGTTGAACATATAAGGAGGGTATAAATATATACCTCTAACCTTATTAATAAATCTTCATGTTTCTTATGTGCTTTTATGCTTGTTGTGATTGTTCTCTCGTGTGAGAGATGCCGTTGGTTTCAACATTTTTTACTTGATGTCCTAGAATCCGTGCGGTCCAACTTTACAAAGTTTGTCCGCTAATATATTTAAAACTATCTAGATTGGCTATATAATAATTGTATAATTAGATCTACCGTTAAAAAACTTTCATAATATTATAATTTTATTAGTATATCTTAATGTAAAGTTATAAAAAAGTAACAGCAAAAGTTGTATCTCGGAGACTATAAAAAATATTAAAAATGTCAATTAAAAAAGAAATGAGAGAGTAATTGCTACCTTATAGAGATGGTAGGAGTCCACAGCCACATCCCCGTTGCTTCTGTCGGCGATTTTATCTGGCAAACCAGAGATCTGTTAATAAACAAAGATGGCACCTTGCCCATTGTTTCGGCGTGTAGCATGCAAGGCAGAGACAGGCAGATAAAGAGATGTCAGATATACATGCCTGGGTGCTGGTGAGTGAAGGTGTCCCAGATGCTTGGTCCCCTGCCCCCCTCCATTGCAGCACCCTCATACTATATGTGAAGGGCCAGCCAACTCACAATTAAGATCAGACTAAAAAAAACATGTCGTGGACTCGTGATGCAGCTAAACATACATCTTTGTATTAAGAAGAAAGTTTGAAAAGACAGTACAAGGAGCAGCTAATAGAAAACACAGTGCAATTGCAAAGAAATGCCTAATGCTGTATCAGAAACTTCCAATGCAGCCTGTCCAGATATCCTGCCCCTGCCGACCTCCAAACTAAGCATTCACTCTTGATTTGGTCTACCAGGCCCTCAGCATTTTTCACTTCACTCATAAAATTAATTGGTTAAAACTTCGTATAGCTTGTCAGAAGTCACTGGACTCCCATGATCTCATTATTTCCCCCGAGAACCCGCAGGAGTTCTGCGCGTCATTGCATTGAGAATCAGAACAACAAGGAGGTCAAGGTTAACTGGCCATAGAGGCCGCAACCCAACCATCACATTGTTCAGGTTTAGGAATGCTGAACTCAAATAAGGAAACCAACAACCTATGTTACGTATGAACGAAAGAGAAGTGGAAACCTGATAGGACGACGATGCCGTCCCGAAGATGAACCCCTCAGGGAAGCTTCTCCTGTGTATCGGCGGCGGCTGGCCGGCGCCATCGTAGGCGCCGGAAGCGACAGCCAGAAGGAGGAATGGGAGGAGAAGACGCCCAGGCATCACCACTCCAGCCATGTGGTGTGTGATCACAAGAATAATAGAGCTTACTATATGCGAAAGGCTTCCCTTGCATCACATGAATATATAGGCCCATGCATGCATGGTAGAAATATCACTACTACAAAAAAAAAATCATCACCACTCCAATACTCTCGAAGGATAAGCTCTGCATGCAACTGATGAAATCACCATTGCAATTTTTTTTAATCCCCTGATCTCTCGGCCAGAGCGCCCGTTTTTCCTTTCTTCAACTCAGTCACGGCTCACGATCCCAAAGAACATGCATGCATGCAATAATCCAAAAAACCTTAATTAGCCTCACTAATCACCTATCTAATCACCTCACCGGCTCACCGCTAATGAACGTCACGGCCAAGGCTTCAAAGATCCATCAGAAGCGTTTCCATCTCATTGTTTTCTTGTTTAATACATAGATTCCTGTCAATTATAGGGAACCTTGATTTTGTTGACCACCATCACAGCTAGGACACCGGCAATTTCACAGTAGAAAACTGTAGAATATTTAGTTTTGTTGCAGATCGACGGTCATGCTGTCCGTGAATGCAGCCAAAATGCTAAACGTATTTCGTGGCTATATATTTTTCTAGACAAAGGATAACCCAGCTTTTATTGAAAGCTAGTAAAAAGTTTTACAACGTTCCAACTGGACAGATCGCTGGGGATTCCAGCTTACAAATGCATTTCACTTCCCACTTCGTGGCTACATATATTGATCAGAGAGCTGGGCCATTGCATAATGGTTCTAATTGTCACGCATCTGCCATAACATTAATTTGCAGGCAGGCCATATACAGAGGAACTGCAGGTTAGTTGGCGCTCAATTTGCAGCACGGTACATAGCATGCGTATGCACGTAGTCTATTCGGACGGTGGATATAGACAGCATCGAGATCATGACGCTGTCTCTGAAGAAGAGCGAACACAAGAGAAGCTGAGATCTCGTGTCGTCCGAAATTGGCGATGACGTGCTGAACACAATTTCTAATGCGTTGACCCGATGTGATGAAATCACCATTGCAATTTTTTTAATCCCCTGATCTCTCGGCCAGAGCGCCCGTTTTTCCTTTCTTCAACTCAGTCACGGCTCACGATCCCAAAGAACATGCATGCATGCAATAATCCAAAAACCTTAATTAGCCTCACTAATCACCTATCTAATCACCTCACCGCTAATGAACGTCACGGCAAGGCTTTAAAGATCCATCAGAAGCGTTTCCATCCAATCTCGAATCCCGTGCTCTTCTCATTGTTTTCTTTTTGTTCGCTAAATCACGGCGCCGCCGCACACAGTATCTATTTTATACGGTTTACTCCCTCTCCTATTCAATCTCTACGCAAAACCTTAATACAACTCGTCCAATTGGGTCTAGACCTTTTTTACTTTAACTAGGCATTTGACCTACTAATTTTGAAGGGATCCGAAATCCTTCCTAACACGGGTTTTTACACGCTTCCGATATTTCAACTCATCACGTGTCGAAGCCTCCAGGACCTCATCTCCCATAGCTTCTCCACGCATCATCCACCATGTGTCATAGCCTCCGGACCACATCTCCGTAGCTCCAATGTGTATCATCCATCTATCTCTGATCTCCATGTGCCCCAAGCACGAGCCCGACCATCTCGTGACCTCTTTTATCGTCTGAACCTCGGATCTCCCCATCCTAGTCCCAGTCCACCTCGTCACTGACCATGATCGCCTCCATGCTCACCCTGCACATGCAAAGACCAAAAAATATTTTTCTGGCACAAATTCGTTCCAGCTTGACCAACATCAATCCACGCACGCTACACGTCTCGCATAACATTAAACAAAATTACCAATTATTCATCATCACAAATTAACCATTGTCAATTATTCATCACCAAAATATTCTAGACAATCCACATGGTCTAACAATCTCCCCCTTGATGAATATATTGACAACACTTCAAGATTGCATGATGAATTAGCTTTAAATAGATATAAGTGAAGAACTGAAGCCGAAAAAATATTTTAAGCCACAAGTCTCAAATCTCTCCCCCTCAACACAAGAGAGACAAAGTTAGCAAATCTCTTTGAAATCTCTTCATTCTCTTTAATTTCTCACAAAGCACACCAAATCTCTCCCCCTTTGGCAATGTAATCATTAAGAAAATTCAGAAAGTAATAATTCTAAGAAAGAGCACTGAGAGTAAAAATCAAGAAGCTTTGTAGATTATCCAAATCATTGTGCATTGATTTAATAAAGCAACCAAGCCATATTTTTGAGTAGAGCTATCTAAATCATATAAAGTTATATATCATATAGCAATGCCAAATCTAGTCTTGAGCATGATTAAGCAAATTATATTAATAACAGGCATCTCAACAATGACCAAATCAATTATAAAGAGTACAATGAGATATCACGACAAAAAGCCAAAACCTAAAAGTGAAGCAAAATTTAAATCTAGACGAGCTAACAGTCTCATATAACAACCTATTGCTCCACACTCAATTCATATGCATGTAGCATGCTTGTAGCATACTTCTTTTCATAATAAAAATGCTTGTAGCATACTTGTTTTAGATGACGGCATGCTTGAAGTATACTTCTTTTCATTTGTGCACTTTTTGTGCCTTTTTCTTTTTGTGTACCATGGCATGCTTGAAGCATACATCTTTTCAGCTGTCTCTTTCTCATTTTTATAACATGCCAAATTGAGTGATCATAAAAAGATCGCAATATGAAACATGCGAGCCTCATAGCCAAGATTTAAAAATAAGACTCACAATCAAGCTGATCCTTTTCGATGAACATCGTAAAGTACTACCTATAATTAATCTAGTCAAAGTATTCTGTCATATCATATTTTAGTTCAAATATAGCAAATTAATTATAGTCTGTCATAATCAAAGCTACACAACATATGAGAAAATATGATAAAGAGAGCTCTATTTAAATAACTCATTTAATTTCAATGGCTTGGACTTATTTATTTATTTGATAAGTATAATAAACAAAACTTCCTAAATTTTTAAACAACAAGCCCCCCTCAGAATAATCTCATAAGATGTAACACACCCAACTCACTTCGCACATGAGCAAAACGAGAAATATCAAGCGACTTAGTGAGAATATCAGCCATCTGAAAATCAGACTCAACAAGGTGTATGGCTACATCACCTTTTCCACATGGTCTCTCAAAAAGTGAAATCTTTTGGAAGCAATCAAAAAGAGTGAAGAATCATCAAGTGTTCCAATCAAGGAATGAAGTAAAAGACCGGAACCTAATCAAGCTTATATTCTCCATCCTTGTCAGTTGTTCTTACATCACAGGAAACATTGGTCTCATCATATTGGGGTTAGTGAAATAAGATTTAGGAATCAAGTACCGAGACACACGACGAATAGGAGCAACAAAGGTAGAACCAAAATCACGTGTATGTGGATGGTCAGAATGTCGAAAAGAACGTGAATTATTTGAATTAAATCTCAACCTTGCATGTGAAGAAGATTTAAAGCCATCATAAAACTTCTCCAAAAACATATCTTTCACATTTGATTTAGGAACAAAAGACAATGCACATTTTTGTTTTAAAGTATTCAATCTTTTCTTTATCTCTTTCTTAGCACGCCTAAAGCAAAATCTATGTAAGTGCCCATCTCTTCCACAGTAGGTGCAATGGAATTTAACATAACCAGAATTCTTTTGAGATGATGAGCTAGCACCTTCATTATTATTAGATGAACTTTGCACAAAGACAGCAAATTTAAACCCAGTTTGTTTTGGTTCAAGTTTCACTTGAATTTTTCTAGGTTCAAGAGCCTTAATAATCTTATGAGGATTATTCTTGGCATGTTTAACAAAATTAAATCATAGACCACGATTTTTCACACTTGTTTTGACTTGTCCAGAATCATTTTCAAATTTTTCTTCCCAAAAGAAAATCTCTCTAAGGTGTCTTTCAGGTACTCATTCTCTTTAGCTAGAGTGGGATAAGTTATGCATTTAACAGGTTCATTCACAAGATTTTTAGAAGCACCAGACTAGCCAATTTTTTTCTTTTTCAGCAAAATTATTAAGTTATCTAGTCAAAACTTTTATTTCAGTGTTAAGTTTAGGACAATTAGAGCAAAAAGATATCTCATGATAAAGCATCTGTTGAATTGTTTCTTGTGATGAATTACGTCTAGCTTTTAGCAGTTCACAATTAGAGCAGGTTTTGGATTGAGCATTTGAAATACTTGACTCTAAACATGTAGAAGAGCTAAACTTGAGCTTTTCAATTTCATCATTTGCAAGTTTGAACTTTTTATCACAAGAGTCATGTGTCAATCTTAATTCATCAAGTTGAGCAGTCACATCACTAAGTTGAACCAAATTTGATACATTAATTGTTCTAGCAGATTCCAACTCAGTATGTAAAACTTGACAAGACTCACAAGATTCATCATCGGGAATAGAAGCCCCAAGTCTATTGATTTCAGAATTTAAGCCCTCAACAATGAAATCATGGTTTTTAATTTTCTTTTTATACTTCTTAAGCTCATTTGTCAATCTAAGCACAACACGAGATAAATTAGCATAAGAAGGTTTTACCTCATCAGGATCACTATATATAAAGATCATCATTGTTGAGCTCCTCACTGTTGGCCATAAAACACATCCCTGTGAAGTCCACCTCCTTTGGCTTCTTCTCATTGCCCTCATCATCGCTTTCAGAATCATCATCACTCAAAACAATCTCATCAAGTGCTGAATTATCTTGTTGACTGTCATGCGATAATTGCGCTTCTTGTTTGGATCAATATTGATTGGAGAGTGATGAGTTGGAGCCTTGTCATCCTTAACCTCCTTGCTCCTTAGTTTGGGGCAATTCATCTTAATGTGGTTTAACTCACCACATTCATAGCTTCTGATTGGACCTCCTCTCCGCCTTAATCTGATATTATTAATTGTCTTGGTTACCCTGTTGGAGAGAAGTACAAGCTATTCTTCTGGAATCTCCTTTAATTGTTCATCTGAAATAGAACACAATACGGACAAAGAAACAATAGAAGAACTAGAAGAACTGTCAGCTTGGTTAGTCACTAAGCCCAAAGAATTAGTCTTATTTATCTAGGCCAAAACATCAATCTCATGTGTTTTCATCTTAGAATAAAGATCATTCAAAGTGAGTGTTTCTATATTAACAGAATGATTGATAGTAGTGACTAACACATTCCAAACAGACATATTCAAAGCATTTAAAATTTGACGGGCATTGTCAGAATCAGAATATGTGACATCAACAGATTGCAAATCACTAACAATTTTATTGAAGCGATCAAAAAGAGCATCTACTGATTCTCCAGGTTTCATCTCAAATTTAGAATACTCTTTTTTGAAATTGATTTTGACGCACACCTTTAATAGATTTAGATCCATCATGATAATCCACTAGAGTGGTCCAAATTTTATTTGCAGATTTAAGGTAAATAATTCTGACAAACTCATTTCTACTTAAACCTTGCAACAAAATATTCCTAGCCTTAGCATTAGCTTCAACATTAGAAGAATTTTCAGTTGTAACAACAAGAGACACTTTATATGTATTTTCAACTTTTTGCCAAATAGAATTACCTTGTGCTTGAAGAAAAACCTCCATACATGTTTTCCAATAAAAATAATCTGATCTATAACGGTAGCTTACCTAAAAAGCGATCCTGATATGATGCCATTGCAACTTGCTCTGATACCACTTTTAGAATCGATGATGGCAATCAGAGGGGGGTGAATGATTGCAGTGCCTAGCGGAAGTTTTTTTACCTATGCTATGTATAACCATCCAACCTGTGAATCACAGTAAGAAAACGAAACAACAAAAATAATATTAAAAGATAGAATACCTTGTGCTTTTTCTTGCTAGGCCTTCAAGTCGCGTGGCTCTGGTACTCCTATTGATACGTGCAACGGTATGTACGTAAACTCTGAAGAGCGAACACACGAGAAGCTGAGATCTCGTGTCGTCTGAAATTGGCGATGACGTGCTGAACAAAATTTCTAATGCGTTAACCCGATCTGATGAAGTCACCATTGCAAATTTTTTTAATCCCCTGATCTCTCGGCCAGAGCGCCTGTTTTTCCTTTCTTCCACTCAGTCACGGCTCACGATGCCAAAGAACATGCATGCATGCAATAATCCAAAAAACCTTAATTAGCCTCACTAATCACCTATCTAATCACCTCACCGTTAATGAACGTCACGGCGTTTCCATCCAATCTCGAATCCCGTGCCCTTCTCATTGTTTTCTTTTTGTTCCCGCCGCCGCACACAGTATCTCACTACTACAGAAAAGGTCATCACAAACGGTTCAAAATCGTCATCACAGACGGTTTTGTGAACCGTCTGTATTTATGGGTCAGTGATAATCGACGGTCATCACAAACGGTTTTTGAACCGTCTGTGATTATCAGATATCACAGACGGTTTTGAGTTAAAAACCGTCTGTGATAGCTGATAATCACAGACGGTTTTGAGTTAAAAACCGTCTGTGATGGCTGATAATCACAGACGGTTTGGAGTTAAAACCGTCTGTGATTATCAGCTATCACAGACGGTTTTTAACTCCAAACCGTCTGTGATTATCAGCTATCACAGACGGTTTTTAACTCAAAACCGTCTGTGATATTCCCTTCAACCCCTAAATATATTTCTGTTTATTGGCTAGCCTCAGGAAATGCTAGCCATGCCCTCTGAAACAAGCAGATAATCACAAACATAAAACATATACAATTCACACATCTCATTTCATTTCAGATACATTTCACATCTCAATTCATTTCATAGACATAAAACATCCAATTGACAACGCACTTCATTTCACAAACATAAAGCATCCATTTCGCAAATCAATTCATTGAATTGAAATAAAATATCCATTAACAAATACACAGTTGTAAAAGATCTACACTGTATTTGCACTTAGAATTACAATAAAAAATCATTCTGGGCAGTGGAACTCTCCATCTGATCTTACGACTTTTGTCCACAAAAACCAAATGAGCTCTCCTCGAATTTTTGCAAAATCCGGCTGTGTCAATGCAGATGTAGAGATAGACGCAGCCTGTCGATAGGAATATCAACGCGCGCATATATAAAACTTGACATGTATGAAATAAATGTGGGAAGATTGACAAACCTTAGAATTAGTGATCTTGGTGGAATCGAGGAGTAGTCTCATATGGTGGCACACGTAGTATCCACACGTGTTGCCCGGCTCCTGCTGGTGGCACTGCAAAAAATATAATGTGTTAAATCAAGTGGCATTACTACTATGTGTTGTATATGATTAATTAATGTGTAGCTAGCGAATACCCGAAACTTGCGATCATGTTTCAAGGCCTTGGCCCCTGTCGTCGAGTCACGTGTTTGTTGAACGTATGTGGCGAACGACCTTTGTTATTCGAAAAAGTTAGATTAGTTATTCGGAAGGAAAGAAAGAGTACAATGTACAATGTACGTACCTATCGAGTATTTGGGCGATAGCTGTGTATTTGGATTTGTTCTTATTTAGAGAATCAAGGTATATAGCCTTGTTCCATTTTGGTATAATTACAATTAAAATCCAATGGAATTTCTCATTGTATGGCATAAGAACAAATTCCTTATCTTGGTGAGCCAGCAGTGCTTTTGTAATATAGTCCTCGACGAAGGATGCATTCTCGATGATGGTATCAATGGCGACCAAGCGTGGGTTCAGGAAACCAATTCGTGATTTCGATGATCTAGCTTCGGTCAGCATGAATCTATATATAACATAGGAAAGCAACAAATTGTGACATATATCGGTATTACGTGAACAGAGACTGTGATTGTACAGACTTACAACGTCCAGCATCGAACGAGTGAGGCGTCGAGAGCGTTGAGCGTGAAAAGTTCAAATATATCGTCAAAGGTCACCGCGAAGACACAGTCCTGAGCTTCGTGCAAGAAATGTTCCAGCTTGAATTTGACAGTGATACCTGAGCGCCGTTCTGCCTCTGGCTTATTGGACTGTTCCATATACCAAAGGTGGAATCTTTGGCAACCAAGTCCTAGTTTTTGGAGCTCTTCCTGGACTACCATCGGCTCAGCTAGCACGAATTTACGGGCCAATGGCATGGACGGGATATCGTCATCATCCTTCGTCTTTGATTTGCCTTGGCCACTGCCTCGATTGTCGGTCGACTTTATGCTAGTCGACTGTAATGGTATAGACGGTGCAAGTTGCTCTGGCGAGAATAGCACCCGTGGAGATAGCACCGGTGCAGGTAGCTGTGGTTCGCACTGCCCGTGTGGAGATGGCACCAGTGCAAGTTGCTGTGGTTCGCACTGCACTTCTGGTCCTGCCACCGGTGAAGAAGCCTCCAGGGAGATGTCGGTTTTGGGCCACTGGATGAATGTTCCAATGGCCTGTCCTAGATTCACGATCTCGTCGTTGGGAGGCTTCGGTAGCGGGACCACCTCAAAATTGGCATACACACCATCCACATTAACTTTTGCGAAGCCTGGCGCTAAAGCTTGACCGTGCACCATGGCCCCGATACCAGACGAATATGCCTGGCCCCAAGCAGCGTACAAGGGAATGGAGCCATATCTCACTTGGAGCCTGCACGTCGTAGGCTCCTACATAACGATACAAAATTAGCTACTCGAATAGGCCTACCAATGGAGCAAGCATTCGAGAGGTAATAATTATTACTAGGATGTCGTCCACATGAAATTTGGACTGGGTTTGCGTCGGATTGGACGCGCAGCTACTCGGATGGTTGTGCGGGCTAGCTAGCACAGGAGCGGCGGTGGCGGCCTGCTGACTATCTGTCTGTTTCCGCACCTCATCTCTGATTACATCAGCCATCTGAGCTAATAGCTCCTCTCTAAGAGATTCCTTGATCTCTTCTCGTAGCTGTGCGTCACGCTCGGCTTTGTTTCTCTTCCTGCGCCGATACATGTCGGAGTCATCTTGGAAACCATGTTTCCAAGGAACGTAAAGCCCAAGGCCTCTCGTACGGCCCGGGTGCTCCTTGTTTCCCAGGGCCACGGAGAGCATATCATTCTCCCTTGTTCCCTGGAATGATTCCAGGGTAGATTGAAAACTCAGCTCTTACTGCAAGAGCACGACATGTCATTTCAATTCGTACGAAGTTGTGGAGTAATTACAAGCTACGTAGTTCGATCGATATCTTACCAGGCGCTCGGTCATTTGCTGGTCTGAAGGGTTTCGAAAGGTGACATCCCCTGATGTCGTTGTAGATGACCTTGCTCTAATCCAATTTCGAGCGCGGTCATCCGGGATATTGGAAAACGGCGGGGCGATGTCCTGTGCAGCTGCCAGCTCATCCTCCTTCCTCCACTGCGAGATTTACCTGCATACCCAGCTGTGCCAAGTCTGTGAGGGTGTGTATTTTTTGCCTGGAGGGCCTTGTGCGCCACACTTGTACTTTTGAAATCTTCGGTCGTTTTCATCACCTTGAACTCTTCCCATTGTGGTTCCAGGAATGAGTATTTATGAACAGACGTTTCGTCCGCCTCCACGTATTTCTTGACAAGTGTGCTCTTGAAGTTCTTCCATGCTTTGCACGCCGCTTTGTAGGTTTGTTGTTGCACAGCGTCCAGGTGTTCTTCTGGGAACTCGAACGATGCCAAAATTTCGGTCCACAGCTCACGTTTCCGAGTGTCAGGCACGTTCTTCCACGAATTGTATGTGATCTCAATTCGTTCTCGTGCAACTACTCCGACCATGGTTCGGAATGCGTTTACTGCTTTTTGAGGAAGGATAGGGACCCCAGATGCATTCACCGCTGTGATGATCTGTCGGCCCTCAGGCTTCTTTGATAGCCCTCTTCCTTGGATAGTCGCTCACCGAAGAAGTCGGCTATGTCGGCTGCTCACCGAAGAATCTGGGAATTTCTTTTTTTGAACTTCTGTACTAAAATGTCCTTGAATTTTGTAATACTATTACTACAAGGTCTCTAAACAAAGTGCCTATCCTAGCACCTACTTTAGTTGCTAAAACTATAAACCAAATAGCAAAGTCCCTAAACAAAGGTCTATGAAGCAAATGACACAAACTAGTGTATCCGGTTCATTGAACGGGAACACTATAGTATGTCACTTGGTTCATTTGCTGTTTTTTCTAGATACATGGAGCATTTGGGTGGAAAGATCAACTGTTTCGTCAGGCGCATGACTGCCAATTCGAAGCATAGCATAGCATCCGAGGCACTTCCGAGGCCTGCTGCTGTGTCTTGAGGAATGCCAAGAGCTGGTATTCAGATGGGTTATGAGAATAAGATTCATAATTTATAGTTTGAGGAATGCCACATCTGAAGACCAGCTCTTGGCATTCTTCAAGACACAGCTGCAGGCCTCGGATGTGCCTCGGATGCTATGCTATGCTTCAAATTGGCAGTCATGAGCCTGACGACACAATGTATTTCTTTCCACCCAAATGGTCAATGTATCTTTTGCAATAATCGCAAGATTTCTTTATCCGGATACACTAGAATGTGTTACTTGCTTCATGCCCTTTGATCATATACTCTTCCTTGATTGGTTAATTTGTGCTCTCAAATTGTAGGGTTGCACATGATAAGATGAGGAAGCAAGAAAAGTGATACATGATGCTCAATGTTAGGAAGAGAGGAGATGAGTAGAGGAAAGGGGGAGAAGGGAGGGGGTGATGTGGACAGAGAGGGGTTATGTGCCTATACTATATACTATGTACTATATACTATATACTATATACTATATACTAACACAACAAGCAATGTAATATGTACCAATGTAAACTAAGCAACTGCAGTAAACAATGTACCAATGTAGTATGTACCAAATAGCAAACTAATTAAGCTATTGCAGTAAACAATGTACCAATGTAATATGTACCAAATAGCAAACTAATTAAGCTACTGCAGTAAACAATGTACCAATGTAATATGTACCAAGCATCAAACATCAACCCTAAACACTAACAGTAAGCATGAAGCATCAACCCTAAATATGTACTAAGCAACTAACCATAACAGTATGAAGCATCAAGCATCAACCCTAAACACTAACAATAAGCATGAAGCTCGGGGAGGGATTTGATGACCTTAGGGTTTTGGTGACCTTAGGGACGCAGGAGGAGGAGGCGGCGGCGACGGAGGAGGAGGAGGCGGCGAAGACGACGTAGGAGGAGGCGGCGACGACGACGGAGGAGGAGGAGGCGACGGGCTCGGGGAGGCGGCGACGGAGGAGGAGGAGGCTGAGGCGACGTCTTCGTCCGGGGAGGCGGCGGCGACGGAGGAGGAGGAGGCGACGGAGGAGGAGGAGGAGGCAACGGAGGAGGAGGAGGCGGCGACGCAGGAGGAGGCGGCGGCGACGGAGGAGGAGGAGGCGACGGGCTCGGGGAGGCGGCGACGGAGGAGGAGGAGGCTGCGGCGACGTCTTCGTCCGGGGAGGCGGCCGACGAGGGCTGGGGGAGGCAGCCGGTGAGGGCTCGGGGAGGCGGCGGCGACGACGGGCTCGGGATTTAGATCTAATCGAATAACTGCAGCGCACACAGAAAACCCTAGCGAGAGGGTATATGTAGGGAGATTATCACAGACGGTTCTAAACTTAGAACCGTCTGTGATAACATATCACAGACGGTTCTAAGTTTAGAACCGTCTGTGATATGTTATCACAGACGGTTCTAAATTTAGAACCGTCTGTGATAAGCCTTTGCCGGCTGTTGCAAATAAGACAACACCAATAACTACACAGCTGCATTCATATCAACTACCAAACAGCTGCATTCATATACAACACCAACCAGCTGCATTCACACAGTGTATTTCTTGATACATTTTGTTATTCTCAAATACATCACACATATACATCACATATACATAAATGCCAATACATTTTGTCATTCTTAAATACATCACACATATACATTTTCACATATACATCTCAAAATTGACTACATCACACATTTTCACATATACATCTCAAAATTGACTACATCACACATTTTCACATATACATCTCAAAATTGTCACACATTTTCACATATACATTCTTATTGTACTTGCTTATTTCCTTTAAAAATTAGCCCTTCATCATGATCAATGCGTACGTAACTAGTTTCGTCAGGTTGTTCATCGTCGACCCTTATGCCATTTCCAAAAGGAGGTAACTCGTCAAATTGATTGTATTCCTCCTCGTCCACTACATTCTCCACTCCGACAATTCTCCTTTTTCCATGAAGAACTACATGGCGTTTCTTATTTGCCGGGTCGGTTACATAGAAAACTTGAACAACTTGATTGGCGAGTACGAATGGTTCGTCTTTGTACCCGACACGTTGGAGGTCCACGGTCGTGACACCGTACTTGTCAACCTTCACCTGTGGGAGATGCACCGAACGGCAGCGAAATAAGGGGATCTTGAAAACCACATAGTCGAGCTCCCAAATCTCTTCTATGAAGCCATAGTACGAGTTTCTCGACCCATCGGTACTGAATGCATCTATGCGGACACCGCTGTTCTGGTTAGTGCTCTTGACATCCTGAGACTGCGTATAGAATGTGTACCCATTTATGTCATATCCTTGCCATGTCACAACTGTAAATATCGGCCCTTTTGCCAACCATGTCAGCGTCTCACTCGGCGAGCTCCTAGCGATTTGCTCCTTCAACCATTGGTTGAACCGACGGTTGTGTTGCCTCATGATCCAAACATCCGGCTGCTCCGGATTCTGTTGCCGAAGCACACCCTTGTGCTGGTCCACATAAGGCGCCACTTCAGTCATGTGTTGCAACACCGTGAAATGGGCTTGAGTATACATGTCCATATCTGGAGTGATTGCTTTCCTTCCGATAGTTCCGAGACCCTTCAGCCTCCCCTCATGACGAGATTGAGGGACACCTATCGGTTGAATCTGAGCCATATAATCGACACAAAACTCAATGACCTCTTCGCTTGCATAACCTTCGACGATGCTGCCCTCCGGTCGAGAACGATTCCGTACGTAGGACTTGAGAATTCCCATGAACCTCTCAAATGGGCACATGCTACGTAGAAATACGGGCCCGCACATTTTTATCTCTCACACAACGTGAACAATGAGATGGACCATGATATCGAAAAACGAAGGAGGGAAATACATTTCAAGGTGACATAGAGTCATCACCACCTCGTCCTGCAGAGCATCTAGTCCTTCGGGATCGATGTAAGAGCCCAGATATTAATATCCGGATTCCTCTGTGATTCCACCGCACTATTCCCTGGATCAGTAGATAGTGCTCACAGATTACAGTTCTGAATATCAAAATACATATCATGCGGAAGCGTAATTAAAATAATAGACTTACTCATGGGCCGGATAGGCCGAAATCATAAAATTGCAGCAGCGGAAGAACGAAGCACACAGGTGGGACCTTCAGGACATGCCCACAGGCAGCCAACTGGAGGTGCGCGACCTAGCCCTTGACATCTTCATCTTCTCTGCCAGCTTGTCCAATCTTGTTGCTGAGGCGAAGTGATTTGATTCCTGATTCTGTATTTCATCGCAAAAGCGAACGTGAGCACTCTGACCCCGTGCTCCGCGAGCCAATACACAGAATGCAAATAAATAGTATGCATGGCTAAATAAAGGAGAGGCTCGGGTTATTTTATTTGCCATAAAACGCGTTTAGTAGCATTTCTATTATTATATCATATTGTTATTTTTGTGACCTAAAGACTCCTCACCGCAAATGACATCATCGACTTAATCCACCAGAGACTCACGCTTTTTATTAACTTCTGTCTAAGACTCCCAACAGCGATTGTCATAATTGACTTAATCCACTGAGATTACACTTCCTTTATTGAGTGCTCTCTAAACTCCAATCAACATGTGTCATCCTCTACTCAATCCTCTGATCATATTCTTTCTGTATTGGTTGCTGTCTAAGACTCAAAACAGCAAGTGACATTATCCAATTACTCCACCGATTTTACACCTTCTATATTTATTGCTGTCTAAAACTCCAAACAGCGAGTGACATCACTTAAATAATCCACCAATTACACACACATTTTATATTCAGTGCTGTCTAAACTCCAAACAGCGAGTATCATCAATTATATAATCCACCAATCAATTTCTGCCTGAATCCCCAAATAGCGAGTATCATAATTTATATTATCCACAGATCACTTGCTGCCTAAAACTCCAAACAGCGAGTGACATCCTTTACCTAATAACATTTAATTCATCCACCAATAAGTTCCTAACAATCCGATCCTTGGGTTATTGATCCACAACCATAATCTGTTCCTCCCATAATCGACCTTATTTTTATATTATCTATCTCCAACCAAAAACATTAATATATTTCCACCAAGAATATCATTGATCAGATCTACGATTCACTAGTGTACATCCATCGAACATATTACTGATCAAGGTTATACTCCAATACTGGTTATTATTCCTCCACATTCTCAAAAAAATCCGATTCATCTATCTAGTATTTGATCAAATCCTGTTAATCCCAATATTATCAACATCCTCCAAGAATTTATATTAGTTATTGGTGTCATAACCCGACAATTAACTGTGCACTTCCTAATACTCCAAAAGTCACATAAATCATCTATCTAGTCTATATATCCATTTGGACTCCACCAATTTATTTCTCCCAAAATTCACACTGTCGTTTCCTATTTATGATCGACCTAAATCCACCAATACCTTTATGTGCATACTACAAACATCCATCTTCTTTACTCACGACTCTTTTTATTATACCCATGTTTTATTTTGTAAGAATAGAAATACCACTATTTGAATTACAATACATAAAATTTCCTGAGACCTAGCAGCTTTTGCACAAAACATAATGTTCAAGGAATATTATCATGATTTTCCATACATATGGCATCACACCATATGCCTAATAACACTATAATTTTGCCATACCTATGGCATCTCACCGTATAACACATTTCAGCGTTATAGCCGCTTAACTTACCACTGGGACGACACCCAGGACAACTCAAATCAGGGCTTTCCACTGCACTCCACTTTTCCATTCTCATTTTCCAAACATTTTTAAATAGAACTATATCTAGTTAAGTTCCCATGTCCGCCCTTGACCGTGGGCACGGCTATTCGAATAGTTTTGACTCTGCAGAGTTTGCACACTTTACCCACAAGAGATAAATCCACTCGTTGCCCCACATGATTCCTTAGCCATGCGGTTGAGTAGACTATCACAGGACCTTTACAATGCATTTTTCCTAGCAGGGTTACGTCCGCTAAGGTTTCCACTTCCTTCAGGGTACGACCACCCTTCCAGAAGCCCCCTCTTGCGCCGTCACGTCGGAGGATGTGGCCACCCTCTACCCGCCTGTGGTCACACCGGCGCAACCCTTACTAAGTCGATGCAAATTAGTTAGTCCTGCCTACACTTTGCCAGCTTGTGGTTGTACTTGTTGTACACCGGGAGGTCATGACAAGATTCAGTCCTTAGGGCTATCTGGGCGGTTCTACCACAAACCACACTCTCGTGCACCGCTGCACCACACCCCCGAACCATCCGCCCAGATAGATAAGCAATTTGAGGTTTTTGAGAGTATAAAATAATCATAACCAACATATAACAGTCATTACCACCATGACTGCCCAACCAATTTTTCTCAGGATTAAAATGACAATAATGTTTGGGGCATTTCAGTGCCCCTGGGTATTTATGCAGTACTAAGCATGGCATATAATTAGGGACTTATTTTCAAAAGTTACCATTATAATTTTGCTAGGGTGACAAGGTTCATATATTCAAGTATTCCAAAGGAGGTGTAATATTAGCAAAGGTAACAATGGGCATATAACTAGAATATCAAATTAAACATGTATTTGCATATGAAATAACAGCATGCAATTTGATAATTTAAAACAAAATAATTTGCAGAAAATGTAGGTTCAACATGATCAAAGTATTGACTCGCCTGGCGCAGTTTACCGCGGTCTTGAGCTCACGCAATGCTATCTCTTGATCTTTTGGTCTCCATCTTCACTTTGAGCTTGATCTCGCTTGGTCCATTGAATCTTCACGATTTCCAATTTCTAATTACGCGGCAAACGACTGAATTTCAAATAAAAGCAAACAACTCAAAAGATCCGAATAAATCCGAATAAACTCAATTTAGTTTTATTATGAGTTAGCGGGTGATTTGTGTGATTTGAGGCAAGGCCGATGGTTGAATACAAAAACTTGATCTTTTTATTACTAATCTCTTTTTATCATTTTGGTAGTTATCAAAGAAGTTCCAGGAGTTAGGTTAGACCTATTATTCAGTGTACAGGGTTTAGCTGAGCTTTGCTTTTGTCAAGCGTTAATTCTCAGGGCATTTTGGCTTACCCAATAAATTTTAGAGTCTAGGTGTATAGTATTTTAGGGGGTGATATTTTATGTGCACTAGGTTGGCACTAGACATATCTTATTTCGAATTAGGATCTATTTATACGGGTCGTAACTTGCTATACTCAATCATGCTGGACATTATTATTTACTAAATCTAACGTTGAGGTTTAATTGGGGCACCATTATCATTTCATCTATCCTTTGTTACTAGTATTAGACTTAGCCTTATTCATTTATCTAGGATTGAGCATGCTATACCAGGGTATACTTTACTATTAATATTCAGCTAAATCTACGGTTGAGATTTATTTGTCGATGACGCGCTAGCGATGACTACTATTCACATCACTACATTAGGTAGATTAATTTTTAACACTTGATGACCTAGGAGTTACTTATTATAATTGCCACACACATATATAAAGATATATATATATATATATATATATATATATATATATATATATATATATATATATATATATATATATATATATATATATATATATATATATATATATATATATATATATATATATATATATATATATATATATATATATATATATATATATATATAGACACACATCTTTCTAACTTAAATAGGGTTTCTTTTTAAATGGTTTTGGTACATTGTTTCATTAATTTTATGAAGCCGCTTGATTTTGCCTTTGCTATGGCTTACTACTTATATTCAATGTCTTAATCAATTATATGCAATACCATGCCTAACTTAATTTGGGTTTTACAGTCTAAATACTAGCGGTTTAATACTTACGTCACTAGTCAATATTCAAAAAGGGATTCTCATAATTTCTAAGATTTAGATATCAATTACAGTTATAAACCATTTAGTGGTTAATTCTACGATCCTTTCTGATACGCAAGGTCTTATGATTCATATTATATTGTTTTGGAAGTCTTCGTTAAAGCATCCTTTAATTAGCCTTGAGTATCATGATCTAAGACTAGTAGTTTAGTGTTCAACCATTTAGTAGTCAAGGAACTTCTCCTAGTTATTAGGGCATAAAGACAATGGTTTTTAGGCTCCAACTTTACATCACTTATTAAACCATCCTTTCATGAAAGTATAAGTTTCCACAACATTCCTATGAGGCCTTTAGTTATTAAGGATTTAAATTAAATAATCAGGGCATACTATGTGCTATCATATGAGGGTCAATCCATGATTAAATGTTTAAGAAGCATTACATATATATACTAAATAAATTTCTGCATTACTAGGGGTTAGTTTCTGATTCTTCATAGACTTTTATTGCTATTTTCCTAGCTGCAACCAGTTTAAACAACAATCAAAAACTAAAAACCCTATTTATTCTAAAGCTACAGCCAGGCGAATTCGAACTCAGGATCCCGGGTGCTGTGTGCTAGCGAATGAACTTCAACCGCTCGGGCTGCGGGTGTTTCTTGAGAGGGAGAGGGAGACATACCAGAAAAGCTGAGGAAGGAGCTGGGCAAAACAGAGAAGACATGCCGGAGCAACGGGCTGCGGCGGCGCCGGCGAGGGGTGGCCGGGTAGTTGGTGGCGACGGCCAAAACGGATGCCCGGCGAGGAAGGGAACCCCCTGGAGGTGTCAGCTCCGGCCAAGAGGCTCTACGGCGGGCCGGCGGCGAGCACGGGCGGCGGCGCAGAGGGGCTCTCGCGGCCAGCTCGTTGAGGGGGAGGAGGGCACAGGGCGACATCGGGGATAACCCCGGAGGGTGCTGGGGAAGCTCCAGGCGCCGGGAATTGCGTTGAAGCTCGATGAATCGCCGGGGAGGTGGATCACCGGAATTGGGGAAGATGGTGGTCACCGGCGGCCTAGGGTATGCGGGAGTTCAATTGCCTCGGATGCAAGCGAGAGGGAGGTGAGGCGATCTCAGGGAATGGCTCGGAATTACCGGAGAGAAGCCGAGGTGAGCGGCGGCGTGAGGCGGTGTCGGGCGGTGGTGGCGCACGGTGACGGCAGCGTACGATCTTCGGGAGGCGCTGAGGAGGCCGGGAGTAGGTTCGCGATGTCCTGAGGTCGGTGTGGGTAAGAGGAATTGGCTTGGCTCTGCTTCAATAGGCGGCGGGTCGGGTGGCCGGAGTTGGGGAAGGAAGGGGACTCGCCGGCGATTGGAGTGCTCGGGGTTCGATTTCTCGCTGTGGGAGAGAGTGTGGGGTGTGGGGAGTCCGTGGGAGCCTCGGTGGTGCTTATAGGCAGACGGGCGAGGTTGGCTATGGGAGTCCGCCCGTGCGGTCGCGTCGGACAGCTGTGGAGGCAGACGGTGGTGCAGAGCAGAGCTCAGAGAATTGCCATGATGGCCTGTGCGGCTCGAGGAACAGCAGAGAGGAGCTGGCGCCGCGCGTAGGGTGGCAGTGAAAGCTCGATCCTTGCGCGTGAGGGGATGGGGTGGCAGTGCGGGAAGAAAAAGAGAGCGGCGGCAGAGCTCGCGGCGTAGCAGGTCCATCGATCGGGAGGCGACGATATCCGGCGGTCCGAGCGTGGGTGACCTTCGGTCCGAGAGCAGGCGAGGGAGCGGGCTGGGCTGCGAGGCGAGCGGGGCGGCGGCCTGGAAAGGGATGAGCGAGGGGGAGGGGGCTCGGTGTGCAGGCGCGGGGCAGAACTCGACGCGCGGAGGGGACGCGAGCGCAGGCTGCTGAGACGGGGATGGAACGGCTCGGGAGCAGACGCAGCAGAGCAGTGAGCAGACGAGAGAGACGCAGGGGGAAGGAGACGACGTGGAGGAAGCTCATCCGCAGAGGAAGGGGAGGGAGGAGAAAAAGAAAGAAAGGAGCAGCAGGCGCTCGGGGAGAGAAAAAGGAAGAAGAAAAGAAAGAGTAGGCAGGGAGCCGGCGGCAGGGAAAAAAAGGAGAGAGAGAGAGGGAGGGAAAAAGAGAGAGGTGGTGGGGTCCACTTGTAGGAAAATGAAGCAGAGAGCAAAATGCTGAGGATAAATGTAAAATTTCAAGGTTAAGCTTGTAATTTGCATTAGTGCTTGCTGGCTTAAATTTTTGGCATGAGCTGTGAAATCGTGAATTTTTACTTAAGCTTTGTATATACATAAGTTTTGAAAATTCAACCCTAGATTTTGTTGACCTGAATTTGAATTCAAGATGTTGGTACTTTGAATTCATAATCTGCAATGGTATTTTTTTTATTTTTATAATTTACAACATTATTATTTGCATTTGGGAGTACTCTTGATTATTAATTTGTATAGCACAAAACCAAAAAAGATTTCAATAGATACTCAAAAGAAACTTAAGTGCTAGCAAATGCAAGAAAAATTTTAAAACCTCCACATTTTTTAACGCTTGAAATTTCAGGATGTTACAATCGATGACCTTCTGAGCAATTGTGTTAAAGAAATAACATAGCCTCATGATTGTCTCTCGGACTTTGATCGGCAAAATATTTCTAATTGCAATAGGGAGCATCTGTGTCATCAGCACATGACAATCATGAGACTTCATGCCATTTAACTTCAAATCTTGCATCGAAACAAGTTTCTTCACGTTGCCGGAGTAACCAGACGGAACTTTGACACCATGCAAGCACTGGCACAGTTCTGTTTTCTCAGCCTTGGACAGAGTGTAACACGCAGGGGGAAGGTACGTTCGTGCATTATCAGTGCATGTCGGTGCTAACTCAGGCCTGATGTCCATATCAGCCAAGTCAAGCCGTGCGTTGACGCCGTCCTTTGTTTTATCACGGATGTTCAGTAAGAGACCAATCAAGCTATCGCACACATTCTTTTCTACGTGCATGAGGTCGATGCAGTGCCGAACATCTACGTACTCCCAATAAGGTAAGTCCCAAAATATTGATCTCTTCTTCCAGGTGTTCTTCTCATGAGCCCTCAATTTACGTCCCTTTCCGAGGACATCATCTAAATCCTTAACCATATCATAAACCTCGTGTCCCCTTAAATGCCTTGGAGCTGAACCATCTTCCTTCTCTCCGTCAAATTGTTTCTTCATCTTGCGGTATGGGTGAGCCCTCCGAAGGAACCGGTGGTGACGCATGTAGACAGTTTTGCGTGAGTGTCTCAGCCACACACTCTCGGTACCATCTAAACAGTGAGTACAAGCTTTGGCACCTTTTATACTATGGCCCGATAGGTTACCATGGGCAGGATAATCATTTATGGTGCAGAACAATAAGGAGCGCAGAGTGAAGTTCTCTCGTTTGTATGCATCCCATACCTGTACCCCTTCGTTCCACAGTACTTTTAGATCTTCCACCAACGGTGCTAGGAACACATCGATATCATTCCCAGGTTGTTTTGGCCCTTGGATAAGTATCGACAGCAAAATGTACTTTCGCTTCATACACAACCAAGGAGGAAGGTTATAGATGCAGAGAGTCACGGGCCATGTGCTATGTCGGCTGCTCATGCTACTGAAAGGATTCATTCCATCTGTACTCAGTCCAAACCTTATATTCCTTGGTTCTGCATCGAACTCTGCAAAACTCCTATCGATGTTTCTCCACTGCGCGGAATCAGCAAGGTGTCTTAGCATTCCATCCTTCTTGCGCTCCTCCGAGTGCCAACGCAGCAGTTTTGCCTCCTTTGGATTTGCATAAAACCTTTTCAAACGGGTAATTATAGGAAAATACCATGCCACCTTAGCAGGAGGTCCTTTCTTCGCCTCTGTTCCCTCGCCATCATCTGATTGATTGTTACGTTTGTATCGGGATGTGTTGCACACCGGACATACATGCATGTTTGCATACTCTTTACGGTAGAGGATACAGTCGTTCGGGCATGCATGTATTCTTTCTACTTCCATTCCCAACGGACAAAGAACCTTCTTGGCTTTATACATGGTTTTAGGCAACTCATTTCCCTCCGGAAGCATGTCCGCTAAAAGACCTAGCAGCGCCGTGAAACTCTTGTCGGACCAACCGTTGCTTGCCTTCAATTTCAACAGTTCAAGCACGGCCGACAACCTCGTGTACTTGCAGCCCGTGTACAAAGGTTTCTCTGAGTCCTCCATCAAGCCACGGAATTTAACATACTCTCTCTCATCATAGTTCTCTTCTACATCGCGAAGCATCTGATCCAGATTATCATCGTGCAACCTATCCGAATCCGAGCCACAATCGACATCAGCCGGCGGCATGTCATTCACTTCACCTGCGATGTCATCCGGGGGCATATCATTCACTTCACCGGCGATGTCATCCGGCGGCATATGATCATTCACTTCGCCATGACTGGTCCAACACGTATAATCCTTTTTGAAACCCCTCCGAATGAAGACAGATGCGGTCTGAGCAGGGCAATAAATGCCTTAGTCATTATCACAGACAGTTTTTAACTAAAAACCGTCTGTGATAACCAGTTATGACAGACGGTTTTGTATTAAAAATCGTCTGTGATAAGCTTCATACCAGAACGCTTCGCGCGTGTTTCGATGCCAGAACGCTTCGTGTTTCGATCGTCTAATTAACGTCTCTCGATCGTTATACGAAGCGTCTATATCATTCATGTTTGGGTATACGAACCGTTTGTGCTAAAGGTTAAATATGCGCTTCTAATCCAGGTCTCTAGCTTCTACGTACGTACAATACAATATACAATACAACATGGCTTCTACTACTGTTCTTGTGATCATCTCCTTCCTCTCATCTGTTCATCATGAATTGTTCGGCCGGAACCTTACACAGGCAGCCAGCAATTTGCATCTGGAGCAGTTTCTCCGCACCCGCCCTGCTCTCCTTCCCCGACTTTCTTGCATCCGTTAGCTTGACCTGATCCTCCGCCGTCGACGGAGGCGTCTCGCTGCCGCTCAAGAAAGGGAAACAGCCCTCACCCAGGTTCTTCTCCACAATGTGCGCAATGCGGAAGAAGCTCTACACGCATTGCAGAGACTGATGGATAGCCTTGCCGATCAAGCAGAAACGGCAGATTCTGAGGAATCTTTTCATGCTATCCTCTACGACATTATGGATGTTGCTGATCATTTGCCCAGGCTGCAGGAGGAAGTGCTGAGGACAAGGGCAATCTTAACGGCGTTCGAGAATTTAGCAGCTGATCCTCCAAGTCCCCAAGTTGAAGAAGAAGCTTACGAAGCCCAAAAGAATACAATCTGGGAAACTCTTTACCTGTGCGACTTTTGTAATAAATTTGCCTCTAATTGAAATTAATAAATTTGCCTTTAATTTGTGATATCTTGTCTCAGTAGTTCTGTAGTTAAGTTATTAGAAGCAATGTGTACTTATATATTAACCTCTGATCTAGAATATGACAGACAAAGGGACATCACAGCCGGTTCTTGTGAAAAACCGTCTGTGAACATTCCCAGACGGTTCTTAACAACAACCGGCTGTGATAGTCGACACAACACAGACGATTTTTAATAAAAACCGTCTGTGATATTCCAGTATCACAGACGGTTCAGCGGTAAGAACCGTCTGTGATACTCCTTTTTCCCGCCACAAATACCACAGACGACCTTCAAATTAAAACCGTCTGTAATAGTTTACATTACAGATGGTTTCACAAAACCATCTGTGATTTGCCGTCTACTATTAGCCTTTCTGTAGTAGTGTCTATTTTATACGGCTTACTCCATCTCCTATTCAATCTCTACGCAAAACCCTAAGGGCATCTCCAATGGTTATAGCTAGCAACTAACTATAAGACTTCCACATCATTTATATAGTACACACTAAAGCTAGCATTCTAAAGAACTATCTATAAGGATAGCTATTTGATGCTTACATGCACACACAGAATTTATAGAGGCTGCCTCGTTTGGCGTTATAGACTAGTGCTTAGGGCATCTCCAATGGTTATAGCTAGCAACTAACTATAAGACTTCCACATCATCTATATAGTACACACTAAAGTTAGCATTCTAAGAACTATCTATAAGGATAGCTATTTGATGCTTACATGCACACACAGAATTTATGGAGGCTACCTCGTTTGGCGCTATAGACTATCTCTAGAGCTGTAGAGAGCTGCGTTCTCTTTCTTGTAGATAGCTGCTATAGACCCACTGGAGATGCTCTTAAGGAAGAGCTGGCTCGATTTTTTTTGCATACTCTCTTTCCTCCACATAGGATATATGCTGATGTGTACATGCATATAGCTAGCTAACTCAGACCATTGGAGATGCCCGAATACAACTCGTCCAACTTAATTTGCCTAGGCCTTTTTTACTTCAACTAAGTTTTTGCCCAGTAATTTTCAAGAGACTCGAAACCCTTCCTAATACGGGTTTTTGCACACTTTCGACATTTCAACTCATCACGTGTCGAAGCCTCCAGGACCGCACCTCCCGTAGCTTCTCCACGCATCATCCACCACGTGTCCCATAGACTTATGTGTCGCCTTGGTAGCCAGCTGATTTCGTGGCGCCTTACATCTTGTAGATTTGCGCGTCGTCTGGTTTGTACGAGACGGCGATGAGGCTGGGTTTGGGTGCATATTTATATGGAAGGAAGAGGCGAGAGTGCAAAAAATTTTGGCGTGGGGACGGAGAGGTGGAGCTATGATTTGTGGTGTAGGGGTTGGTGGGTTTCTATTTTCTACGATTGGGTTGAGAAGGATCAATGGGCCCATTGGTCAGGGACATAATTATCACAGACAGTTTGAACCACAAACCATCTGTGATACATAATTATCACAGACGGTTTGAATTACAAACCGTTTGTGATACATAATTATCATATACGGTTTGAACCACAAACTGTCTGTGATACATAATTCCAATATATATATATATATATATATATATATATATATATATATATATATATATATATATATATATATATATATATATATATATATATATATATATATATCGGTATAATATAAACAACTAGTCTCAAAAGATGAAATAGCATAGTTTTATATGGCTTATATATGCTTGTTGAAAGGTTTTGATGTGATCTAAAACTTTTCAGTTGAGGCGAATCCCAAATTCCAAAGGAAATACAAAAAATTTGGGCAAAAACAGAAACAAAAAAACTTGCCATACAAATTTAGGGCTAAAGATGGTCGATTTTGGGGGTCTTAGAGGGTGACTGGCACAAACAGGTTATTTTTTGGATCGACTCGTCATTAGCTTTCCAACGAGTACAAGAATATCGAAAACGGACACCGTGTGCAAAAGTTATGCCTGTTTTAGTAAAGGTGTCTCGAAACGGAATCCTACTCGGACTCGAATTCATCTCAGGGAGAAGTGGGCGGGAGATTATGAAATTTAGAGGATTATGAGGCGGAAAATATATCACAGATGGTTTTTTTTGTACAAACCGTCTGTGATAACTTTATTATCACAAATGGTTTGTAATAAAAACCGTCTGTGCTATTAATATCACAGACAATTTAAAATAAATAATCATATGTGATGTCTGCTATTATCACAGATGGTTTTATCAACAACCGTATGTGAATTATCATAGACGGGTATTAGGAAGAATCATATATGATGTCTTGCATTATCACAGACGGTTCGTATGAATAACTATTTATGAAAATACCATAGATGGTTATTTATCTGAACCACCTGTGATAATTACAACACAGATGGTTCCTGAAAACCGTCTGTGATGTAAGCATCTAGTATAGTCTCTTTTATAGTAGTGTATATATTACATTACAAGAATATCCCACATGTTGCCGTGGAAATTTATATAAGTCAATTTGTTGGTTGTAAAGTTTGAACAAATTATGGTGAAACATAGTAGAGCCTAAAAACAGGTGTCTAAGTAACACTCGAGTATTTTTTTTAGGGTTAGGAGCTCTCGGATTTTTTGGACGTTGGATCTTCATCAAACATTCCAGATTCGGAGCACTCACATTTTTTTTGGAGGGGGTGGGGAATGGAGGGATCTGTTAGATAGAGATCTAACACCTCAGATTCGTTTTTTTGGTTGGGAGGGATACAGAGAATCCGTAGGATGGAGATCCAACGCCCCCAAAATTTAAGTACTCCTAATTCCAAAAATACTCAAGTGCTCCTTAACATTTTTCTGAAAAATTAGAAAACAATACTTTTTAATTTTATTCAAAGGCTGTGAACAATGGGGTGATGTCGCTTCATGAGGGAAGAGAGAAGTAGTATTGATTGTAGTTAGTGAGGATTACTTGTTTAATACATAGATTCCTGTCAATTATAGGGAACCTTGATTTTGTTGACCACCATGACAGCTAGGACACCAGCAATTTCACAGTAGAAAACTGTAGAATATTTAGTTTTGTTGCAGATGGTCATGCTGTCCGTGAGTGCAGCCAAAATGCTAAACGTATTTCGTGGCTATATATTTTTCTAGACAAAGGGTAACCCAGCTTTTATTGAAAACTAGTAAAAAGTTTTACAACGTTCCAACTGGACAGATCGCTGGGGATTCCAGCTTACAAATGCATCTGCCATAACATTAATTTGCAGGCAGGCCATATACAGAGGAACTGCAGGTTAGTTGGCGCTCAATTTGCAGCACGGTACATAGCATGCATACGCGCGTAGTCTATTCGGACGGTGGATATAGACAGCATCGAGATCGTGACGCTGTCTCTGAAGAAGAGCGAACACAAGAGAAGCTGAGATCTCGTGTCGTCCGAAATTGGCGGTGACGTGCACGTGCTGAACACAATTTCTAATGCGTTGACCCGATGTGATGAAATCACCATTGCAATTTTTTTAATCCCCTGATCTCTCGGCCAGAGCGCCCGTTTTTCCTTTCTTCAACTGCCAAGGGGAGGGAAATTTAACTTTTTGCCACCTTTAAGAATGTCACCTATTCAAATGCTATTCTCTTCGTTGCAATTAATATTTTACCACTCTCGAGCCTACGTGGCGCCTAGTCACTGCCATGTCAGCGCCCGCGCCTCCCCCGCGCCGGCCTCCCCGCGCGCCGCCCGGCCTAGGCGCCGCCCCCCGGCCTCCCCGCGCCGCCCGGCCTCCCCGCGCCCGCGCCGGCCTCCCCGCGCCGCCGCCCGGCCTAGGCGCCGCCCCCCGCGCCTGCGCCGCCCGGCCTCCCCGCGCCCGCGCCCGCGCCGGCCTCCCCGCGCCGCCTCCCCGCATCGGCGGCGCGGGGAGGCGCGGAGAGGCGCGGGCGGCTGCCCATCTGCGGGGAGGCCGGGTGGCGCAGGCGCGGGCGGCGGCGCGGGCGCGGGGAGGCCGGGGGGCGGCGCCTAGGCCGGGCGGCGGCGCGGGGAGGCCGGCGCGGGCGCGGGCGCTGACATGGCGGTGACTAGGCGCCACGTAGGCTCGAGAGTGGCAAAATATTAATTGCAGCGAAGAGGATGGCATTTGGATAGGTGGCATTCTTAAGGGTGGCAAAAAGTTAAATTTCCCAGAAGAACATGCATGCATGCAATAATCCAAAAAACCTTAATTAGTCTCACCGCTAATCACCTATCTAATCACCTCACCGCTAATGAACGTCACGGCCAAGGCTTCAAAGATCCATCAGAAGCGTTTCCATCCAAAATCTCGAATCCCGTGCCCGTCTCATTGTTTCCTTTTTGTTGGCTAAATCACGGCGCCGCCGCACACAATATCTATTTTATACGGCTTACTCCATCTCCTATTCAATTTCTACGCAAAACCCTAATACAACTCATCTAATTAAGGCTAGGCTTTTTTTTACTTCAACTAAGCTTTTGACCCACTAATTTTCAAGGGACCAAAAACCCTTCCTAACACGGGTTTTTGCACACTTCTGACATTTCAACTCATCACGTGTCGAAGCCTCCAGGACCGCACCTCCCGTAGCTTCTCCACGCGTCGTCCACCACGTGTCGTAGCCTCTGGACCACACCTCCATACCTCCGTGATCATAAGATACTCCAAAGTGAGTTTCATAAAAAATTTCATGAAAATTCTTTTTTTATAGCATAATTTGTATATTTACTCCTTTTATATATAGAAAAGTGTATATATAAAAAAAATAAAGGACTCTGATAAATTTTTTTCAACCAAGTCATATTGGAGTATTTTAGAATTAGTATTTATGTATACCGAAAATGACATAGAGGTATAAAATATTCGTTTAAGTGGTATATTAGAAGTGAGAGTATATATTCCTGGGAGTACGGAAAAGGCTTCACACACACATGTAGTGTTATTCAGCTCCTGCACGCACCCGTCCTCGTCTCCTCCCATCCAGCACCTCCCCTTCCCCTTCTGCAGCATGCCCTCCTCCATCCACGCCTCCCCCTCCCCCTCCATCCTCGGTCGGTGCCTCCACCTCCCCTCCTACGGCTCCCCCTCCCCTCTAGTGGTTTGCGCCTCCCCTCCCCCTCTCCGACCACACATTGCTTCGACCATGGCCTCAATTAGGCGCTTCGATCACGACACTTTGATCATGACACTTTGGCCATGGCGCTTCGACCACGGCTTCGACCACGGCATTTTGACCATGATCCTTTAACCACGGTGCTTCGACCACAACACTTCAACCATGATTTTGACCACGACACTTCGACCACGGCGCTTCGACCACCAGAGGTGCCAATGGAGGAGGGCAACCGCTAGAGGGGAGGGGTAGGGGGAGGTGCCGATAGAGGAGGGGAGGCATGGAGGGGGAGCCGCGGGAGCGAAGGGGGAGGGGAAGGCGCCGATGGAGGAGGGATGGGGGAGCCGCCGAAGGGGAGGGGGAGGCAGAGAGGGGGAGGGGAGCCACCGGAGGTGCTGTATAGGGAAGAGCTGAGGAGGCGACAGCCTAGGAATGGAGATGGGAAGGATTGACGAGCATAGGATGGAAACGGGGGGCCAAAACGCAAATTTGCGTAAGTGGGAAACGGGGGAGCGCCTGTCAACATCTCGTCCGTCTATTTTGGATTGGACGGCCGAGATTAGATATGTCCATATGTGCACAGATAAAGGCTTGTTCACCAGATATGTTCTTTATATATACACGTATATATACATATGCATATACACGTATATACGCACACACGTCTACGTATATATACGCTGTTGTGGCTACAGACCAAACAGAGAGAGAGATGGTAGTGGAGAGTTGGGAGTAAGTGATTGTAATGGCTTGGGTTCTCCCCATGGCCTGTATTCCATATATATATATATACATGGGAAGTGCTTGTACAATTATACCCTTACAGCTAAGTGTCCCTTTCAGGGGCACTTATGTCATTACACATGGCCTACTCTGGGCCTTATAACCTTCTACCAGGCCTGCTGGGATTAGGTGGGGGCCACCCCTACAACAGGAGCCTCTCATGGTAAAGGGCTTCACAGGGCCGAAGCCATGTTGCTGAGTCCTTTGGCCCCCTCCGTCCCTGCGGCCTGTGAACTTTCCCGAACTTGACCGGGGGCTGAGGCCGTAGCTGGACCCAATGCTTGCATTGGTGGTTGAGGTAGGTGTGCGAGCGCTCTGTCCCGAGCTGGCGCCTGATCGAAGTAGGCGCGCCCGCGCGCTCCGTCCCCCTGTCGTGGCGGGATCGTGGTTGCCCGAGCCGAGTTGGAGGCGTTGCGTCGGCATAGGTAGGCGTAGCGGGCCCCTGAGCCGTCGCACACGCGTGAAGTGATAGCGGACGTGCTGCGACGTTCTTGTTCTGGCGGTCCACGTGGCGGAGCGTGCTTGGCGCGGTGCTGGCCTTGAGACGCCGTGACCATTTTAATGTGGCGACGGATTTGCGGTAGTTAGACTTTCGCCGGTTGGACTTCCGCCGGTTGGCTCCCCCGTTGATTGGGCTTCCGCCGGTTGGACTTCCGCCGGGTGGCCCCCCCGGTGATGGGGTATATATATACGGCGCGGGTGCGATGTTGTTCCTGCATCGTATCCTTGGATAGAGGCTGCTCCCCTAAAATGGGCCCCTTCCGTGCATCGACATTCCCTAGCGACGCTGAGCGGCTTGGGGGATGTTGATGTACAGATGGAGGTCCATTTTTCTCGGGAGCTTGATTAGCGTCTGTTACCGGTAGCCAGCCGCGCTTCCTGCCCTCGCGCTGCGTGTCTGCATATGACGGCAAGGTTTGCCCTGTTCTCCTCAACAGACCTACCTTCAGTCGGGGTTCCTGATGGAGCCCGTCCGCATTACTTTGTGAAAAAATGTTGATGCACTGAAGGTGGCCTATTAAGGAGAACAAGCCAAACTTTGCGCGACATGACCTTTGCTTTTGCCATGTGTGGGAGGTGGCAACGGGTGGGATCGTGCGCGCGGTCCGCTCCTCGAGGCCAAGGTCCAGGCCGAAGCCGCGGCTGCGGCCAGGTTGGAGTGGCGATCAAGAGGACGGCCCCGTACGCGCGCGTCGTGCTCCCGTATGAAGATGGCAAGGTTTGACGTGTTCTCGTAGACAGATATGCTTGAGTTCATCTGCCTCTACTGATTGCGCCAATCTGGCGCTATCGCGGAGGAACGTTGATGTACTGAAGCTTATCTGTCTATGCAAACCCGTCAAAACCTAGCCGAAGTACACGCGCGCGCTCCGTCCCCTACCCTTCGAACGGGTGGCAGCGGAGCTGGCGCCTAGCCGAAGTAGACGCGCGCGCTCCGTCCCCTACCCTTCGAACGGGTGGCAGCGGAGCTGGCGCCTTAGTCGAGGTAGACGCGCGAGCTCCGTCCCCTACCCTTCGAACGGGTGGCAGCGGACCTGGCGCCTAGCCGAAGTAGACGCGCGCGCTCTGTCCCCTACCCTTCGAACGGGTGGCAGCGGAGCTGGCGCCTAGCCGGAGTAGATGCGCGCGCTCCGTCCCCTACCCTTCGAACGGGTGGCAGCGGAGCTGGCGCCTTAGTCGAGGTAGACGCGCGCGCTCCGTCCCCTACCCTTCGAACGGGTGGCAGCGGAGCTGGCGCCTAGCCGAAGTAGACGCGCGCGCTATCCTTGAAGCCGAAGCCGCGGTAGAGGCTCAGCGGCGGTCTGAGTTGCAACTTCACACTGTGAACATCGCCACGCATGCGGTGATTGCGATCTGACGACGCGATCATGCGCTGTAAAGGCGCCTGGAATCGCGCCGGCCCCCGGTTTGCCAGGGCTAGGCTGCCGTACCCCGCGACCCGCCTTGGCGCGTGTGGGGTATGCGGCGGTTTGCTACTCGTGCACAGCGGGGTGCGAACGGTTGCGATCCCATGGGCCGTTGGTGCGCTTTAATGATGTCTAGGGGCGTGTCGACGCCTGGGCTCGTGTGCTCCAGCTATCTCGTGCGGCGGTTGGCACGCGGCAGGAGGCCATTGGAGCGTCGTGCTCTGACAATCCTTACCGCTGTGGCCGCGTCCCCTCGTCTTTGGTTATGGGGGATTGTGCGGGATGGGCCGTTGTATAATTTTGGTCGCGTACGGTACGTGGGCCGTCGCGACGCTTCGGCATTGGGGCGAGTGACTTGAAATAGTCTTCGGAACCGCACCCCCGTAGTTCTACGCCCTCTTCTTGCTTGCATCGCCTTCTGTACCCCCGCAGTAATCTCGCCGCCATAACCCTTTCGCGAGAGGCTATGGCATCTGGTGGCGAGCGTGGCCAGGCGGCTAGTGCCAGCGGCATTCACCGGCGATCATCGCCGCTAGAAGTGAAGTACTCGCTCAGCGAACGCGACCCAGCGGCGGCGGACAAGTGCTGGCTGGCGGCGGAGAAGGAGGGCGCATTCTCCGGCGAGCTGGGCCCGTCGCTCGTGACTGAGAAGACAATCCAAACGCTTCTGCGCGCGGGGAAGCTGTCCGAGCGCCAGGCGGTACGATTGCCTGCCGCCGATGAGACGGAACCGCGCCTCGAGAGGTCGGAGGCGCTCGTATTCGTTGCGTTCTTCGACGCGGGGCTCCGCATCCCGGTGGCGGCGATCGTGGCCGACGTGCTGCGGACCTTCGGGCTGGAGCTGGCGCAACTGACTCCGAACGCCGTGGCCCGGCTCGCGGTGTACAGTTGGGCCTTGCGCTCGGGAGCGTGCTGGCCTAGTGCTTCATTGTTCACCTACCTGCACGAGGCACGGTGCCAGCGCAAGGATCGGAAGGACGGGACGCTGTCGAGCTTCGGCAGCGTCTCCTTTATTCTGCAGTCAACCTGCAGCAAGCTCTTCCCTGCGAACTCCACTCGCGGGAAGTGGGAGTCTCAATGGATGAGGCGGTGGTTCTACCACCGCGTGGAGAGCGGGAGCGGCCTTGAGTGTACGGGCCAACCGATCGCGTTCAAGACCTCGCCCGGCCGAACGCTTGACAATGAGGACAGGCGGAGGGCCTGGCGGCTCGTAGGCGTGGCCGCCCGTTTCAACATGCACAATCTCGCCGAGGAGTACGTGATGTACGGCGTGTCGCCGCTCGCCAGTGACTGGCGCCTTGCCGCCGAGAAGCGTCGAGACGACAATGTCTCGCCATGGGTCTGCGCACTGCCGGCTCCCTCCGGTCTTCGTAAGCCTCGACCGCGTCTCCCCTTTATTTACGCGAAACGCGTTATAGGTTATCGACTCCTGCCTTGCTTGTAGGGGTTCGCTTGGAGGACGCAGAGCAGGCCGCGCGCGTATTCCTGGGGCCGTACACCGGCAGGGAGCACGAGCAGCACGCGTCCGCTACCGCCGAGGCGGGGCTGGGGCGGATAAACCGCGTGTGCGAGGCCCTGGGCCTTGCCGTGCCAGAGCGTGCTGAGCCGGGCCCGCCGCATCAAGACGACGCGCGACGAGGAGGAAGGCGCCGTATCGCAAGAGGGGTCGTGGTGGGGCGTCTGCCATGCTTGGTGTAGCCGCTGCCGGTGCCGCTGCTAGCACTTCCGATGGTACGGCAGACGCCGAGTCGGATTCGACGAGGTACGCCGACTCCGGTTTGGATGGCGCAGACGCCGGGGGCGACAGATCCTCGGCGGGCGCCCTGGACGGCGGGTTCGCCACGAGCAGCCGGAGAGGAGAAGTCTCGTCGCCCATGGCGGTCGTCGAGACGGGATCCGAGGGGACCGACGGCGCTGAGGTGGAGCCCTCAGCCGTGGCCGCCATAACGCCGGGAACGTCCGCCGTGGGGCCGCGCGGAGCTGGGTCCTCACCCGCAGCGGCGGCCGAAGCCGAGCTGCCCCCCGCAGAGATTGCCATGGAGGGGGCTTCGCCTCCGGGTGCTGCAGCTGCGGGGGCCGCTCCGGTGGTGGCTGCTGGAGCGGCGTCGTCGCCCCGTGCTCCGGCTAAGCGGCCGTGCCTGCGGCCGGAGCTCCACCGGACATCGAGGGGATTCGTCGTAGCGACGGGTATCGGGAGCTTGTGGGACTCCGATGGACATGCCGACGTTCCTGCGGCGCACACTTCCTCTGCCCTTCAGGCCGTGCCGTCCGCCGTGCAGGAACGGTTGGCGCCGGCCCTTAACGCGGAGGCTTCTGCTCTTGGCGGGACCGCGCCTTCTGCGAGCACTTGCGCCACCGTCAGGGGGGGGGGGGGCGGGCCCCCGGAGCCCTCCTTCCGCTGCCGAAGGTAAGGTGGTTTGGCTTCCCTGGTGCTTTCGTTGCGTCTTGCGGCGCTCACCTGCGTCGCTGTCTATAGCGTCGCTTATTCCGGAGAAGGAGCCTTTGCCGGGACATGGAGGTCGTGGCGTCGACGGCGCGAACGTCGTGCGTTCGAGTCCCTCGGACTTCGTTCTTCCGTCCGAGACGCTGAGGGCGTGGCATGGGATCGTGGATGACGCTGCGGCCAGCGTCAGCCAGCAGGCGCTTCATGCTTACGGAGTGGAGCGTCTCGGGGACGCCTTTGAGGTGTCGGGGGTGAGGGTAAGTACCTACTCATGCGACGATGCTTGGCCATGCTGAGCTTGCTAAGTCGTTTCGCCCTGCAGACACTGGTGCTGGGGCAGGCCCTGCAAACGGCCTATGTTCATGCGCAACGGGCGCTCGAAGATAGGATGCGGGTCGCCGAGGAGGGGCTACGCGAAGCCACGGGAGTCCGTTCCGCGCAGGATGCCCTCATCCGCCAGCTGGAAGCGGAGTGCGCCGTGACGAAGGCGCATGCCGAGGGGCTTGCCACTCCGGCGCGGGAGTCGGCCGCGGAGGTGATGCGGCAGGAGTTCGCGGTGGAGCGGGAGGGCCTTCTGCAACAAGTCGCCTCGCTAGAAAAGGAGAAAGGCGAACTCGCCTTAACTCTAGCGGAGCGTGACGGGACGCTTGGCGAGGCTTTGGTGGTTGCGTGGGATGCCATGCAAGCGCTGGAAAGCCACCTCGAAGGGCTTGTGACCGGAGTGCCAGACCACGCCTTCGGCCCGGAGGAGGTGTTGCGGACCCTTCGCTGGATCAAGGATGCCGCCGATGCTACGCGTGGTGCCGCGATGAACTTCGGCGACCACTGCGCCTACGTGGCGTCGTGTATGGTGTGCGCGCTCCTACGACACCGTGGTTGCACGCACATCGCCGGGCTGGAGGACCCCCAACTGGAGATGCCCGGCGGGGCTGGAGTAATGTCCGGCGCCGTCCGCGTCGTTCGGCCCACCGCAAAGCACTTCTACGAACGGATCTGGGATTACACTGGGGTGGCCGCCGCACAGGTTGAGCTCTGGAAGTCCCTTTACGGGGAAGGGAGCCTCGGCCGGTTTCTGGACGAGGTCCCCCGACGCGACGAGGATGGCGGTGGGACCTCCGAAGGCGCCGAGGATTCACAGGTGCGACGCCGGGCTGGCTAGGTGTAGGCGTGTGTTGTAATGTCCGCCCCTTTTTGTGAATGAAATGCGCGCTTGTGCTGATCATTTGACCTGTGCCCCGGGCAGCTTCCTTGCTGGGGACGACTGCTTGCGTCCGGCCTTGCAACCCGGCGGCGCCTTCGACGCTGGCAAAGGGCCGAGGAGTTGCTGAACTTCTGGGCGGGCCGACGCTCTTCAGGCGAGGTCCCGGCCTTAGCGCGTGTTAAGGACGAGCCCGCCGGATAGCAGCAGATGTGCTGGTGGGCCTTTGTACTTGTAAAATTTTTTCGATGTATTCATCTGGTAATTAGGATATACGCTGCGCGCTGTGTTTCGGGCGGTCTTGTTCCTCGGTGGAGGCGAGCCTCCGCACTACGACCTGTTTAAAGTCCGTAGACTAGCGTGTGCGAAGGCGAACCCTCGCACTACGACCTGTTTAAAGTCCGTAGACTGGCGCGTGCGAAGGCGAACCCTCGCACTACGAGCTATTTAAAGTCCGTAGACTGGCGCGTGGGAAGGCGAACCCTCGCACTACGACCTGTTTAAAGTCCGTAGACTGGCGCGTGCGAAGGCGAACCCTCGCACTACGACCTGTTTAAAGTCCGTAGACTGGTGCGTGCGAAGGCGGACCTCCGCACTACGGCCTGTTTAAAGTCCGTAGACTGGCGCGTGCGAAGGCGAACCTCCGCACTACGGCCTGTTTAAAGTCCGTAGACTGGCGCGTGCGAAGGCGAACCTCCGCACTACGATCTGTTTAAAGTCCGTAGATTGGCGCGTGGGAAGGCGAACCCTCGCACTACGACCTGTTTAAAGTCCGTAGACTGGCGCGTGCGAAGGCGAGCCCTCGCACTACGACCTGTTTAAAGTCCGTAGACTGGCGCGTGCGAAGGCGGACCTTCGCACTACGACCTGTTTAAAATCCGTAGACTGGCGCGTGCGAAGGCGAACCCTCGCACTACGGCCTGTTTAAAGTTCGTAGACTGGCGCGTGCGAAGGCGGACCTCCGCTCTACGGCCTGTTTAAAGTTCGTAGACTGGCGTGTGCGAAGGCGAACCCTCGCACTACGGCCTGTTTAAAGTCCGTAGACTGGCGCGTGCGAAGGCGGACCTCCGCACTACGGCCTGTTTAAGGTCCGTAGACTGGCGCGTACGAAGGCGGACCTCCGCACTACCGCCTGTTTAAGGTCCGTAGACTGGCGCGTGCGAAGGCGGACCTCCGCACTCCCTACCCCGAAGTGGGGGTAGCCTCTGGTGTACTCTGTACCCCGCGTGCACTCTGTCGCTGGGGTCAGCCTCTGGCGCTGCGTCGGTACTCCTTGAACTTCTCGGGGTTGGCTTCCGCGGTGCGTCTCGTGTACACGTCCGGTGGTGTGCGAAGGCGAGCTTCGACGCGCTGAGGAGGTGCGCGGTCGACAGCCACGCAAGGTTCACGCCACATTTGCGTTTTGCCCAGCGCACAGGGACAGCATTCGTGTCTGATTTAGACTCCGGAGAGTACGCACAGGGATGAGGTCCCTGGCGTGCGCGGGGTTCGCATCTTGTTTATACTCAGTAGAGTGCGCAGGGAAAAATCCGCGTCTTATTTATACTCCGGAGAGTACGCACAGGGACGAAGTCACTGGCGTGCGCGGGGTTCGCGTCTTGTTTATACTCAGTAGAGTGCGCAGGGAAAACATCTGCGTCTTATTTATACTCCGGAGAGTACGCACAGGGACGAAGTCCCTGGCGTGCGCGGGGTTCGCGTCTTGTTTATACTCAGTAGAGTGCGCAGGGAAAACATCCGCGTCTTATTTATACTCCAGAGAGTACGCACAGGGACGAAGTCCCTGGCGTGCACGGGGTTCGCGTCTTGTTTATCCTCAGTAGAGTGCGCAAGGAAAACATCCGCGTCTTATTTATACTCCGTGGAGTGCGTGCAGAGGCGTCCCCCCACACGTCTTTGTTTATACTCATGCCAGTGTCTTTGACGGAGAGTGCACACGCGAACGTGCGTCTTCGTTTATACTCATGCCCGTGTCTTTGACGGAGAGTGCACACGCGAACGTGCGTCTTCGTTTATACACATGCCCGCGTCTTTGACGGAGAGTGCACATGCGAACGTGCGTCTTCGTTTATACTCATGCCCGCGGCTTTGACGGAGAGTGCACACGCGAACGTGCGTCTTCGTTTATATTCATGCCCGTGCTTTTGACGGAGAGTGCACACGCGGACATGCGTCTTTGGTTTATACTCATACCCGTACCCCTGGCTACGGAGAGTGCACACGCGAACATGCGTCTTTGGTTTATACTCATACCCGTACCCCTGACTACGGAGAGTGCACACGCGAACGTGCGTCTTTGGTTTATACTCATACCCGTACCCTTGGCTACGGAGAGTGCACACGCGAACGTGCGACTTTGGTTTATACTCATACCCGTACCCCTGGCTACGGAGAGTGCACACGCGAACGTGTGTCTTTGGTTTATACTCATACCCGTACCTTGGCTACGGAGAGTGCACACGCGAACGTGCGTCTTTGGTTTATACTGCAGGAGCGCGCGCGTGGGCGAAGCCCCCGCGCGGCCTCGTTGCGTACTTTTGCCCAATGATAATAGATTGGCGACAAACGGAACTTTATTACCTTCCCGTTTGCGCGGGTGAGCGATTACATATGGCGGGGGGTACTAACCGTCTGTGTTCGGCGTGGCCGAAGCCTCTAGTGATTGCGCTACCTGCCGGGCGAGCCGAGCCGCCCCCGGATGACGTCGTAGGTCCCCGCGCTTCGGTGCCGACCCTAAGCGCGTCGCTGGTCGCCGCGACGGGGGCATCTAGTGCCATGCTCGATGCGCCGGGCCATGTCCTGGTCGCCACAAACGGTAATGATGGCCCGCGGCCCCGGGAGCTTCATGCATAAATAGCCATGATGCGGTACCGCCCCGAAGGAGTTAAGGATTGGGTGCCCCAGTATGGCGTTGTAAGGGTATGGGAGATCCACGACGTCGAATGTGGCATCTTCGACCCTTGCATTGTTGCCCTGGCCGAAGGAGACCTGCAGGCATATTTGGCCGAGCGCCCGTAGGGGTTGTCCTCCGAATCCTTGCAGCGGGACTCCCGATGGGCCGAGGCGGCTTCGGGGGATCCCCATCTGGTCGAAGGCTGCCGCGAACAGAATGTTCGCGGAGCTGCCGCCGTCAACTAGGGCGCGCCCCACATCGCACCCTGCTATGGCGACCCGGACGACCAGGGGGTCGTGATGAGGGAGCTCCACGCCTTGGGCGTCGGCGGGTGTGAACGTGACTTCGTGTTGCGCCCAGTCCGGCGGTGCCTGCGCTGGGTACGCCGCCACGTGGTGTAGCCTCCGTACGTAGGCCTTCCGCTGTCGTATCGAGGCGAACTCCAGCGAGGAGCCTCCGGAGATGACATTGATAACCCTGTGGTGGGCGGCATCCGGAGCCTGTAGCTGCAAGAGGCCTCCCTGAGGCTGTTGTACATGGGCCTGAATGCGCAGAGGGCCCTCGTAGGGCTGCGTCCCTTGTGCCTGAATGTGCATGGGGGCTTCGTATGGGTGCTGCACGTGGGCTACCACGGGCGGGCGTGCCTCCTGGTTCCTGTCCCTGGTGACGCTGTCACGGAGCGCCGCGATAGAGGTGCACGTGCGCGTGTCGTGGTTGCCGCGACCGTGGACTGCGCACCACAGCCCCTGGTGTTGGTCATCGTAATCCCCGCGGCCTCTATCATCGCGGCCCCGGCCACGGCCGCGCCCCCGGCCGCCCCGACCCGCAGGGGCGGTTTCTTCGGAGCCACCTTCGATGTCAAGACCTGCCGGCCTCGCCTGGGCCTATCGGACGTCTCCCTATGCGGGGCGTCCTTGCGTTCAGGTGCGTCCTTCGACGACTCCTGCTTGCGCTTTCCCTTCGCAGAGCCGTCCCTTGGCGGGTCTTCGGTCTTTGCCGAGCCATTGGCCTGGTTGGTGTCGGAGTCGTCACCTTGTCTTCGTCGTGCGTTCTCTTCCGCCCTGGCGTATTCCACCATTTTGTCGAAGAGCTTCGTCACTGTCTTGATCGGCTTCCTTGCGTTGTATTCGGCCATGGGGCCCGGGCGGAGGCCCTGTATGGCTGCATTGACAACGGTTGTTTCGTTGACATCCTTGACTTGGCATCGTATCTTCGCGAAGCGCTTGAAGTAGTCTGGGAGCTTCTCCGAAGGTTTCTGCTTCACGGCAAAGAGCTGGTCTGCGTCGACTCGCTCAACGTAGTTTCTTGAAAGTTGTTGTGAAGGCGGTCGCGAAGCTGCCCCCACGCGTAGATGGAGTTTGGCTCTATGGTAAAAAACCAGGAAAGCGCCACTCCCTGCAACGCGAGGGGGAGTCCCTTCGCCTTTGTGGTGTCATCTCCGCCCGCGGCTTCGATTGCGGTTTCGTACATGCGCACGAACTCGCGAGGGTCCGTATCGCCTTTGTACGACTCGATGACACTGGGGAACTTGAAGTCTTCGGGCCACGCCGCCTGCTGCAGTCCTGCCGAAAGCGGGGACTCCGGATCGAAGCGCCGTAGCGGCACGCGTCTGGTCGTGGGGGCATCGCGGCTGTCCGCCCTTTCCGGCGTGGGCTCCGGCGCGACCACTGGCGCGGCCTGCTGGCTTCGAGCCTCTTGTATGTCGCGGACAGCCCCACGAAGAACCCCTAGCTCCTGCTGGAACGCTTGGAGGGCCGCCAGCAGGGCGCTTTCCACCGCCTGCGCGGGCGGAGCCGCCGGCTCGCCCAGCGGACGGGTCGGCGCAGGTACGATCGCCTCGCGAGCTCCCGAGCTGCCGGTGAGCGTCGCGGCAAGGGTGACGAGGTTGGATGTCGGAGCGCCAGTGACGGGGTTGGCCGTCGCGGCGCCGGTGGCGGGGTCAGTCGTCGCGGCGCCAGTGACGGGGTTGGCTGCCGCAGCGCCGGTGACAGGGTTGGCCGTCACGGCAGCGCCAGCGACGGGGTTGGCCGCCGTAGCGCCGGTGACAGGGTTGGCCGTCGCGGCGCTGGCGGCGGGGTCAGCCGTCACAGCGCCGATGGCGGGGTCGGTCATCGCAGCACAAGCGTCGACGTCCTCGACCACCGCGCCGTGGTTGCCTGCGTCGTCGTCCGCGCCCGCAGCAGCCGATGCCGAGGCCCTGGTGCCCATGCGACGCTCCGACCCGGCCGCCTTTTTTCCCTTCGTCGCCGCCGACGAAGCTTTTTTCGGTGCCATCCTTCTTCGGACTTCAGGCTTGCTCCTGTCCTCCCCACGGACGGCGCCAACTGTTGTGGCTACAGACCAAACAGAGAGAGAGATGGTAGTGGAGAGTTGGGAGTAAGTGATTGTAATGGCTTGGGTTCTCCCCATGGCCTGTATTCCATATATATATACATGGGAAGTGCTTGTACAATTATACCCTTACAGCTAAGTGTCCCTTTCAGGGGCACTTATGTCATTACACATGGCCTACTCTGGGCCTTATAACCTTCTACCAGGCCTGCTGGGATTAGGTGGGGGCCACCCCTACAACACCTTTTGGTTTTTTTGGCCTTTTGTTTCTTCAAAAGTCAAAATAATTGAGACAACTTTTTGAAGTGAATTCTTCAAATAGTTTTTTAACCTAAAACCGTGCGTGGCATCCGCGTTAAAATCTTCACTATCCACTAGCATCTCAAAAACTATAAATAAAAACATCGGTCACAACATAAAAGAGCATGACTATAATAGTTCTAATTGTCATGCATCCGCCATAAGAATAATTTGCAGGCAGGCCGTATACAGAGGAACTGCAGGTTAGTTGGTCCTCGCTGTTGTAGGGGTGGCCCCCACCTAATCCCATCCGACCTGCTAAAGGGTTGTAAAGCCCAAAATAGGATGTGTGTAATGACATAGATATCCCTACGGGGGGCACACGGATGTAAGGGCATAATTGTAAAATACTTCTCATGAAAATATATATACCCGCCCCTTGCACAGGGAAGGGGGCAGGGCATTGTTCATCCATCATGTCCACTACTACTCCCTCACTTTACTGTTTGGTCAGTGACCACAACACTCACCAAGCCCTACGGCCACCCCACTAGACGCGTGTCGCTGCACCACTTCTGCTTGCCTGTCATGCTGCATGTCTAGCACAAAGCCTTGTCGCCCGTTCCAAATCATAGTCGTCCTCCTCCCCACTCGATCGAACATTGTTGTCAACGGCTGCGCCGCTCGCTTCCCTCGGCTATAAAGCCTAAACGCCAGCACCTTGTCTCTCCTTTTAGCTACACCCATAAGGTCACCACACTACCGCGTTGAACATCAACTTCCCCAGCCATGGTAAGCCACCACCCCTTTTTGATTCACTACCAAAATCCCAAAATTTGTTATCTACAATGTCCCGCCTACTAAATCAATTTCCCATTTAGCTCCAAAAACTCCCCATGACCTCGTAGAGCCCATATGACCGAACCAATATTGACAAGAAATCGTTGGCGCTAAGCCGTACCACCGACTTTGTCCTTGCAACCGGTGCCTCGCCGACTCCATCATGTTCTGTTCTCTTACCTCGACACTCTAAAACCATCCCTCACCCTTACCTGTCTCTCCATCCACCGTGGACCGCCACCACTATACTCCTCTCTTTTGCCATTGTCGCCGTTGACGCCAGCTTCCTCAATGCCTTCACCACCCCCCTCAACCTCAAAAACAAAATATACAACATCTAAAATGCTATGTGTGCATGTTATACCCACCTCTCATCGTCGAAGTCCACCACTGCCATGCTGCCTCCTCCGTGCCAATAGTCCCATCGTCATTGTGTTTCGGCCATCCCTATGTTTTACTGCATCACCCACTGGCTCCATAGAGTTGGACGTTCCCAGGAACATGTGTTGCTCACATTCCCATTGCCAATTGATGCCTTTATTTTCCTGTTGTTCTTGTTGTTGACTGATTATTACATGAGAACATGCAATATTTGGATTGAGTGTATGCATACCCAATACAATATATATATATATATATATATATATATATATATATATATATATATATATATATATATATGAAGATACCCACATCAAACGTTACGAATCTCGAAGCAAATCAACGGATATTGATATTGGTGCCTAGGCACCATGGTGCATGAAACACTCGTCCTATATATATATATATATATATATATATATATATATATATATATATATATATATATATATATATATATATATATCTTTGTAGTTTGTATAGGTAGTACTCCCTCCATCCATATTTATAAGGCGTATTTCCTCTTGGCACATGGACCAATGAGATAGAGAAAATAGTTAGATTATCTCTAAGCACTATATTTAATGCATGCATGTAGAGAATAGTAAATAAAGATGCATATTTATTAGGGGCATAAAGTAAGCATCACACTAATTTTGCATTGAAATATGAAATGCAACCTATATTTATAGACAAACCATTCAAAATATACGATGAATTTGCCTTGTTCTTGGGTGAATGATGGCCAAGATGGTTTAGATGTATTCTCGCATATCATAGCAAGGTAGAACACAAAGAAAATAAGGTAGAAACAGTTGAATCAAGAAATCACTTGGAGAGACCAAAAAGAGTAAAAACCAGGTTTCTTCATGAGCTTGCCAACCAAGTGCCTCGATAGGTGGATATTGATTTTCAGAGGTTATCTCCATCTCTTGCACATCCTTGGCACAATATGATCAAGAAGGGAAAAGAGAAGATAAAACCAACCAAATCAAGAGCAAATCAATCAACACAAGATATATCCATAGAGATAAATAAAGATTGATGTATTGCTGCTTAAGGATAAAGGTTTTATAGCCACTTGACTTGGAGAATAAGAGAGCACACCATAGCACTCAATTTTTCTTAAACTCTAACCCTAGAATTCATGAACCCTTTGTCTCAAGAGAGGATGGTTAGATGGTCAACTAAATAAATGGGTTAGTCAACCCTATCTAACATTTAGCGGATATTATCCACTTAGCACATATAGAAAAATCTGATAACCCTACGCACACGGGTTTTAACTTACGCACTATATTTATGCACATTTTTCAAAGCGCATAAGCCCGCATCCGCTAAGTCTTTAGTCTTGATCCAACTTAATCTTCTCAACTTCTCCTTGACCTAAACCACTCTGCCAAGGGCCGCGATTTTGCTCTAAGGTAGTTTCCGGTATTTTGGCCAAACTACTAAAATACCATTTTTTGACGAGGTTATCTCCTTCTATTGCAAGCAATTGCTATGCTTGCCACGTGTAGATGCACCACTAACTTGCCACACATCGGTATGTCTCTCCTGTTTTGGTTCCACCGGACCACAGGTCACTTGGACTGACCAAGTCACATAGTGCAACCCATTGTTCGAACTTCCCTTTAATATTTTTCATCTTTCTCGTGCCGTGCTTGAACCCACCATTTCACCCAGCATTCTCAATTGTTCTGAGCCTCTGCTCATCTATGAGCGTAGCATCGATCCTCGCCATTGACCATGGTTGACTCCAAATGACCCAGCATATCCAAAGATAAAGAAATTATTTTCGAACACAAGTTCTCCTCAACTTAACCCACATTAGCAATAACATATCTCATACAATCTATAACCACTGATCTAAGTCACCAAATCATTCTATGACTCAAATCTCCCAAAAATATCTATTTCTACAGGTTGTCCAAAAAATTTGCAAATTTGTAAATTCTAAAATTCAACTCCTCTAAAATGATAATCCTTCTTCACAATAAAGATAAACCTTGTTATAGATTGCTTCCTCGATCCTTCGCTACTCGGTCTAGAGACTTCCTCCGATCTCACCTTTTCACGCGTCTCCTTGCTTCCTTGCTGTCCGCGTGATGGGAGCAGCACCTAAGCCTCCTTGAACTTCACATGAAGGAGCACATGCAGTGACTCCAAACGATGCTTCTTGCCTCTGTTCGTTATGAGAAAAAACAACACCCTTCTAATGGAGAGAACTCAACACGAACGCACACGCTTTCTTTATTGCTTCTCTCCCTCAAATCTACTGCTCGCTTGCAGCTATTGCTCATGTTCTGCTCCTCTTAGAGCAACTCCAAGAGAAGAGCTAAATCATTTTCTAAAGGTAAATTTGGCTATTATTGGAGAAAAAACGTCTCCAATAGACTCTGTAAATGACTCTCTAAATTTAGTAGCTCTCCATCCCTCCTCCTTCGCTCTCTATTTTTGGATAGCCTACCTCGCTCACCATCCAGTCTCTTGGCGCGGTCGGCGTTTCCTTCCCGCACGCTGCGCCCCATTCCCGCGCGTACGCGACCCACCGCGCGCCCTCTAGTTTAGATAGTCTGTTGGAGTAGTCTTGTTTTTTTGGGTGAGATTCATTTTAGAGAATAGCTAAATCACTAAATTTAGATACTTCTTTTGGCTAATCTCTTGGAGTTGCTCTTACATTGCTTACGTGACCGTTTAAAACATGAAGACTCAACTAACAAACAGACTCACAAACCGAACTGGTCGCATACACGAAAACGGAAACGTCTCAGACACACACACACGGCAAGCCTCACAGGCTCGGATACATATACGTATCCGTATACATGGCAAGAACGCATATACGTGTACGGACTCATACGAACTAAACAAGATTAGACTCTAACAGACATTCTCATATGATGTTTCAAGTAGACAGTATCGAGATCATGACGCTCTCTCTGAACGGGCTCTAAAACGACGAGACAATTCTTCATGCATCGTCAGCCAGGACATCGTAGATGGAGAGGTTTCTCTATGGTTTTTGTTAGGTCAATAGGTCACCGTGGTCTATCAATTGTTCGTTGAATAGAAACTGTATCTAGGCCCAATTTGAAAGTCATGTTCCATATTCAGCACAGACACAATTGACAAAGGCTCCGAATTACGTCGAAACGAATACACGTTTTATTCCAGCAAATCGCATAATCAATTATTGTAACATAGAGTCACACACTGCCTCGCGTCTTATTGCTAGTGCCAAGTTTATGTTTATTTCTGGAGGAACTTTTTGAACCAATGGGCGGAGTTCTTGGGGTATCTCTTCAATCCATCGTTGTAGTCCACAAAGTTTATCCCGAATCGAACCGTGTAGCCGTTCCCCCACTCGAAGTTATCGAGCAACGACCATGCAAAGTATCCTTTCACGTTTGCTCCATCCCTGTGAAGACAAAAAGAATGCACTGTCATCTAACATCTTTATTAAGTACTTCACTGACAGCTGAGTGTTTTAATTAGTGCTCGGACCTTATAGCACTCAGCAGGGCCAGAAGATGCTTGTGGTAGTATTCTATCCTGGTGTCATCCTTCAGGGCTTCCTGGAGTGGTAGGCTCTTGTTGTTGGCTTCGTCAACGCCTAAAATACAGAGAAGAGATATTTTTCAGTTAAGTTTTAGTCTGGTTCTTTGGTATTAAGGAGATGAAAATACTTTTTTTTAAAAAAAATGGCTAGGAGAGGAAAGTACTAAGTTATACTACAATGTTAACTTGATTGCAAAATCAGAACATGGTATAGTATGTACTGGTATGCGCTCTCGCTAAGAAAATAGAGAACTTATTATTGATTTGATCTCACCATTTTCAGTGATGTAGACGGTAGGATTTCCATAGTTCTCCTTAACATAAAGGAGGAGCTCACGGAACCCTCGAGGGTAGATGTAGAGCCAAGGTGAAGCAGCCTACAAGAATGTCATTTATGGAAGTAAATCATCATAAATAAAAATTCGGGAAAATAACTGGCGATTTGTTTTAAGTGGAGAAGGAAGTGGGTAGGTTACCTGAGGACCTATGGGGACACCATTTCGAACACCTAACATAATCGGACAAGGTCAGGATATATTATATGCTACAAGTACATGTACTTTCCGAACCAAATATCAAATATTGATGCCTAAACAACGACAAGTAACGACTCAATGTAATAGAGGCTATCGGAGTTATGCCATTTCTCTGTAGTTCATGATTGTAAACACAGTACCCATTCATACTTCAATGTGAACACTCTTCATTAATGTTAGAATGGTAAATGAAAAATAGGGGTAGATTCCTTGACTTTGTTGGCTCACCTGTAAGGTTCGCTCGAGAATCAGTGTTATAGCTGGTGTTAAGGCCATTTGATGGAGGAATCTTATAAGCATAGTATGCAGTGTAGTAGTTGAGTCCAATGAAGTCAAATGCACCCTTGACCAACTCAGATTGTTCTTTGGTGAACTGTGGCAAGCGGTTTCCGACCAATCCTCTCATACTTAATGGGTAGTGTCCTCTAACGAGGGGATCCATAAACCTACAAGGATATTCCCGATAAGATTTGTATTTTCTTGTGGCTTTTGGTTACGAAATTACGTGAGGCATCGAGAATTACCATCCAAGCTTGAAGTCTATGGCGCGTCTTGCTGCATCCTCATTGGGTTTGGAACTAGAGAAGGGAACAAACCAGTCGGAGACTAAAGTTATTCCAATCTCTCCCTTTTGCACGGCCTGCATTTGAAATTCAATGTCATCCAAATGTGATTGCAAAACCCAAGTCATGATCTAAATGGAATTCATTTGGCAATTAGAACATATTCTCCTCATGATCTAAATGGAATTCATTTGGCAATCAAAACATATTCTCCTAAGGAAGCTCCTTTTCATATGCGATATTTTCTGAATTCGAAGTGTATGCATGCTCAGGGATTTATTCATGCCATAAAGCCATAACAAACAACATGTTCAAATTCAAGTATTCATCTTATAAGTCCTAAAACATATTATTATTTAGTAAAGGGTAGAACTTATGAATATATACTGAAGGACCATGTGAGAGGATCCAGGTTTGTGTTGTGATGAACTATTGCCATTTTAGAGGACCTAGAAATTGAATTTTGTAAATTTGCGGTTTTCATAGTTGTTTTCAAACCTACCAGTCTGACCGACCAAAGGTGGCGGTCAAACCAGCTACCAGTTAGATCGGCCGGCTCTGGCGGTCTAACCGGCAACCAGCAGCGTTCAGACCGGCCAGGGCTGTGATCTGACCGATAGGGCAAGCTACTTCAGCTGAAAATTGGAGTTTTGGTTATTTTGGTCATGAGTCAATTTTGTTTGACCTAGATCAGTGCGTATTTATTGCATGATGCATGTTTCAGCTAACATAGGTTAAATTGTGAAGAATTTATACCTGAAAATAATTTCCTTGTATTAAGATGTGCAGAAAGGTTTGGAGTCAACCATGATCAATGGCGAGAATCAGGGCTATGCTTATGGAGGAACTGAGGACCAGAATGTCAAGGATGCTGAGTGAAATGACTGAGCTCAATTATAGTATGAGAAAGGTGGGAAATGTTGAATGGAAGTTTAAGCAATGAGTTATATTATGTGGCTTGGTCAATCCAAATGAGGCATGGTCTAGTGGAACTGGAACAGAAGAGACTTGTCGATACATAGCAAGCCAGTGTTGCATCTACATGTGGCAAGTATGGCAATTGTGTTGCAAGGAAAGTTGAAAACCGGGTCAAGAAAAGGTATTTTGGTAAGTTGACCAAAATACCGAAAACTACCTCAGATCAAAACCGTGGTGCTTGAATAGCATTTGGAAAAGTGGTTTAGGTCAAGGAGAAGCTAAGAAGATCAAGTTAGATCAAAGGGTAAAGACTTAGCGGATTCGTGCTTATGTGCTTTGAAAAACATACGTAAGTGTAATGTGTGAGTAAAACCCGTGTTGTGTGGGGTTAACCGGTTTCTCCCATATGTGCTATTGGATAGTATCTATTAGGGTTAAATGGGACTGATTGCCTTGTCTATTTAACAGGTTGGATGGACACTTGCTAGTTAACCATCCAATCTTTACTTATGAAAACCAAGTGTTATAGGGTTAGGATTTAAGAAGTGTGAGTGTTCTGGTGTGCTCTCTTGTCCACCAGGTAGAGTGGCTATAAAATCTTCATTCTCAAGTAGAAATATATCAATTTTGTTCATCTCTCATGGATCCCTCTTTGTTTTATTGATTTGCTCTTAATCTTGTTGGTTTTGATCTTTTCTCTTCCCTTCTTGATCCTGCTGGATGCCAAGGAGGAGTAAGTGATGGAGATATGTTATGAAAAATAAATCCCCATCCATCGAGGCATCAGGTTTCTCATGTTCTTGAAGTTACTCGTTTTCGCTTGGATTTGATCTTCTCGGGAGATGTCTTGATCTAAGTGCTTTTGCCTCAAATCTTCGAGAGTTCTTATTTGTTGTGATATGTGAGAATACATCTAGAGCTATCTTGGCCATCCTCCACCCACAAGCAAGTTATATTTCTCATTTTTCTCTTTTGCCTGATTTTAGTGCTTCCTTCCTTTAAATAGGAAAAAAGTCATAATTTTGACAACGATTCTCTTGATCATTGATAGGAATAGATTCGTAACATCACAAAGAAGGTGCATGCCAAGTTTCAAATCATTTGAATTTACAGATAAAAAATTATATAATTTTTGGTTTTGAAATCGTGTTGAGTTTAGAGTTCGTTGAGCCAATTTTACTGTTCATCGGCCTGATCGTAAATTGCTAGAGGTCAGACCGGTAGCACAATGAATTTCTAGAGTTTTGTCCTCTTTGGCTTGTGGCTTCGGTGTGCTTAAGTGTTTGTAATTCCGCAACACATTGTTGTTGATTTTTAGGAGAAAATTTTGAAAGAGCCATTCACCTCCTGATTTGCTATACTCGATCCTACGTACACATAGCTAAGTTGGTTATGTATATATTCAGAAGTTAGTTAAAGTAACCACTAATGTATATGTGTCCATGACTGGCGCTGAGCCTTCTTTTTCAGGAATGCAGTTCAGAATAGCGGTAGCAAAATCTAAAATAGCCAGCTGCAGTTTAGCAGTTACTATGGTTAATATACCCACTAAGGTATACATTTACTAATTCTGTGGAACAAAAGTTGGACTGGACGGCGATATGATATTTTCCTGGAGTTATATAATTCAGCCGGTAAACTAATTGACTGTATTTCCCCGCTGTACACTAGGACTGAACTGAAACTAAATCTTAGTGATACTATTGGAGTATCGAAGTCAAATTTGCATATCTCTGATTGGTTCGTCAGTCATGGATGAACCGTAGCTGCATAAAAGACTCATTAATTACCTGATATTTCGCTTTGTACAACCGTACTGCTTCTGCATGGGCGAGTAGTTGATGATGACATGCAGTGTAAGGCTCCCTTCCTGAATCTCCAACACTGCATTTTCCCTGCTCCCATGGAGAACACCGGCCCGGTGCCAACGTGCCAGATGCATATCCCATAGAGCAGAAGGTCCAGGGCTCATTAAACGTGATCCAGTGCTTCACTCGGTCACCAAACTCTTTGAAGCAAACTTCAGCATAGTCCTTATAGTCATTTCTGCAACAGTTACATTTTTTAACAGTAACTTCAGTATGTATACAAACTGCACAGATTACAGCATGGTACTATTGTTCTTAGAGTAAAGTCCATTACCGGTCCTTAAACTTTTTATGCTGTGTCATCTCGGTCCATAGACTTTTAAAGTATGCCATCCCGGTCCCTAAACTTTCAAAGTGTGCCATTACCACCTGTTACGGGTCCAGCTGTAATGGCACACTTTTGAAAGTCTATGGACCGGGATGACACAGCATAAAAAGTTGAAGGACCGGTAATGGCACATTTTGAAGTTTAGGGACCGGGATGACATACTTTAAAAGTCTGTGGACCAGGATGACACAGCATAAAAAGTTTAAGGACCGGTAATGGACTTTACTCTTGTTCTTATAAGGACTGACCTTTTAGTTAGCCTATTAGGGCATCTGTAGTGTATATAACCCAAGGGATCTTAAGGTAGGTCCCATCTAAACCTTAAGGCTGACTCCATAGTGTATATAACCTAAGGGGCCTTAAGATGGTCCCACTTGGCAGATAAAGAAAAATTGTATTTTAATGCTTATGGTCAGGTCTTTAGCTTGAGGACCAGCCTTAAGCCTTTTTTGCTTATAGCCTGCTTAAGATCACCTCTGTAATGTATAAGGTTGACCTTAAGGTGGCTTAAGACCCTCTATTTTCGTACACTACAGATGCCCTTACTGTGAAATGCAAAACGCGTAGCCGCGTAGGTCCATGCATGCAGCAAGCTTATTAGACAATCCCGACTTACCTTTCATCAGTTCCATTAAATAATATATTGACTGGGAAAATGAGCCCCAGAACTCTAGAAGCTATTGACAATTGGAATTGAGGGTATTTTAATTCCTGCATGATATGATGTTGACAATAATTTTAATTGTAGTAGGTAGTATGGTCCTATCATATTTATCGAAAAATTAGGCAGTTTTAGTACAGTTTCAATACAATTAAACTATCTTATCATACTCAATTAGTGTTTCTTAATCTGGTTGCTTTCCACTTTAACCTATACAGGTAAGACTAGTGGTACTTTTAAGCGAAAAAAGTACTAAAAGAATATTTGGCTTACATGATATTAGGGCTAAGAAACCCTCCATATTTATCTTCCAATGCCTGAGGTGAGTCCCAATGGAAAAGGGTCACAAATGGTTGCACCCCTGCAAATATATTAGATTGTAATACATCTTAAATGGATCTAATAATTGTCTTTGCATGCTATAGCTATTGGAAAAGTCTACCTAAATACTGAAGAACAGACGTGTGTACCTTTCAACAAGAGCTCATCGATCAAGTTGCTGTAATACCTGACACCATCTCTGTTGACTCCGCCGCTCAGACTTCCGTCTGCCATGACAATCAGACGTTAACGTTTGTGAAGGACCATGTGAGAGGATTCAAAATTATGTTGTGATGAACCATTACAATTTAGGGAGGTTAGAATATTCAAATTGTATTTTGTCGGATTTTTGAAACTGTTTGCAAGTCGGCTAGTCAAACTGTAACATCCCATTTTCAAGCCATGGTGCTAATGAAAAATTCAAATGTATGTTAATAAAAATTAAAAGCTTTTATTCTCAGTTGGCTATTCTTTTTGCTTCCAATTATATATATATATGCATGTATGTGTATATTATAGAAAATGCAAAAGTACTTTAAAATGAAAACCTTGCTCCTTCTCCAGGGAAGAAAATCAAGTTAATCTCATAAAATCTAAAATATGAAATATACTTCATGGATTAAAGGATTTAGGAGGCTCAAAATGTTAAGAAAAGATATATGCATGTATATATGTATATATACCCGTATACATATATGCGTATGTATATATTATTAAAGGGAATTCTCCCCAGCCAATCCTAGCCATCCATTTCCTTCTCCATGCCATCCCAGCCCCATTCTTCTCTTCCACCTGGTGGCAGAGTTCTTCCTTTCTTCAGGGTTCCAGCACTTCCTCTGAGTTTGTCGCCATTTGCTACCAACTTCGTCGGCAATTGAATGCGGTGTCAGCTCTCGTCTTCAGCGCCTCGCCTCGCCATCAGCGCCCAGCAGTGGCAGTGCTTTCCGTCACCTCCCGCGCAGCCCTGCCGTGCACGCCCCTTGCAAGTCCCCACCTGTGCGGCCGTAGCACGTCGCTGCCATGCCGTGCTTCCTTGTCGCAGCCTTGTTTTCTGCTCCCCCGCAGCTGATGGACAGGGCAGAGCAGGCGAAGACGCCACTGCGCGCACGGCGCCATGCCACCTTGCCCCTCCTCCTCAACGTCTTGCTTCACCGCGGCCTCTATAAGTCGCGCCACACACCTCCGCCGACGCTCGTCCGAACGCCCGCTCACCACTTTCTCTGCCGCAGGTGCGCCACTGGCCATTCCCGCCACCGAGCACCTCCGGTCGCCGCCAGGGCCCTGGGCCTCTTTCCCCGCGCTCATCTTTGCCCCACCCCACTTCTCCCCGAGCTGATTGCTCTTCCTTTTCCTCGCAGGCCGCCGGCGACACATATCCTCGCCACCACCGGCTTCGGACCTCCCCGGTGCACCGCGACGCCCCGGGCTAATTCCTTGCTCGGGAAGCATCACCGGGACCACGGGAACCCGCCCCTTACCTCGCCGGACCCCGCCGCCCACTCCAGTGAGCCGCCGCCATCCTCCTCCTCCACGGCAAGCCCGCCTCCGCCGCCGGCCCACTCTGCCCCATCCCGGCCTCGGCTACCACCCCAGGTGAGCTCAAGAACCCCCAAGGATGCTCTCCGAGCAAGCTATTGGATTCCCATAGCCCGAGCCGCCGGCGCCCAAATCCCATGCGCCAGCCGCCGCTTTAGCTGCTCCGGCCGCCGCCCGGTCGTCACCGGCCGATGCCCGCCTCCCTGCGGTGCGCACGAGGTTGTGGAGCCCGTCTTGGCCAACGTCGCCGCGCCGCTGCACCTCCCTGCCCGCTCCGCCGCCGGCGAGCCCGCCTCCCTCGCGGTCGGGACGAACCAGAGCAGAAGGAGCAAAGCACCAATTTAACTCATTAAGAGCTGCCCTAATACATCACTTAAAGTGCTCCAAGCCGACCAAATAAAAAAAAAGCATTAATGCTGCCATTAATGGCCCACTTGTCAGCAGCACACGCACTTCCTCCTCTTTTTCTTTTTTCGGATTTCCTAGGATTTGAAAATTTAAAATGGTATAACTTATTAACCGTAACTCCGAATTAAACGAAACCAACTTCTAAATTTTTCTAAAATCAAGACCTGTCTAATGGTTCTGGTTTGGTTCAATTTTGAGCTCATTTGAGTTGTTTTATTTTATTTGGTTCTTATTCGGCTCTCGTTTTCTCGTGTTGCTTTTTCCGGTTTCTCCCGTCCGAGTAGAGTTCGACGACGCGAACGAGCCTCCGCTTGAAGCAGCGCAAGACCCCCCAAGCCTTCGATCCAGGCGAGTCAACACTTTGATCATGTTGATCCTACATTTTATGCAAAATTATGTTTCTTTAAATTATCAAAATTGCATGCGTTACTTTATATGCAAAAGTATGTCACTCTTAAGGTAGCTAATAACCGTATGTCCACCTAATGATATAAAACCCCACCAGTAACTTTTGAACTCACATGACCATTGTCGCCCTAGACATAAACTATAACTAAGGTAGTTATAAGTCATAATACTGCCATGCTGGTCTTGTCGAATCCAGGGCCTTAGTAGCCCTGATAGTCATTCTTTAATCATGGAAACTAGTTTTGGGACAGTCATGGGATGTACGTGGCTGAGTATTTATGTTAAAATGTGTTATGCTTCTCAAAACCCTCAAAATTGCTAAACCTGTTTGGGCGGGTGGAAAGAACGGTGGGTGTGGATGTAACACAAGGGATTGTGGAATGAACCGCCCGAACAACCTAAGGACTTAATCCTGTGTGGACCCTCCGTGTACAAACAGTACAACCACAAGCTGGCATATTGTAGGCTTGGCTAAATAATTTACTGAACCCTCTAGTCATTTCACGGAGAACGTGTGTAGGTGGGTAATGAAAGCCCCACTTGGAATGGGACACCGGATGTAGGTGACGTTGCCTAGGATAGCGTATGTGGAGAGCGGAGTCCGACTGCGCTAACCTATGGTGGACATCCCGCACAACCTATGGACGTAACCCCATAGGAGTGAAATGCTAGAGAGCGAGGTATTGTAAAGGCCTCGTGATATTCTCTCGATCTGCATGTCCAAGGAATCATGTAGAACCATCGGGACGATTATCTCTTGTGGGTAAAGATGTACAGTCTCTGCAGAGTACTTATACAAACTATTCGAATAGCCGTGCCCACGGTCAAGGGCAGACATGGAAATCTTCCTCGAGTTAGTTCTATTTCAAAAACCTTTGTGGGTGGGACAAAAAAATCTATCAGAGGGATGTACTCTGATTTTGAAATTTTTCCTGGAGGGATGTACTCCAGTGTTGGTTAGGTGGAGGTAACCTAGCTTTGGTAATTTATCATGGAGGGATGTACTCCAGTGTTGGTTAGGTGGATGTAACCTGACTTTGGTAATTTTTCCTGGAGGGATGTACTCCAGTGTTGGTAATAAGGTGGAAGTAACCTGCTACTCAAAATTAAGCATTGGTGGATGGAACCATGAAATTGGTGGATGGAACCTACCCCGCTATAATTACTGCACAATTTCAAACTCCTTAAAGCATGTTTTGTCAAATGCTAAGTCATAGGAATTTTAATTATGATTATTCCAAAAGTCGCTTTAAGCAAATAAAAGAACCCGAGCCTTCCTTGTTCAGCCTTGCATCTATATTATTTGCATTCTGTGTGTTGGCTCGCGGAGCACGGTTGTTTGTGCTCATTCTCGCTCTAAACCCCCCTTTCAGAGGCTGTGAATCAAGAGCACTACGCCTATCATGAGGATCAAGATGCCGAAGGCAATGAAGATGGTGGATATTAGATTAGGCTTCGGTAGTCTTGCCTCTCGCCTCAGTCCAGTTGACCAGGCTAGTTTTTGGTGGGTGCATCCGTTATTAGTCAGGCCCCTGATTAATAGCGGAAGTACTCAGGTTGACCCAGTCGCTTGCCTGTGGCGAGTTGTGCCCCTACGCTTATGTACGCTTCCGCTTCCGCTTTTTATGTATTGTAAGACATTTGGCCTGACGGCCCTATTGTAACCTCGGCCCGACGTGGTCTATTTAAAACTCTGGTATTGTAATGTATGGTTTTGTCGTGTATGAAATGATGCAGCATTGTATCTGTGAGCATTATCTACTGATCCAGGGAATAATGCAGTGTAATCACAGAGGATTCTAGGTTAGTAAACTTGGGGTCCGACACAAACCAGCTCAAGGGTGGAGCTAGGTCTGACCAGAGTTCATCACCGGTGAGACCAATGCTGGTTTCCGGCTCAAACCGATAAGTGCCAACAGTCTAACCGCTATAGCGGTGCCGTCAGATCAGCTGGATGTTGATACTTCGGCTAGTTTTTGTGATTTGGGGTTTTGGAGTCTCACGATGATTTCTGTGACTTAGATCAGTGGTTTTAGATTGTATAAGACATGTTACTACTAACATGGGTCAAATTATGAACAACTTGTGTCCGAAAATGATTTTTTAGTCTTTAGATATGTAGGGTCCCTTGGATTCACTATGATCAATAGTGAGGATCGAGGCTACACTCATGAAGGAGGTGAGGCCTAGAATGATCGAGAATGTCCGGTGAGATGGTGAGCAAGACAGGAAATATCGAAGGCTTGCTCGAACGATGGGTTGCACTATGTGGCTTAGTCGTTTTAAGTGAAACGTGATCTAGCAGAACCAGAACAAGAGAGACTTGTCGATACGTTGTAAGCAAGTAGTGTACCTACATATGGTAAGCATGGCAAGTGCTTGTAATGGAAGAAGATGACTTGATCAAGAAAGAATATTTTGGTAGTTTGACCAAAATACTGGAAACTATCTTGGAGCAAAACCACGACGCTTGAGCGGCGCTTAGGAGAGCAGTTTCGATCAAGGAGAAACTAAGAAGATCAAATTGAATCAAGGTGAAGGACTCAGTGGATTCAGGCTTATGCACTTTAACAAGCGTGCATAAGTATAGTGTGTCTCATATGTGTGGGGTTATTGGGAATTCCCCATCGTGCTAGCCCATCTATTTAATAGGTTGTGCTAGAGATTTGTAATTAACCATCCAACCATATTTTCTTGAGTCTAAGTGTTCACAAGTCAGGGTTAAAGTTTCAGAGGAGTTGAGTGTTTTGGTATGTTCTCATATCCTCCAGGTGGAGCAGTTGTAAAACCTTCATCTCCAAATAGCAATATATCAATTTTTATTCATCTCCATAAATCTCTTTTGTATTGATTGATTTGCTCTTGTCTTGATTATTTTCCCTTTTCTCTTTCCTCTTCTTGATCTTGTTGTGCCAATGACGTATAAGAGATAGAGATATCCTTTAAAAATCAATCTTCACTCATCTAGACACTTTGATAGTAAGTTCACAAAAGGAACCCAATTTTGCTAGATTTTGGCCTCACCAAGTGATTTCGTGATGGTTTTTGGCTTGATTTTTTCGGTGTTCTTACTTCTTGTGACATGTAAAAATATATGTAGAATCATCTTAGCTATCCTCTGCCCATGAGTAAGTCATATTCACCGTTTTCGTAGTTTGCCCGGTTTTGGTGCAATCTTGCTCAAATATAAAAAATGTCTGAATTTTAACATGGATCTTTATGATCTATAATGGAATAGGTTCCTAAGAACTTAAGTAAGGTGTATACAAAATTTCATAGTATTTGGATTTGTATTTTAGGAGTTACACCAAAAGAGAGCCGCGTCAGGCTATTTCTGTTTAGGGGCCGGTCAAACCTCCAGCCACCTGTGTTACCGGCTTGACCCTAGCGGTCTGACTAGTAGGAGGTTTGCACTCTTCCAGTTTTTTATTCCTTAGTTGAATTGATTTGAGATTTTAGCTGTGGATTTAATTCTCGATCAGTAACTCTCTAGTTATTTAAGAATTTGACCAAACATACTTGGGGGCAAATTTTGGATGTCTCCACCTCCTCTCTATTGCCTATTCGGTCCAACAAACATTTGATGTAATCAATAACTAGGAATTTGGAAGATATGCGAAAACTTCTACTCGAGAGAAAAAAAGGAGAGAGAACAACTCCAAATGGCTTCAGCTTTTGACTTTTTTAGTTTTTGACTTATTTAGGCCGGAAGCCGCTTGGAACGCATCAGCTTCTATTTTTGGCTTATTTTGATCTTTTGGCTTTTTCCCTCTTATTCCTTTGCATTGTTCATGACGACACAACCTTTTTTTTCTTAATTTTTTTAGAAAAAATTAACAGCCGTTACAATAAAATTTCAGTCAAAAGCTAAACCCGAAGCCGACTGCCGTTTGGAGCGGCCACGTATCACTTCTGAAAGATATGGTCACGTACTTGGAAGAATTCTCGTCCATGAGATGGAGAACCTGTATGCATCCATTCCCATATCCTTCATGATGTTCACATCTTCCTGCAGTTTTTGGCAACTCCCTCTGGATCAGAACTAATCTATTTTTATTTTGGTAGATTCAAATTAAAATTTAAAGAACTTGTAATAAACTGAATAACCAATATCTCTAAAATCTAACAGAAATAAAGAGCCTAACACAACTTGGAGTATGCATGTAATTAAAATTCTTACCAAAAAATCCACTAGAAAGAGCAAGACAGCAGCTATTTAAAATGCTACTCCCTCTATTCTTTTGTTGTTGTGTACCGTATGAACTAAGTATCCGAGTTGAACATATAAGGAGGGTATAAATATATACCTCTAACCTTATTAATAAATCTTCATGTTTCTTATGTGCTTTTATGCTTGTTGTGATTGTTCTCTCGTGTGAGAGCTGCCGTTGGTTTCAACATTTTTTACTTGATGTCCTAGAATCCGTGCGGTCCAACTTTACAAAGTTTGTCCGCTAATATATTTAAAACTATCTAGATTGGCTATATAATAATTGTATAATTAGATCTACCGTTAAAAAACTTTCATAATATTATAATTTTATTAGTATATCTTAATGTAAAGTTATAAAAAAGTAACAGCAAAAGTTGTATCTCGGAGACTATAAAAAATATTAAAAATGTCAATTAAAAAAGAAATGAGAGAGTAATTGCTACCTTATAGAGATGGTAGGAGTCCACAGCCACATCCCCGTTGCTTCTGTCGGCGATTTTATCTGGCAAACCAGAGATCTGTTAATAAACAAAGATGGCACCTTGCCCATTGTTTCGGCGTGTAGCATGCAAGGCAGAGACAGGTAGATAAAGAGATGTCAGATATACATGCCTGGGTGCTGGTGAGTGAAGGTGTCCCAGATGCTTGGTCCCCTGCCCCCCTCCATTGCAGCACCCTCATACTATATGTGAAGGGCCAGCCAACTCACAATTAAGATCAGACTAAAAAAAAAACATGTCGTGGACTCGTGATGCAGCTAAACATACATCTTTGTATTAAGAAGAAAGTTTGAAAAGACAGTACAAGGAGCAGCTAATAGAAAACACAGTGCAATTGCAAAGAAATGCCTAATGCTGTATCAGAAAATTCCAATACAGCCTGTCCGGATATCCTGCCCCTGCCGACCTCCAAACTAAGCATTCACTCTTGATTTGGTCTACCAGGCCCTCAGCATTTTTCACTTCACTCATAAAATTAATTGGTTAAAACTTCGTATAGCTTGTCAGAAGTCACTGGACTCCCATGATCTCATTATTTCCCTCGAGAACCCGCAGGAGTTCTGCGCGTCATTGCATTGAGAATCAGAACAACAAGGAGGTCAAGGTTAACTGGCCATAGAGGCCGCAACCCAACCATCACATTGTTCAGGTTTAGGAATGCTGAACTCAAATAAGGAAACCAACAACCTATGTTACGTATGAACGAAAGAGAAGTGGAAACCTGATAGGACGACGATGCCGTCCCGAAGATGAACCCCTCAGGGAAGCTTCTCCTGTGTATCGGCGGCGGCTGGCCGGCGCCATCGTAGGCGCCGGCAGCGACAGCCAGAAGGAGGAATGGGAGGAGAAGACGCCCAGGCATCACCACTCCAGCCATGTGGTGTGTGATCACAAGAATAATAGAGCTTACTATATGCGAAAGGCTTCCCTTGCATCACATGAATATATAGGCCCATGCATGCATGGTAGAAATATCACTACTACAAAAAAAAAATCATCACCACTCCAATACTCTCGAAGGATAAGCTCTGCATGCAACTGATGAAATCACCATTGCAATTTTTTTTAATCCCCTGATCTCTCGGCCAGAGCGCCCGTTTTTCCTTTCTTCAACTCAGTCACGGCTCACGATCCCAAAGAACATGCATGCATGCAATAATCCAAAAAACCTTAATTAGCCTCACTAATCACCTATCTAATCACCTCACCGGCTCACCGCTAATGAACGTCACGGCCAAGGCTTCAAAGATCCATCAGAAGCGTTTCCATCTCATTGTTTTCTTGTTTAATACATAGATTCCTGTCAATTATAGGGAACCTTGATTTTGTTGACCACCATCACAGCTAGGACACCGGCAATTTCACAGTAGAAAACTGTAGAATATTTAGTTTTGTTGCAGACGGTCATGCTGTCCGTGAATGCAGCCAAAATGCTAAACGTATTTCGTGGCTATATATTTTTCTAGACAAAGGATAACCCAGCTTTTATTGAAAGCTAGTAAAAAGTTTTACAACGTTCCAACTGGACAGATCGCTGGGGATTCCAGCTTACAAATGCATTTCACTTTCCACTTCGTGGCTACATATATTGATCAGAGAGCTGGGCCATTGCATAATGGTTCTAATTGTCATGCATCTGCCATAACATTAATTTGCAGGCAGGCCATATACAGAGGAACTGCAGGTTAGTTGGCGCTCAATTTGCAGCACGGTACATATCATGCATATGCACGTACGTAGTCTATTCGGACGGTGGATATAGACAGCATCGAGATCATGACGCTGTCTCTGAAGAAGAGCGAACACAAGAGAAGCTGAGATCTCGTGTCGTCCGAAATTGGCGATGACGTGCTGAACACAATTTCTAATGCGTTGACCCGATGTGATGAAATCACCATTGCAATTTTTTTAATCCCCTGATCTCTCGGCCAGAGCGCCCGTTTTTTCTTTCTTCAACTCAGTCACGGCTCACGATCCCAAAGAACATGCATGCATGCAATAATCCAAAAACCTTATCGTCTGAACTCCATGTGCCCCAAGCACGAGCCCGACCATCTCGTGACCTCCTTTATCGTCTGAACATCGGATCTTCCCATCCAAGTCCCAGTCCACCTCGTCACTGACCATGATCGCCTCCATGCTCACCCTGCACATGCAAAGACCGAAAAATATTTTTCTGGCACAAGTTCGTTCTAGTTTGACCAACATCAATCCACGCACGCTACACGTCTCGCATAACATTAAACAAAATTACCAATTATTCATCATCACAAATTAACCATTGTCAATTATTCATCACCAAAATATTCTAGACAATCCACATGGTCTAACAATCTCTCCCGTGATGAATATATTGACAACACTTCAAGATTGCATGATGAATTAGCTTCAAATAGATATAAGTGAAGAACTGAAGCCGAAAAAATATTTTAAGCCACAAGTCTCAAATCTCTCCCCCTCAACACAAGAGAGACAAAGTTAGCAAATCTCTTTGAAATCTCTTCATTCTCTTTAATTTCTCACAAAGCACACCAAATCTCTCCCCCTTTGGCAATGTAATCATCAAGAAAATTCAGAAAGTAATAATTCTAAGAAAGAGCACTGAGAGTAAAAATCAAGAAGCTTTGGAGATTATCCAAGTCATTGTGCATTGATTTAATAAAGCAACCAAGCCATATTTTTGAGTAGAGCTATCTAAATCATATAAAGTTATATATCATATAGCAATGCCAAATCTAGTCTTGAGCATGATTAAGCAAATTATATTAATAACAGACATCTCAACAATGACCAAATCAATTATAAAGAGTACAATGAGATATCACGACAAAAAGCCAAAACCTAAAAGTGAAGCAAAATTTAAATCTAGACGAGCTAACAGTCTCATATAACAACATATTGCTCCACACTCAATTCATATGCATGTAGCATGCTTGTAGCATACTTCTTTTCATAATAAAAATGCTTGTAGCATACTTGTTTTAGATGATGGCATGCTTGAAGTATACTTCTTTTCATTTGTGCACTTTTTGTGTACCATGGCATGCTTGAAGCATACATCTTTTCAACTGTCTCTTTCTCATTTTTTATAACATGCCAAATTGAGTGATCATAAAAAGATCGCAATATGAAACATGCGAGCCTCATAGCCAAGATTTAAAAATAAGACTCACAATCAAGCTGATCCTTTTCGATGAACATCGTAAAGTACTACCTATAATTAATCTAGTCAAAGTATTCTGTCATATCATATTTTAGTTCAAATATAGCAAATTAATTATAGTCTGTCATAATCAAAGCTACACAACATATGAGAAAATATGATAAAGAGAGCTCTATTTAAATAACTCATTTAATTTCAATGGCTTGGACTTATTTATTTATTTGATAAGTATAATAAACAAAGCTTCCTAAATTTTTAAACAACAAGCCCCCCCTCAGAATAATCTCATAAGATGTAACACACCCAACTCACTTTGCACATGAGCAAAACGAGAAATATCAAGCGACTTAGTGAGAATATCAGCCATCTGAAAATCAGACTCAACAAGGTGTATGGCTACATCACCTTTTCCACATGGTCTCTCAAAAAGTGAAATCTTTTGGAAGCAATGAAAAAGAGTGAAGAATCATCAAGTGTTCCAATCAAGGAATGAAGTAAAAGACCGGAACCTAATCGAGCTTATATTCTCCATCCTTGTCAGTTGTTCTTACATCACAGGAAACATTGGTCTCATCATATTGGGGTTAGTGAAATAAGATTTAGGAATCAAGTACCGAGACACACGACGAATAGGAGCAACAAAGGTAGAACCAAAATCATGTGTATGTGGATGGTCAGAATGTCGAAAAGAACGTGAATTATTTGAATTAAATCTCAATCTTGCATGTGAAGAAGATTTAAAGCCATCATAAAACTTCTCCAAAAACATAGCTTTCACATTTGATTTAGGAACAAAAGACAATGCACATTTTTGTTTTAAAGTATTCAATCTTTTCTTTATCTCTTTCTTAGCACGCCTAAAGCAAAATCTATGTAAGTGCCCATCTCTTCCACAGTAGGTGCAATGGAATTTAACATAACCAGAATTCTTTTGAGATGATAAGCTAGCACCTTCATTATTATTAGATGAACTTTGCACAAAGACAGCAAATTTAAACACAGTTTGTTTTGGTTCAAGTTTCACTTGAATTTTTCTAGGTTCAAGAGCCTTAATAATCTTATGAGGATTATTCTTGGCATGTTTAACAAAATTAAATCATAGACCACGATTTTTCACACTTGTTTTGACTTGTCCAGAATCATTTTCAAATTTTTCTTCCCAAAAGAAAATCTCTCTAAGGTGTCTTTCAGGTACTCATTCTCTTTAGCTAGAGTGGGATAAGTTATGCATTTAACAGGTTCATTCACAAGATTTTTAGAAGCACCAGACTAGCCAATTTTTTTCTTTTTCAGCAAAATCATTAAGTTATCTAGTCAAAACTTTTATTTCAGTGTTAAGTTTAGGACAATTAGAGCAAAAAGATATCTCATGATAAAGCATCTGTTGAATTGTTTCTTGTGATGAATTACGTCTAGCTTTTAGCAGTTCACAATTAGAGCAAGTTTTGGATTGAGCATTTGAAATACTTGACTCTAAACATGTAGAAGAGCTAAACTTGAGCTTTTCAATTTCATCATTTGCAAGTTTGAACTTTTTATCACAAGAGTCATGTGTCAATCTTAATTCATCAAGTTGAGCAGTCACATCACTAAGTTGAACCAAATTTGATACATTAATTGTTCTAGCAGATTCCAACTCAGTATGTAAAACTTGACAAGACTCACAAGATTCATCATCGGGAATAGAAGCTCCAAGTCTATTGATTTCAGAATTTAAGCCCTCAACAATGAAATCATGGTTTTTAATTTTCTTTTTATACTTCTTAAGCTCATTTGTCAATCTAAGCACAGCACGAGATAAATTAGCATAAGAAGGTTTTACCTCATCAGGATCACTATATATAAAGATCATCATTGTTGAGCTCCTCACTGTTGGCCATAAAACACATCCCTGTGAAGTCCACCTCCTTTGGCTTCTTCTCATTGCCCTCATCATCGCTTTCAGAATCATCATCACTCAAAACAATCTCATCAAGTGCTGAATTATCTTGTTGACTGCCATGCGATAATTGCGCTTCTTGTTTGGATCAATATTGATTGGAGAGTGATGAGTTGGAGCCTTGTCATCCTTAACCTCCTTGCTCCTTAGTTTGGGGCAATTCATCTTAATGTGGTTTAACTCACCACATTCATAGCTTCTGATTGGACCTCCTCTCCGCCTTAATCTGATATTATTAATTGTCTTGGTTACCCTGTTGGAGAGAAGTACAAGCTATTCTTCTGGAATCTCCTTTAATTGTTCATCTAAAATAGAACACAATACGGACAAAGAAACAATAGAAGAACTAGAAGAACTGTCAGCTTGGTTAGTCACTAAGCCCAAAGAATTAGTCTTATTTATCTAGGCCAAAACATCAATCTCATGTGTTTTCATCTTAGAATAAAGATCATTCAAAGTGAGTGTTTCTATATTAACAGAATGATTGATAGTAGTGACTAACACATTCCAAACAGACATATTCAAAGCATTTAAAATTTGACGGGCATTGTCAGAATCAGAATATGTGACATCAACAGATTGCAAATCACTAACAATTTTATTGAAGCGATCAAAAAGAGCATCTACTGATTCTCCAGGTTTCATCTCAAATTTAGAATACTCTTTTTTGAAATTGATTTTGACGCACACCTTTAATAGATTTAGATCCTTCATGATAATCCACTAGAGTGGTCCAAATTTTATTTGCAGATTTAAGGTAAATAATTCTGACAAACTCATTTCTACTTAAACCTTGCAACAAAATATTCCTAGCCTTAGCATTAGCTTCAACATTAGAAGAATTTTCAGTTGTAACAACAAGAGACATTTTATATGTATTTTCAACTTTTTGCCAAATAGAATTACGTTGTGCTTGAAGAAAAACCTCCATACATGTTTTCCAATAAAAATAATCTGATCTATAACGGTAGCTTACCTAAAAAGCGATCCTGATATGATGCCATTGCAACTTGCTCTCAGGGCCGGTCCTAGGATTTTAGAGGCCCGGGGCGAAACTAGAAATAGATGCTCTAGCATAAATATCTAAATATAAATCTACATACATACACGCGTGCGCACACACACACACATATATATATATATGTGCGTGTGTGTATATAATTTTACCAACAAACACTTAAAATGCGTTATGTATTAAAAATTCATATCAAAGAGTTTATAGATATTACCTTAAAATTTTCTTTTAACATTTCTAGATGCGAAGTCATTGATGATGGTATTGATATCAATTTCATCCAATAATTTCTTCTCAATACATAAAGTTGCCAAACCGTTTAACCTCTCTTAAGACATTGTTGACCTTAAATAATTCTTCAACAATTTCAACTTTGAAAAGCTTCTTTCAGCTGATGTCACAGTCACAGGCATAGTAAATAAAATCTGATAAGCAATAGAAATATTAGGATAACAATCCGCTTCTCTGACAATCTCAAAGATCTTCATAGCAAACATTGGTTTATCTGATAAAGTCAAATGCATAACACTTAACTCAGAAATTAGATCATTTAACTCAACATCAGACGAACCATCTAGATAAGAAAGTTTCTGCAAATTTTATACAACATTCTTTTAATTCAGTTCGATCCAATGACTTTAATGTTGTTAAACTCATTAAAAATTCAAATATACTTCCAAATGTTTGGAGTTCTTGAAATCTACTTTTCAATCAATTGATTGCCATATCAACCATAACAAAAATAATAATTCGTATGTGGACCAACTACGGTGGCTAAAAGGTCCAAGATAAATCTTCAAAGCATGTATATACTTTACATAGTATATGGGGGGCCCCTGGATTTGGGGGGCCCGGGGCGGCCGCCCCTCTCGCCCCCCTCCAGGGCCGGCCCTGCTTGCTCTGATACCACTTTTAAAATCGATGATGGCAATCAGAGGGGGGTGAATGATTGCAGTGCCTAGCGGAAGATTTTTTACCTATGCTATTGTATAACCATCCAACCTGTGAATCACAGTAAGAAAACGAAACAACAAAAATAATATTAAAAGATAAAATACCTTGTGCTTTTTCTTGCTAGGCCTTCAAGTCGCGTGGCTCTGGTACTCCTATTGATACGTGCAACGGTATGTACGTAAACTGAGAAGAGCGAACACACGAGAAGCTGAGATCTCGTGTCGTCTGAAATTGGCGATGACGTGCTGAACAAAATTTCTAATGCGTTAACCCGATCTGATGAAATCACCATTGCAAATTTTTTTAATCCCCTGATCTCTCGGCCAGAGCGCCTGTTTTTCCTTTCTTCAACTCAGTCACGGCTCACGATGCCAAAGAACTTGCATGCATGCAATAATCCAAAAAACCTTAATTAGCCTCACTAATCACCTAACTAATCACCTCACCGTTAATGAACGTCACGGCGTTTCCATCCAATCTCGAATCCCGTGCCCTTCTCATTGTTTTCTTCCCGCCGCCGCACACAGTATCTCACTACTACAGAAAATGTCATCACAGACGGTTCGAAATCGTCATCACAGACGGTTTTGTGAACCGTCTGTATTTATGGGTCAGTGATAATCGACGGTCATCACAGACGGTTTTGAGTTAAAAACCGTCTGTGATGGCTGATAATAACAGACGGTTTGGAGTTAAAACCGTCTGTGATTATCAGCTATCACAGACGGTTTTTAACTCCAAACCGTCTGTGATATTCCCTTCAACCCTAAATATATTTCTGTTTATTGGCTAGCCTCAGGAAATGCTAGCCATGCCCTCTGAAACAAGCAGATAATCACAAACATAAAACATATACAATTCATACATCTCATTTCATTTCAGATACATTTCACATCTCAATTCATTTCACAGACATAAAACATCCAATTGACAACGCACTTCATTTCACAAACATAAAGCATCCATTTCGCAAATCAATTCATTGAATTGAAATAAAATATCCATTAACAAATACACAATTGTAAAAGATCTACACTGTATTTGCACTTAGAATTACAATAAAAAATCATTCTGGGCAGTGGAACTCTCCATCTGATCTTACGACTTTTGTCCACAAAAACCAAATGAGCTCTCCTCGAATTTTTGCAAAATCCGGCTGTGTCAATGCAGATGTAGAGATGGACGCAGCCTGTCGATAGGAATATCAACGCGCGCATATATAAAACTTGACATGTATGAAATAAATGTGGGAAGATTGACAAACCTTAGAATTAGTGATCTTGGTGGAATCGAGGAGTAGTCTCATATGGTGGCACACGTAGTATCCACACGTATTGCCCGGCTCCTGCTGGTGGCACTGCAAAAAATATAATGTGTTAAATCAAGTGGCATTACTACTATGTGTTGTATATGATTAATTAATGTGTAGCTAGCGAATACCCGAAACTTGCGATCATGTTTCAAGGCCTTGGCCCCTGTCGTCGAGTCACGTGTTTGTTGAACGTATGTGGCGAACGACCTTCATTATTCGAAAAAGTTAGATTAGTTATTCGGAAGGAAAGAAAGAGTACAATGTACAATGTACGTACCTATCGAGTATTTGGGCGATAGCTGTGTACTTGGATTTGTTCTTACTTAGAGAATCAAGGTATATAGCCTTGTTCCATTTTGGTATAATTACAATTAAAATCCAATGGAATTTCTCATTGTATGGCATAAGAACAAATTCCTTATCTTGGTGAGCCAGCAGTGCTTTTGTAATATAGTCCTCGACGAAGGATGCATTCTCGATGATGGTATCAATGGCGACCAAGCGTGGGTTCAGGAAACCAATTCGTGATTTCGATGATCTAGCTTCGGTCAGCATGAATCTATATATAACATAGGAAAACAACAAATCGTGACATATATCGGTATTACGTGAACAGAGACTGTGATTGTACAGACTTACAACGTCCAGCATCGAACGAGTGAGGCGTCGAGAGCGTTGAGCGTGAAAAGTTCAAATATATCGTCAAAGGTCACCGCGAAGACACAGTCCTGAGCTTCGTGCAAGAAATGTTCCAGCTTGAATTTGACAGTGATACCTGAGCGCCGTTCTGCCTCTGGCTTATTGGACTGTTCCATATACCAAAGGTGGAATCTTTGGCAACCAAGTCCTAGTTTTTGGAGCTCTTCCTGGACTACCATCGGCTCAGCTAGCACGAATTTGCGGGCCAATGGCATGGACGGGATATCGTCATCATCCTTCGTCTTTGATTTGCCCTGGCCACTGCCTCGATTGTCGGTCGACTTTATGCTAGTCGACTGTAATGGTATAGACGGTGCAAGTTGCTCTGGCGAGAATAGCACCCGTGGAGATAGCACCGGTGCAGGTAGCTGTGGTTCGCACTGCCCGTGTGGAGATGGCACCAGTGCAAGTTGCTGTGGTTTGCACTGCACTTCTGGTCCTGCCACCGGTGAAGAAGCCTCCAGGGAGATGTCGGTTTTGGGCCACTGGATGAATGTTCCAATGGCCTGTCCTAGATTCACGATCTCGTCGTTGGGAGGCTTTGGTAGCGGGACCACCTCAAAATTGGCATACACACCATCCACATTAACTTTTGCGAAGCCTGGCGCTAAAGCTTGACCGTGCACCATGGCCCCGATACCAGACGAATATGCCTGGCCCCAAGCAGCGTACAAGGGAATGGAGCCATATCTCACTTGGAGCCTGCACGTCGTAGGCTCCTACATAACGATACAAAATTAGCTACTCGAATAGGCCTACCAATGGAGCAAGCATTCGAGAGGTAATAATTATTACTAGGATGTCGTCCATAGGAAATTTGGACTGGGTTTGCGTCGGATTGGACGCGCAGCTACTCGGATGGTTGTGCGGGCTAGCTAGCACAGGAGCGGCGGTGGCGGCCTGCTGACTTTCTGTCTGTTTCCGCACCTCATCTCTGATTACATCAGTCATCTGAGCTAATAGCTCCTCTCTAAGAGATTCCTTGATCTCTTCTCGTAGCTATGCGTCACGCTCGGCTTTGTTTCTCTTCCTGCGCCGATACATGTCGGAGTCATCTTGGAAACCATGTTTCCAAGGAACGTAAAGCCCAAGGCCTCTCGTACGGCCCGGGTGCTCCTTGTTTCCCAGGGCCACGGAGAGCATATCATTCTCCCTTGTTCCCTGGAATGATCCCAGGGTAAATTGAAAACTCAGCTCTTCCTGCAAGAGCACGACATGTCATTTCAATTCGTACGAAGTTGTGGAGTAATTACAAGCTACGTAGTTCGATCGATATCTTACCAGGCGCTCGGTCACTTGCTGGTCTGAAGGGTTTCGAAAGGTGACATCCCCTGATGTCGTTGTAGATGACCTTGCTCTAATCCAATTTCGAGCGCGGTCATCCGGGATATTGGAAAACGGCGGGGCGATGTCCTGTGCAGCTGCCAGCTCATCCTCCTTCCTCCACTGCGAGATTTTACCCGCATACCCAGCTGTGCCAAGTCTGTGAGGGTGTATATTTTTTGCTTGGAGGGCCTTGTGCGCCACACTTGTACTTTTGAAATCTTCGGTCGTTTTCATCGCCTTGAACTCTTCCCATTGTGGTTCCAGGAATGGGTATTTATGAACAGGCGTTTCGTCCGCCTCCACGTATTTCTTGACAAGCGTGCTCTTGAAGTTCTTCCATGCTTTGCACGCCGCTTTGTAGGTTTGTTGTTGCACAGCGTCCAGGTGTTCTTCTGGGAACTCGAACGATGCCAAAATTTTGGTCCACAGCTCACGTTTCCGAGTGTCAGGCACGTTCTTCCACGAATTGTATGTGATCTCAATTCGTTCTCGTGCAACTACTTCGACCATGGTTCGGAATGCGTTTACTGCTTTTTGAGGAAGGATAGGGACCCCAGATGCATTCACCGCTGTGATGATCTGTCGGCCCTCAGGCTTCTTTGATAGCCCTCTTCCTTGGATAGTCGCTCACCGAAGAAGTCGGCTATGTCGGCTGCTCACCGAAGAATCTGGGAATTTCTTTTTTTTTGAACTTCTGTACTAAAATTTCCTTGAATTTTGTAATACTATTACTACAAGGTCTCTAAACAAAGTGTCTATCCTAGCACCTACTTTAGTTGCTAAAACTATAAACCAAATAGCAAAGTCCCTAAACAAAGGTCTATGAAGCAAATGACACAAATTAGTGTATCCGGTTCATTGAACGGGAACACTATAGTATGTCACTTGCTTCATTTGCTGTTTTTTATCTAGATACATGGAGCATTTGGGTGGAAAGATCAACTGTTTCGTCAGGCGCATGACTGCCAATTCGAAGCATAGCATAGCATCCGAGGCACATCCGAGGCCTGCTGCTGTGTCTTGAGGAATGCCAAGAGCTGGTATTCAGATGAGTTATGAGAATAAGATTCAGAATTTATAGTTTGAGGAATGCCACATCTGAAGATCAGCTCTTGGCATTCTTCAAGACACAGCTGCAGGCCTCGGATGTGCCTCGGATGCTATGCTATGCTTCAAATTGGCAGTCATGAGCCCGACGACACAATGTATTTCTTTCCACCCAAATGGTCAATGTATCGTTTGCAATAATCGCAAGATTTCTTTATCCGGATACACTAGAATGTGTTACTTGCTTCATGCCCTTTGATCATATACTCTTCCTTGATTGGTTAATTTGTGCTCTCAAATTGTAGGGTTGCACATGATAAGATGAGGAAGCAAGAAAAGTGATACATGATGCTCAATGTTAGGAAGAGAGGAGATGAGTAGAGGGAAGGGGGAGAAGGGAGGGGGTGATGTGGACAGAGAGGGGTTATGTAATATGTACTATATACTAACACAACAAGCAATGTAATATGTACCAATGTAAACTAAGCAACTACAGTAAACAATGTACCAATGTAGTATGTACCAAATAGCAAACTAATTAAGCTACTGCAGTAAACAATGTACCAATGTAATATGTACCAAATAGCAAACTAATTAAGCTACTGCAGTAAACAATGTACCAATGTAATATGTACCAAGCATCAAGCATCAACCCTAAACACTAACAGTAAGCATGAAGCATCAACCCTAAATATGTACTAAGCAACTAACCATAACAGTATGAAGCATCAAGCATCAACCCTAAACACTAACAATAAGCATGAAGCTCGGGGAGGGATTTGATGACCTTAGGGTTTTGGTGACCTTAGAGACGCAGGAGGAGGAGGAGGCGGCGACGGAGGAGGAGGAGGCGGCGACGACGACGGAGGAGGAGGAGGCGACGGGCTCGGGGAGGTGGCGACAGAGGAGGAGGAGGAGGCAACGGAGGAGGAGGAGGCGGCGACGCAGGAGGAGGAGGCGGCGACGGAGGAGGAGGAGGCGACGGGCTCGGGGAGGCGGCGACGGAGGAGGAGGAGGCGACGGGCTCGGGGAGGCGGCAACGGAGGAGGAGGAGGCTGCGGCGACGTCTTCGTCCGGGGAGGCGGCCGGCGAGGGCTGGGGGAGGCAGCCGGCGAGGGCTCGGGGAGGCGGCGGCGACGGGCTCGGGATTTAGATCTAATCGAATAACTGCAGCGCACACGGAAAACCCTAGCGAGAGGGTATATGTAGGGAGATTATCACAGACGGTTCTAAACTTAGAACTGTCTGTGATATGTTATCACAGACGGTTCTAAATTTAGAACCGTCTGTGTAAGCCTTTGCCGGCTGTTGCAATTAAGACAACACCAATAACTACACAGCTGCATTCATATCAACTACCAAACAGCTGCATTCATATACAACACCAACCAGCTGCATTCACACAGTGTATTTCTTGATACATTTTGTCATTCTCAAATACATCACACATATACATCACATATACATAAATGCCAATACATTTTGTCATTCTCAAATACATCACACATATACATTTTCACATATACATCTCAAAATTGACTACATCACACATTTTCACATATACATCTCAAAATTGACTACATCACACATTTTCACATATACATCTCAAAATTGTCACACATTTTCACATATACATTCTTATTGTACTTGCTTATTTCCTTTAAAAATTAGCCCTTCATCATGATCAATGCGTACGTAACTAGTTTCGTCACGTTGTTCATCGTCGACCCTTATGCCATTTCTAAAAGGAGGTAACTCGTCAAATTGATTGTATTCCTCCTCGTCCACTACATTCTCCACTCCAACAATTCTCCTTTTTCCATGAAGAACTACATGGCGTTTCTTATTTGCCGGGTCGGTTACATAGAAAACTTGAACAACTTGATTGGCGAATACGAATGGTTCGTCTTTGTACCCGACATGTTGGAGGTCCACGGTCGTGACACCGTACTTGTCAACCTTCACCTGTGGGAGATGCACCCAACGGCAGCGAAATAAGGGGATCTTGAAAACCACATAGTCGAGCTCCCAAATCTCTTCTATGAAGCCATAGTACGAGTTTCTCGACCCATCGGTACTGAATGCATCTATGCGGACACCGCTGTTCTGGTTAGTGCTCTTGACATCCTGAGACTGCGTATAGAATGTGTACCCATTTATGTCATATCCTTGCCATGTCACAACTGTAAATGTCGGCCCTTTTGCCAACCATGTCAGCGTCTCACTCGGCGAGCTCCTAGCGATTTGCTCCTTCAACCATTGGTTGAACCGACGGTTGTGTTGCCTCATGATCCAAACATCCGGCCGCTCCGGATTCTGTTGCCGAAGCACACCCTTGTGCTGGTCCACATAAGGCGCCACTTCAGTCATGTGTTGCAACACCGTGAAATGGGCTTGAGTATACATGTCCATATCTGGAGTGATTGCTTTCCTTCCGATAGTTCCGAGACCCTTCAGCCTCCCCTCATGACGAGATTGAGGGACACCTATCGGTTGAATCTGAGCCATATAATCGACACAAAACTCAATGACCTCTTCGCTTGCATAACCTTCGACGATGCTGCCCTCCGGCCGAGAACGATTCCGTACGTAGGACTTGAGAATTCCCATGAACCTCTCAAATGGGTACATGCTACGTAGGAATACGGGCCCGCACATTTTTATCTCCCACACAACGTGAACAATGAGATGGACCATGATATCGAAAAACGAAGGAGGAAAATACATTTCAAGGTGACATAGAGTCATCACCACCTCGTCCTGCAGAGCATCTAGTCCTTCGGGATCGATGACCTTCTGAGCAATTGTGTTAAATAAATAACATAGCCTCATGATTGTCTCTCGGACTTTGATCGACAAAATATTTCTAATTGCAATAGGGAGCATCTGTGTCATCAGCACATGACAATCATGAGACTTCATGCCATTTAACTTCAAATCTTGCATCGAAACAAGTTTCTTCACGTTGCCGGAGTAACCAGACGGAACTTTGACACCATGCAAGCACTGGCACAGTTCTGTTTTCTCAGCCTTGGACAGAGTGTAACACGCAGGGGGAAGGTACGTTCGTGCATTATCAGTGCATGTCGGTGCTAACTCAGGCCTGATGTCCATGTCAGCCAAGTCAAGCCGTGCGTTGACGCCGTCCTTTGTTTTATCACGGATGTTCAGTAAGAGACCAATCAAGCTGTCGCACACATTCTTTTCTACGTGCATGACGTCGATGCAGTGCCGAACATCTAGGTACTCCCAATAAGGTAAGTCCCAAAATATTGATCTCTTCTTCCAGGTGTTCTTCTCATGAGCCCTCAATTTACGTCCCTTTCCGAGGACAACATCTAAATCCTTAACCATATCATAAACCTCGTGTCCCCTTAAATGCCTTGGAGCTGAACCGTCTTCCTTCTCTCTGTCAAATTGTTTCTTCATCTTGCGGTATGGGTGAGCCCTCCGAAGGAACCGGCGGTGACGCATGTAGACGATTTTGCTTGAGTGTCTCAGCCACACACTCTCGGTACCATCTAAACAGTGAGTACAAGCTTTGGCACCTTTTATACTATGGCCCGATAGGTTACCAAGGGCAGGATAATCATTTATGGTGCAGAACAATAAGGAGCGCAGAGTGAAGTTCTCTCGTTTGTATGCATCCCATACCTGTACCCCTTCGTTCCACAGTACTTTTAGATCTTCCACCAACGGTGCTAGGAACACATCGATATCATTCCCAGGTTGTTTTGGCCCTTGGATAAATATTGACAGCAAAATGTACTTTCGCTTCATACACAACCAAGGAGGAAGGTTATAGATGCAGAGAGTCACGGGCCATGTGCTATGTCGGCTGCTCATGCTACTGAAAGGATTCATTCCATCTGTACTCAGTCCAAACCTTATATTCCTTGGTTCTGCACCGAACTCTGCAAAACTCCTATCGATGTTTCTCCACTACGCGGAATCAGCAAGGTGTCTTAGCATTCCATCCTTCTTGCGCTCCTTCGAGTGCCAATGCAGCAGTTTTGCCTCCTTTGGATTTGCATAAAACCTTTTCAAACGGGGAATTATAGGAAAATACCATGCCACCTTAGCAGGAGGTCCTTTCTTCGCCTCTGTTCCCTCGCCATCATCTGATTGATTGTTACGTTTGTATCGGGATGTGTTGCACACCGGACATACATGCATGTTTGCATACTCTTTACGGTAGAGGATACAGTCGTTCGGGCATGCATGTATTCTTTCTACTTCCATTCCCAACAGACAAAGAACCTTCTTGGCTTTATACGTGGTTTTAGGCAACTCATTTCCCTCCAGAAGCATGTCCGCTAAAAGACCTAGCAGCGCCGTGAAACTCTTGTCGGACCAACCGTTGCTTGCCTTCAATTTCAACAGTTCAAGCACGGCCGACAACCTCGTGTACTTGCAGCCCGTGTACAAAGGTTTCTCTGAGTCCTCCATCAAGCCACGGAATTTAACATACTCTCTCTCATCATAGTTCTCTTCTACATCGCGAAGCATCTGATCCAGATTATCATCGTGCAACCTATCCGAATCCGAGCCACAATCGACATCAGCCGGTGGCATGTCATTCACTTCACCTGCGATGTCATCCGGGGGCATATCATTCACTTCACCAGCGATGTCATCCGGCGGCATATGATCATTCACTTCGCCATGACTGGTCCAACACGTATAATCCTTTTTGAAACCCCTCCGAATCAAGTGCGCTTCAATTTGCCCTCGGTTCTTAAACATCTTCAAATTCTCGCAGTCAGTGCATGGACAGCACATATATTCCACCCCCTTATTCAACATATCCTCCTCGGCGGCTCTTATAAAAGCAGAAACGCCATTAATGTACTCTTCACTCACACGGCTCGCGGCATACATCCAGCTTCGGTCCTACGTTACGTACATATATAACAACTTAGTATTAAAATCTAGAATAACTAATTATAACTACATATATACCGGCCACATTTATTATATTGAGACTTAATTTCCTAGCTCATTTCATATTACAAACACAATAGCTATTATATAACCAACAATTTTGCAAATTAACCATCTTCAATAACCACTCATGGATTACTTACACCTAAATTGTAATGCAATTAAAAAAATAAATTTCATTACTAACCATATCTACAGCAACCAGGAAAGTCTGAATCTTAATTCAAAGCTCAATCTCTGCCTCTTCCCACCAAATTAACTGGCCTGAAATCGCCTAGCTTCCTCCCGAGTGAAAAAGTGCGCAGCAGTGGCTAGATCTGGATCGAAATGAAGACAGATGCGGTCTGAGCAGCGCAATAAATGCCTTAGTCATTATCACAGACAGTTTTTAACTAAAAACCGTCTGTGATAACCAGTTATGACAGACGGTTTTGTATTAAAAACCGTCTGTGATAAGCTTCATACCAGAACGCTTCGCGCGTGTTTCGATGCCAGAACGCTTCGTGTTTCGATCGTCTAATTAACGTCTCTCGATCGTTATACGAAGCGTCTATATCATTCATGTTTGGGTATACGAACCGTTTGTGCTAAAGGTTAAATATGCGCTCCTAATCCAGGTCTCTAGCTTCTACGTACGTACAATACAATATACAATACAACATGGCTTCTACTACTGTTCTTGTGATCATCTCCTTCCTCTCATCTGTTCATCATGAATTGTTCGGCCGGAACCTTACACAGGCGGCCAGCAATTTGCATCTGGAGCAGCTTCTCCGCACCCGCCCTGCTCTCCTTCCCCGACTTTCTTGCATCCGTCAGCTTGACCTGATCCTCCGCCATCGACGGAGGCGTCTCGCTGCCGCTCAAGAAAGGGAAACAACCCTCACCCTGGTTCTTCTCCATAATGTGCGCAATGCGGAAGAAGCTCTACACGCATTGCAGAGACTGATGGATAGCCTTGCCGATCAAGCAGAAACGGCAGATTCTGAGGAATCTTTTCATGCTATCCTCTACGACATTATGGATGCTGCTGATCATTTGCCCAGGCTGCAGGGGGAAGTGCTGAGGACAAGGGCAATCTTAACGGCGTTCGAGAATTTAGCGGCTGATCCTCCAAGTCCCCAAGTTGAAGAAGAAGCTTACGAAGCCCAAAAGAATACAATCTGGGAAACTCTTTACCTGTGCGACTTTTGTAATAAATTTGCCTCTAATTGAAATTAATAAATTTGCCTTTAATTTGTGATCTCTTGTCTCAGTAGTTCTGTAGTTAAGTTATTAGAAGCAATGTGTACTTATATATTAACCTCTGATCTAGAATATGACAGACAAAGGGACATCACAGCCGGTTCTTGTGAAAAACCGTATGTGAACATTCCCAGACGGTTCTTAACAACAACCGGCTGTGATAGTCGACACAACACAGACGGTTTTTTAATAAAAACCATCTGTGATATTCCAGTATCACAGACGGTTCAGCGGTAAGAACCGTCTGTGATACTCCTTTTTCCCACCACAAATACCACAGACGACCTTCAAATTAAAAACGTCTGTAATAGTTTACATTACAGACGGTTTCACAAAACCGTCTGTGATTTGCCATCTACTATTAGCCTTTCTGTAGTAGTGTCTATTTTATACGGCTTACTCCATCTCCTATTCAATCTCTACGCAAAACCCCAAGGGCGTCTCCAATGGTTATAGCTAGCAACTAACTATAAGACTTCCACATCATTTATATAGTACACACTAAAGCTAGCATTCTAAAGAACTATCTATAAGGATAGCTATTTGATGCTTACATGCACACACAAAATTTATAGAGGCTGCCTCGTTTGGCGTTATAGACTAGTGCTTAAGGAAGAGCTGGCTCGATTTTTTTTTGCATACTCTCTTTCCTCCACATAGGATATATGCTGATGTGTACATGCATATAGCTAGCTAACTCAGACCATTGGAGATGCCCTAATACAACTCGTCCAACTTTGCCTAGGCCTTTTTTTTACTTCAACTAAGTTTTTGCCCAGTAATTTTCAAGAGACTCGAAACCCTTCCTAATACGGGTTTTTGCACACTTTCGACATTTCAACTCATCACGTGTCGAAGCCTCCAGGACCGCACCTCCCGTAGCTTCTCCACGCATCATCCACCACGTGTCCCATAGACTTATGTGTCGCCTTGGTAGCCAGCTGATTTCGTGGCGCCTTACATCTTGTAGATTTGCGCGTCGTCCGGTTTGTACGAGACGGCGATGAGGCTGGGTTTGGGTGCATATTTATATGGAAGGAAGAGGCGAGAGTGCGAAAATTTTTGGCGTGGGGACGGAGAGGTGGAGCTATGATTTGTGGTGTAGGGGTTGGTGGGTTTCTATTTTCTACGATTGGGTTGAGAAGGATCAATGGGCCCATTGGTCAGGGACATAATTATCACAGACAGTTTGAACCACAAACCATCTATGATACATAATTATCACAGACGGTTTGAATTACAAACCGTTTGTGATACATAATTATCATATACGGTTTGAACCACAAACTATCTGTGATACATAATTCCAATATATATATATATATATATATATATATATATATATATATATATATATATATATATATATATATATATATATATATATATATATATATATATATATATATATATATATATATATATATATATATATATATATATATATATATATATATATATATATATATATATATATATATATATATATATATATATATATATATATATATATATATATATATATATATATATATATATATATATATATATATATATATATATATATATATATATATATATATATATATATATATATATATATATATATATATATATATATATATATATCGGTATAATATAAACAACTAGTCTCAAAAGATGAAATAGCATAGTTTTATATGGCTTATATATGCTCGTTGAAAGGTTTTGATGTGATCTACAACTTTGCAGTTGAGGCGAATCCCAAATTCCAAAGGAAATACAAAAAATCTGGGCAAAAACAGAAACAAAAAAACTTGCCATACAAATTTAGGGCTAAAGATGGTCGATTTTGGGGGTCTTAGAGGGTGACTGGCACAAACAGGTTATTTTTTGGATCGGACTCGTCATTAGCTTTCCAACGAGTACAAGAATATCGAAAACGGACACCGTGTGCAAAATTTATGCCTGTTTTAGTAAAGGTGTCTCGAAACGGAATCCTACTCGGACTCGAATTCATCTCAGGGAGAAGTGGGCGGGAGATTATGAAATTTAGAGGATTATGAGGCGGAAAATATATCACAGATGGTTTTTTGTACAAACCGTCTGTGATAACTTTATTATCACAAACGGTTTGTAATAAAAACCGTCTGTGCTATTAATATCACAGACAATTTAAAATAAATAATCATATGTGATGTCTGCTATTATCACAGATGGTTTTATCAACAACCGTATGTGAATTATCATAGACGGGTATTAGGAAGAATCATATATGATGTCTTGCATTATCACAGACGGTTCGTATGAATAACTATTTATGAAAATACCATAGATGGTTATTTATCTGAACCACCTGTGATAATTACAACACAGATGGTTCCTGAAAACCGTCTGTGATGTAAGCATCTAGTATAGTCTCTTTTATAGTAGTGTATACATTACATTACAAGAATATCCCACATGTTGCCGTGGAAATTTATATAAGTCAATTTGTTGGTTGTAAAGTTTGAACAAATTATGGTGAAACATAGTAGAGCCTAAAAAAAGGTGTCTAAGTAACACTCGAGTATTTTTTAGGGTTAAGAGCCCTCGGATTTTTTGGACGTTGGATCTTCATCAAATATTCCAGATTCGGAGCACTCACATTTTTTTTGGAGGGGGTGGGGAATGGAGGGATCTGTTAGATAGAGATCTAACACCTCAGATTCGTTTTTGAGGGGGTGGGGAATGGAGGGATCTGTTAGATGGAGATCCAACGCCCCCAAAATTTAAGTACTCCTAATTCCAAAAATACTCAAGTGCTCCTTAACATTTTTTCTGAAAAATTAGAAAACAATACTTTTTAATTTTATTCAAAGGCTGTGAACAATGGGGTGATGTCGCTTCATGAGGGAAGAGAGAAGTAGTATTGATTGTAGTTAGTGAGGATTACTTGTTTAATACATAGATTCCTGTCAATTATAGGGAACCTTGATTTTGTTGACCACCATGACAGCTAGGACACCAGCAATTTCACAGTAGAAAACTGTAGAATATTTAGTTTTGTTGCAGATGGTCATGCTGTCCGTGAGTGCAGCCAAAATGCTAAACGTATTTCGTGGCTATATATTTTTCTAGACAAAGGGTAACCCAGCTTTTATTGAAAACTAGTAAAAAGTTTTACAACGTTCCAACTGGACAGATCGCTGGGGATTCCAGCTTACAAATGCATCTGCCATAACATTAATTTGCAGGCAGGCCATATACAGAGGAACTGCAGGTTAGTTGGCGCTCAATATGCAGCACGGTACATAGCATGCATACGCGCGTAGTCTATTCGGACGGTGGATATAGACAGCATCGAGATCGTGACGCTGTCTCTGAAGAAGAGCGAACACAAGAGAAGCTGAGATCTCGTGTCGTCCGAAATTGGCGGTGACGTGCACGTGCTGAACACAATTTCTAATGCGTTGACCCGATCTGATGAAATCACCATTGCAATTTTTTTAATCCCCTGATCTCTCGGCCAGAGCGCCCGTTTTTCCTTTCTTCAACTCAGTCACGGCTCACGATCCCAAAGAAGAGGGAAATTTAACTTTTTGCCACCTTAAGAATGCCACCTATCCAAATGCTATCCTCTTCGTTGCAATTAATATTTTGCCACTCTCGAGCCTACGTGGCGCCTAGTCACCGCCATGTCAGCGCCCGCGCCTCCCCCGCGCCGGCCTCCCCGCGCCGCCGCCCGGCCTAGGCGCCGCCCCCGGCCTCCCCGCGCCTCCCCGCGCCGCCGCCCGCGCCTCCCCGCGCCGCCCCCCGGCCTCCCCGCGCCGCCCGGCCTCCCCGCGCCCGCGCCCGCGCCGGCCTCCCCGCGCCGCCGCCCGCGCCTGCGCCGCCCGGCCTCCCCGCGCAGGCGCAGGCGCGGGCGCGGGGAGGCCGGGCGGCGCAGGCGGCGGCGCGGGGAGGCCGGCGCGGGCGCGGGCGGCGGCACGGGGAGGCGCGGGGAGGCCGGGGGGCGGCGCCTAGGCCGGGCGGCGGCGCGGGGAGGCCGGCGCGGGCGCGGGCGCTGACATGGCGGTGATTAGGTGCCACGTAGGCTCGAGAGTGGCAAAATATTAATTGCAACGAAGAGGATGGCATTTGGATAGGTGGCATTCTTAAGGGTGGCAAAAAGTTAAATTTCCCAGAAGAACATGCATGCATGCAATAATCCAAAAAACCTTAATTAGTCTCACTAAGAGCAACTCCAGCAGGGCCCCTACTTGAGCCCTCAAACCTCATATTTGAGGGCTTGAGGTAAAAATAGAGGTCCAGCAGGGCCCCTACTAGAGCCCTCAAATTTGAGGGGCTCCTCAAATCCCCCCTTCAGCCCTCATTTCCAGGGACCCTCCTCTGAGCCCTCATCCTACCGTTTTTTGGTTTTTTTGGGCGCCGCTGAAGCTTCACCCGCCCCCCCCCCCAAATCCCCCGCCGCTGGTGCGCTCGGCCAAAATCCCCCGCCGCCGCCCGTGAAAATCCGCCGCCGCCTGTGAAATTCCCCCGCCTCCACCCGTGAAACTTCGCCCGCCTCCGCCGCTTCAACTCCCAGCTCCCAGATCAGCCAGGCCCCCGCCCGCCGCGACCCCTACGACGACCTCCTCCACCGCCCCGAAAACGCAACCCCACCGCCGCCTCCCTCCTCCTCGTCCTGAACCAAATCCGGTACGTGCCGCTTTGCCAGATCTTGCCTGCTGCTCTGCTCTTGCCAGATCTTGCGCTGGTTGCTGTACTCGCTCTAGCTAGGGTTTGTTTAACTTGCGCATATCCAACTAGTGCTTGCTTTTGTTTGGGCAAGCCAAATTTCGGTGCTTTCTGCGGTCCACGGGAGTTCGTGATCTGTAATCCCCGTAGAGCACGTCGATTCAATGCTGCTGCTGGGATTTGCGATTTGGAGTTTGGTTCGAGTGTCATAGAGTTCGGTCAGGGTCAAATGTATGAGCCTCTGCTGCATCTAGTCGTCATCATTGAACATATTGATTGCTTATCCTCTAGGTTTTACACATAAGTTTAGGTGTAACAGAAATGCAAAAGTTCTTCCTGTTGTTTCCCCTCCTTTTATTTTCATCTCTTGTACTGAGTCAATATATACTGATGCTGTTATGTTGTGTTGAAGGGAGGATTTCCAGAAAACTTTTCGGGAAGAAAATCCAAGTGTGAAATCAATGCAGGTAGAAATAGAATACAATGACATTTGAGGTTGGTATCACCCTCCTCCCAGCCTGATAGCTGTGTTTCATTACGTAGCTTGTCACTACAAAATTCTACCATCCAATCCTGCTGCCTGGTAATGTAAAATGGTTGATAGCAACACATGGAGTGGAGATGTAGTTTGGCTTGTACTTCTGTTTGAAGAATCAATTCTTTCGTGAACAATCTGTGGCAATCAATTAGAAGCCCTTGACTTGGATGTTTTATTAGGTTCGGTATCCAGGTTTAAAAATGGAAATATTTGCCTTTTCAGCCTATCTCTTGTGTCTTGTCTATGTGCCTAGTGGTGGAAGGGCTGCCAGTTTCAACATCATTCCTAGTAGCACTGGAGCTGCAAAGGTAAACATGAGAATGAGATTCCTTTATCATCCTGTATGCTTAGGGTCTCGATCCATCACATTTGTGCCTGTATACATATAATGCAAGTGGTTATGTTAGTATCTTAAACTGTTGATTAATTAGCCTAGTAATTGAAGTGCAGCCAACTCTTTGTAAACTGTACGCAAGTGGGCTGCGCATATTGTCAATGATTCAATGACGATGTCTTTGAATGTGGTTGTCAATTGGTCATTGGTTTGTGATATATAATTGTAGTCATAGTGGTAGACTGCTGCAAGATGAAGGAACATATAACTCCTATTTGGTTTACTTATTTTTGTGAGATTTTGATGAGAATCGCGGGGCTTCAATTTGCTAGGTGAAGCTGGCTACCCAAATGATTCGTAGTACTACCTTGTTTGCAAAAAATGATTTGGCAGTGGAGGCTTCATGACCTATGTACATTTTGTAGGCATTCCAGTTAAGATTCAGTGGGATGATCGTACATAGAGTTCGGTCAGGGTCACGAAATTTTGATATAAAAATAACTAAACCTTGTCTGTACTCATTATTTTGTTATCTGGAGCTCAGTGTTGCACTTGAAATGCACTGTTAAGCATGATGCCCAGTGGTAATATTAGATACTAAAAGCTCTTTATACTTGTCTCCTCCTTTTGAAGGGAAGGCAGCTGGCTCTTTATATAACCCTGCATCACTTCATCTGCCCAACTGGTGTCCTTTGGAGCTGAGCTAGAGCTGTTGTTCCAGTGTAAGTGAAACGAAGGCTGTTGTTCCAGTGCTTCATGGCTTGTTTATTCCAGTGCTTCATGGCTTGTTTAGTCACCAAATTGTAAACATTAGCATGAAACAATTGTAAACATTAGCATGAATCCTATTACGAAGGCTATTTTCATGAATTGATGTTGTCATTGTTTTTGTCCTTGTGCCCCCCTAGTACCAAAGTAATGTTAGTTCGCTGAATTTTATCCCCATACCATTTATGAACTAGTATCAATTGTTTTTAGTATGACAAAGTGCAGGGTTGTTAGAATCCGTGCTATCATTTTTGTTTTCCAATGGCTGGAATATGATTGATCCAAATAGTATATGCTGTTTTTTCCTTGATTGTGGTCTCCACAGTTTGAGATATGTCGCAAGGAGGTCAATGGTCAAGGATGATGTCCGAGGAGACTGGGATTAATGATATTGATATTTCACCAATTGGTACTCAACCAATTGTGTCTCAACCAGTGAATTTGTTTATGCTGTCCACAGTTTGAAATATTATGCTGTCCATGGTTGAATTTGTTTAATTACAATTCAGTGATGTACTGCAGATGGTGTTTACCGATGATGATGATGATTTTCTTGAGAAATGGTGGGAGGAAGAGGAATCAGACGATGATGATTTGGCTGCGGCTGTGCTCATTCTTGCTGATGCTGAAGAAAGGGAACGCAAGAAGGCTCGACGTGGTTCGATGCCTGGTCGTCAAGTGGTACCACGAGACATTCATGCTGGGAACCTGCGTATTGTGGCAGATTATTTTGCAGACCCCCCAGTTTACAATGACAAGTTCTTTCGGAGACGATTTAGAATGTCAAAGGCATTGTTTTTGAGAATTGTTGAAGGGGTGGAGACACATGATGATTATTTCAGGCAAAGGACAAATACAGTAGGATTGCTTGGAGCCACTGCTCTTCAGAAGGTGGTTGGATCTTTTAGGATGCTAGCATATGATGTTCCTGCAGATTCCATGGATGAGGTTGTGAGAATTGCAGAGAGCACTATGATTGAGGCCTTCCATCACTTTGTAAAAGCTGTGGTTGAGGTTTTTGGTGAACAATACTTGAGGCCACCCACTATTGAGGATACTACAAGATTGATGGAGATAAATAACAAGAGGGGTTGGCCAGGTATGCTTGGATGCATTGACTGTATGCATTGGAGGTGGAAGAATTGCCCAACTGCATGGAAAGGGATATACTCGGGACATGTGGATGGACCAACCATGATACTAGAAGCTGTTGCATCAGAGGATTTGTGGATTTGGCATTCATTTTTTGGATTGCCTGGATCACTTAATGATCGTAGACTTCATTTTACATGTTATGATGGATTATATCAGTTTATTTGATGTTATGTGATGAACTCTGTGCTTTCAATTTAAATTCGGAATAAATTTAAATTTAAATTTGAATATTCGTATTTGAATTCATAAATTTAAATATTGTCTCTAATTGAGAAATCATAAATATTTTATTCTGTATTGTGCTTTTGTCCCATACATATGCATAAATGTTGAAGAAATAGTGGGAATTAAGAAGTAGGGGCCCTGTTTTGAGGGCTCCTGCTGGAGTGCAGCCCAGAAAACAGGGCCCTCAAAAGTAGGGGGAGCCCTCAAATGAAAAGTAGGGGTCCTGTTTTGAGGGCTACTGCTGGAGTTGCTCTAATCACCTATCTAATCACCTCACCGCTAATGAACGTCACGGCCAAGGCTTCAAAGATCCATCAGAAGCGTTTCCATCCAATCTCGAATCCCGTGCCCGTCTCATTGTTTCCTTTTTGTTGGCTAAATCACGGCGCCGCCGCACACAGTATCTATTTTATACGGCTTACTCCATCTCCTATTCAATCTCTACGCAAAACCCTAATACAACTCATCTAATTAAGGCTAGGCTTTTTTTACTTCAACTAAGCTTTTGGCCCACTAATTTTCAAGGGACCAAAAACCCTTCCTAACACGGGTTTTTGCACACTTCTGACATTTCAACTCATCACGTGTCGAAGCCTCCAGGACCGCACCTCTCGTAGCTTCTCCACGCGTCGTCCACCACGTGTCGTAGCCTCTGGATCACACCTCCGTACCTCCGTGATCATAAGATACTCCAAAGTGAGTTTCATAAAAAATTTCATGAAAATTCTTTTTTTATAGCATAATTTGTATATTTACTCCTTTTATATATAGAAAAGTGTATATATAAAAAAAATAAAGGACTCTGATAAATTTTTTTCAACCAAGTCATATTGGAGTATTTTAGAATTAGTATTTATGTATACCGAAAATGACATAGAGGTATGAAATATTCGTTTAAGTGGTATATTAGAAGTGAGAGTATATATTCCTAGGAGTACGGAAAAGGCTTCACACACACATGGTAGTGTTATTCAGCTCCTGCACGCACCCGTCCTCGTCTCCTCCCATCCAGCACCTCCCCTTCCCCTTCTGCAGCACGCCCTCCTCCATCCACGCCTCCCCCTCCCCCTCCATCCTCGGTCGGTGCCTCCCCCTCCCCTCCTACGGCTCCCCCTCCCCTCTAGTGGTTTGCGCCTCCCCTCCCCCTCTCCGACCACACATTGCTTCGACCATGGCCTCAATTAGGCGCTTCGATCACGACACTTTGATCATGACACTTTGGCCATGGCGCTTCGACCACGGCTTCGACCACGGCATTTTGACCATGGTCCTTTAACCACGGTGCTTCGACCACAACACTTCAACCATGATTTTGACCACGACACTTCGACCACGGTGCTTCGACCACCAGAGGTGCCAATGGAGGAGGGCAACCGCTAGAGGGGAGGGGTAGGGGGAGGTGCCGATAGAGGAGGGGAGGCATGGAGGGGGAGCCGCGGGAGCGAAGGGGGAGGGGAAGGCGCCGATGGAGGAGGGATGGGGGAGCCGCCGAAGGGGAGGGGAGGCAGAGAGGGGGAGGGGAGCCACCGGAGGTGCTGTATAGGGAAGAGCAGAGGAGGCGACAGCGCTAGGAATGGAGATGGGAAGGATTGACGAGCATAGGATGGAAACGGGGGGCCAAAACGCAAATTTGCGTAAGTGGGAAACGGGGGAGCGCCTGTCAACATCTCGTCCGTCTATTTTGGATTGGACGGCCGAGATTAGATATGTCCATATGTGCACAGATAAAGGCTTGTTCACCAGATATGTTCTTTATATATACACGTATATATACATATGCATATACACGTATATACACACACACGTCTACGTATATATACGCTGTTGTGGCTACAGACCAAACACAGAGAGAGAGATGGTAGTGGAGAGTTGGGAGTAAGTGATTGTAATGGCTTGGGTTCTCCCCATGGCCTGTATTCCATATATATATACATGGGAAGTGCTTGTACAATTATACCCTTACAGCTAAGTGTCCCTTTCAGGGGCACTTATGTCATTACACAAGGCCTACTCTGGGCCTTATAACCTTCTACCAGGCCTGCTGAGATTAGGTGGGGACCACCCCTACAACAGGAGCCTCTCATGGTAAAGGGCTTCACAGGGCCGAAGCCATGTTGCTGAGTCCTTTGGCCCCCTCCGTCCCTGCGGCCTGTGAACTTTCCCGAACTTGACCGGGGGCTGAGGCCGTAGCCGGACCCAATGCTTGGATTGGTGGTTGAGGTAGGTGTGCGAGCGCTCCGTCCCGAGCTGGCACCTGATCGAAGTAGGCACGCCCGCGCGCTCCGTCCCCCTGTCGTGGCGGGATCGTGGTTGCCCGAGCCGAGTTGGAGGCGTTGCGTCGGCATAGGTAGGCGTAGCAGGCCCCTGAGCCGTCGCACACGCGTGAAGTGATAGCGGACGCGCTGCGACGTTCTTGTTCTGGCGGTCCACGTGGCGGAGCGTGCTTGGCGCGGTGCTGGCCTTGAGACGCCGTGAGCATTTTAATGTGGCGACGGATTTGCGGTAGTTAGACTTTCGCCGGTTGGACTTCCGCCGGTTGGCTCCCCCGCTGATTGGGCTTCCGCCGGTTGGACTTCCGCCGGGTGGCCCCCCCGGTGATGGGGTATATATATACGGCGCGGGTGCGACGTTGTTCCTGCATCGTATCCTTGGATAGAGGCTGCTCCCCTAAAATGGGCCCCTTCCGTGCATCGACATTCCCTAGCGACGCTGAGCGGCTTGGGGGATGTTGATGTACAGATGAAGGTCCATTTTTCTCGGGAGCTTGATTAGCGTCTGTTACCGGTAGCCAGCCGCGCTTCCTGCCCTCGCGCTGCGTGTCTGCATATGACGGCAAGGTTTGCCCTGTTCTCCTCAACAGACCTACCTTCAGTCGGGGTTCCTGATGGAGCCCGTCCGCATTACTTTGTGAAAAAATGTTGATGCACTGAAGGTGGCCTGTTAAGGAGAACAAGCCAAACTTTGCGCGACATGACCTTTGCTTTTGCCATGTGCGGGAGGTGGCAACGGGTGGGATCGTGCGCGCGGTCCGCTCCTCGAGGCCAAGGTCCAGGCCGAAGCCGCGGCTGCGGCCAGGTTGGAGTGGCGATCAAGAGGACGGCCTCGTACGCGCGCGTCGTGCTCCCGTATGAAGATGGCAAGGTTTGACGTGTTCTCGTAGACAGATATGCTTGAGTTCATCTGCCTCTGCTGATTGCGCCAATCTGGCGCTATCGCGGAGGAACGTTGATGTACTGAATCTTATCTGTCTATGCGAACCCGTCAAAACCTAGCCGAAGTACACGCGCGCGCTCCATCCCCTACCCTTCGAACGGGTGGCAGCGGAGCTGGCGCCTAGCCGAAGTAGACGCGCGCGCTCCGTCCCCTACCCTTCGAACGGGTGGCAGCGGAGCTGGCGCCTTAGTCGAGGTAGACGCGCGCGCTCCGTCCCCTACCCTTCGAACGGGTGGCAGCAGAGCTGGCGCCTTAGTCGAGGTAGACGCGCGCGCTCCGTCCCCTACCCTTCGAACGGGTGGCAGCGGAGCTGGCGCCTAGCCGAAGTAGACGTGCGCGCTATCCTTGAAGCCGAAGCCGCGGTAGAGGCTCAGCGGCGGTCTGAGTTGCAACTTCACACCGTGAACATCGCCACGCATGCGGTGATTGCGATCTGACGACGCGATCATGCGCTGTAAAGGCGCCTGGAATCGCGCCGACCCCCGGTTTGCCAGGGCTAGGTTGCCGTACCCCGCGACCCGCCTTGGCGCGTGTGGGGTATGCGGCGGTTTGCTACTCGTGCATGGCGGGGTGCGAACGGTTGCGATCCCATGGGCCATTGGTGCGCTTTAATGATGTCTAGGGGCGTGTCGACGCCTGGGCTCGTGTGCTCCAGCTATCTCGTACGGCGGTTGGCACGCGGCAGGAGGCCATTGGAGCGTCGTGCTCTGACAATCCTTACCGCTGTGGCCGCGTCCCCTCGTCTTTGGTTATGGGGGATTGTGCGGGACGGGCCGTTGTATAATTTTGGTCGCGTCCGGTACGTGGGCCGTCGCGACGCTTCGGCATTGGGGCGAGGTGACTTGAAATAGTCTTCGGAACCGCACCCCCGTAGTTCTACGCCCTCTTCTTGCTTGCATCGCCTTCCGTACCCCCGCAGTAATTTAGCCGCCATAACCCTTTCGCGAGAGGCTATGGCATCTGGTGGCGAGCGTGGCCAGGCGGCTAGTGCCAGCGGCATTCGCCGGCGATCTTCGCCGCTAGAAGTGAAGTACTCGCTCAGCGAACGCGACCCAGCGGCGGCAGACAAGTGCTGGCTGGCGGCGGAGAAGGAGGGCGCGTTCTCCGGCGAGCTGGGCCCGTCGCTCGTGACTGAGAAGACAATCCAAACGCTTCTGCGCGCGGGGAAGCTGTCCGAGCGCCAGGCGGTACGATTGCCCGCCGCCGATGAGACGGAACCGCGCCTCGAGAGGTCGGAGGCGCTCGTATTCGTTGCGTTCTTCGACGCGGGGCTCCGCATCCCGGTGGCGGCGATCGTGGGCAACGTGCTGCGGACATTCGGGCTGGAGTTGGCGCAACTGACTCCGAACGCCGTGGCCCGGCTCGCGGTGTACAGTTGGGCCTTGCGCTCGGGAGCGTGCTGGCCTAGTGCTTCATTGTTCGCCTACCTGCACGAGGCACGGTGCCAGCGCAAGGATCGGAAGGACGGGACGCTGTCGAGCTTCGGCAGCGTCTCCTTTATTCTGCGGTCAACCTGCAGCAAGCTCTTCCCTGCGAACTCCACTCGCGGGAAGTTGGAGTCTCAATGGATGAGGCGGTGCTTCTACCACCGCGTGGAGAGCGGGAGCGGCCTTGAGTGTACGGGCCGGCCGATCGCGTTCAAGACCTCGCCCGGCCGAACGCTCGACAACGAGGACAGGCGGAGGGCCCGGCGGCTCGTAGGCGTGGCCGCCCGTTTCAACATGCACGATCTCGCCGAGGAGTACGTGATGTACGGCGTGTCGCCGCTCGCCAGTGACTGGCGCCTTGCCGCCGAGAAGCGTCGAGACGACAATGTCTCGCCATGGGTCTGCGCACTGCCGGCTCCCTCCGGTCTTCGTAAGCCTCGACCGCGTCTCCCCTTTATTTACGCGAAACGCGTTATAGGTTATCGACTCCTGCCTTGCTTGTAGGGGTTCGCTTGGAGGACGCAGAGCAGGCCGCGCGCGTATTCCTGGGGCCGTACACCGGCAGGGAGCATGAGCAGCGCGCGTCCGCTACCGCCGAGGCGGGGCTGGGGCGGATAAACCGCGTGTGCGAGGCCCTGGGCCTTGCCGTGCCGGAGCGTGCTGAGTCGGGCCCGCCGCATCAAGACGACGGCGCGACGAGGAGGAAGGCGCCGTATCGCAAGAGGGGTCGTGGTGGGGCGTCTGCCGTGCTTGGTGTAGCGGCTGCCGGTGCCGCTGCTAGCGCTCCCGATGGTACGGCAGACGCCGAGTCGGATTCGGCGAGGTACGCCGACTCCGGTTTGGATGGCGCAGACGCTGGGGGCGACGGATCCTCAGCGGGCGCCCTGGACGGCGGGTTCGCCACGAGCAGCCGGAGAGGAGAAGTCTTGTCACCCATGGCGGTCGTCGAGACGGGATCCGAGGGGACCGGCGGCGCTGAGGTGGAGCCCTCAGCCGTGGCCGCCATAACGCCGGGAACGTCCGCCGTGGGGCCGCGCGGAGCTGGGTCCTCACCCGCAGCGGCGGCCGAAGCCGAGCTACCCCCCGCAGAGATTGCCATGGAGGGGGCTTCGCCTCCGGGTGCTGCAGCTGCGGGGGCCACTCCGGTGGTGGCTGCTGGAGCGGCGTCGTCGCCCCGTGCTCCGGCTAAGCGGCCGTGCCTGCGACCGGAGCTCCACCAGACATCGAGGGGATTCGTCGTAGCGACGGGTATCGGGAGCTTTTGGGACTCCGATGGACATGCCGACGTCCTGCGGCGCACACTTCCTCTGCCCTTCAGGCCGTGCCGTCCGCCGTGCAGGAACGGTCGGCGCCGGCCCTTAACGCGGAGGCTTCTGCTCTTGGCGGGACCGCGCCTTCTGCGAGCACTTGCGCCACCGTCGGGGGGGCAGGCCCCCGGAGCCCTCCTTCCGCTACCGAAGGTAAGGTGGTTTGGCTTCCCTGGTGCTTTCGTTGCGTCTTGCGGCGCTCACCTGCGTCGCTGTCTGTAGCGTCGCTTATTCCGGAGGAGGAGCCTTTGCCAGGACATGGAGGTCGTGGCGTCGACGGCGCGAACGTCGTGCGTTCGAGTCCCTCGGATTTCGTTCCTCCGTCCGAGACGCTGAGGGCGTGGCATGGGATCGTGGATGACGCTGCGGCCAGCGTCAGCCAGCAGGCGCTTCATGCCTACGGAGTGGAGCGTCTCGGGGACGCCTTCGAGGTGTCGGGGGTGAGGGTAAGTACCTACTCATGCGACGATGCTTGGCCATGCTGAGCTTGCTAAGTCGTTTCGCCCTGCAGACACTGGTGCTGGGGCAGGCCCTGCAAACGGCCTATGTTCATGCGCAACGGGCGCTCAAAGATAGGCTGCGGGTCGCCGAGGAGGGGCTACGCGAAGCCACGGGAGTCCGTTCCGCGCAGGATGCCCTCATCCGCCAGCTGGAAGCGGAGTGTGCCGTGACGAAGGCGCATGCCGAGGGGCTTGCCGCTCCGGCGCGGGAGTCGGCCGCGGAGGTGATGCGGCAGGAGTTCGCGGCGGAGCGGGAAGGCCTTCTGCAACAAGTCGCCTCGCTAGAAAAGGAGAAAGGCGAACTCGCCTTAACTCTAGCGGAGCGTGACGGGACGCTTGGCGAGGCTTCGGTGGTTGCGTGGGATGCCATGCAAGCGCTGGAAAGCCACCTCGAAGGGCTTGTGACCGGAGACTGGCGCGTGCGAAGGCGAACCCTCGCACTACGACCTGTTTAAAGTCCGTAGACTGGCGCGTGCGAAGGCGGACCGTCGCACTACGACCTGTTTAAAGTCCGTAGACTGGCGCGTGCGAAGGCGAACCCTCGCACTACGGCCTGTTTAAAGTCCGTAGACTGGCGCGTGCGAAGGCGAACCCTCGCACTACGGCCTGTTTAAAGTCCGTAGACTGGCGCGTGCGAAGGCGGACCTCCGCACTACGGCCTGTTTAAGGTCCGTAGACTGGCGCGTGCGAAGGCTGACCTCCGCACTCCCTACCCCGGAGTGGGGGTAGCCTCTGGTGTACTCTGTACCCCGCGCGCGCTCTGTCACTGGGGTCAGCCTCTGGCGCTGCGTCGGTACTCCTTGAAGTTCTCGGGGTTGGCTTCCGCGGTGCGTCTCGCGTACACGTCCCGTGGTGTGCGAAGGCGAGCTTCGACGCGCTGAGGAGGTGCGCGGTCGACAGCCACGCAAGGTTCGCGCCACATTTGCGTTTTGCCCAGCGCACAGGGACAGCATTCGTGTCTGATTTAGACTCCGGAGAGTACGCACAGGGACGAGGTCCCTGGCGTGCGTGGGGTTCGCGTCTTGTTTATACTCAGTAGAGTGCGCAGGGAAAAATCCGCGTCTTATTTATACTCCGGAGAGTACGCACAGGGACGAAGTCACTTGCGTGCGCGGGGTTCGCGTCTTGTTTATACTCAGTAGAGTGCGCAGGGAAAACATCTGCGTCTTATTTATACTCCGGAGAGTACGCACAGGGACGAAGTCCCTGGCGTGCGCGGGGTTCGCGTCTTGTTTATACTCAGTAGAGTGCGCAGGGAAAACATCCGCGTCTTATTTATACTCCGGAGAGTACGCACAGGGACGAAGTCCCTGGCGTGCGCGGGGTTCGCGTCTTGTTTATACTCAGTAGAGTGCGATGGGAAAACATCCGCGTCTTATTTATACTCCGTGGAGTGCGTGCAGAGGCGTCCCCCCACACGTCTTTGTTTATACTCATGCCCGTGTCTTTGACGGAGAGTGCACACGCGAACATGCGTCTTCGTTTATACTCATGCCCGTGTATTTGACGGAGAGTGCACACGCGAACGTGCGTCTTCGTTTATACACATGCCCGCGTCTTTGACGGAGAGTGCACACGCGAACGTGCGTCTTCGTTTATACTCATGCCCGCGTCTTTGACGGAGAGTGCACACGCGAACGTGCGTCTTCGTTTATACTCATGCCCGTGCTTTTGACGGAGAGTGCACACGCGGACATGCGTCTTTGGTTTATACTCATACCCGTACCCCTGGCTACGGAGAGTGCACACGCGAACATGCATCTTTGGTTTATACTCATACCCGTACCCCTGACTACGGAGAGTGTACACGCGAACGTGCGTCTTTGGTTTATACTCATACCCGTACCCCTGGCTACGGAGAGTGCACACGCGAACGTGCGACTTTGGTTTATACTCATACCCGTACCCCTGGCTACGGAGAGTACACACGCGAACGTGCGTCTTTGGTTTATACTCATACCCGTACCCCTGGCTACGGAGAGTGCACACGCGAACGTGCGTCTTTGGTTTATACTCATACCCGTACCCCTGGCTACGGAGAGTGCACACGCGAACGTGCGTCTTTGGTTTATACTGCAGGAGCGCGCGCGTGGGCGAAGCCCCCGCGCGGCCTCGCCGTGTACTTTTGCCCAATGATAATAGATTGGCGACAAACGGAACTTTATTACCTTCCCGTTTGCGCGGGTGAGCGATTACATATGGCGGGGGGGGGGGGGTACTAACCGTCTGTGTTCGGCGCGGCCGAAGCCTCTAGTGATTGCGCTACCTGCCGGGCAGCCGACCCGCCCCCGGATGACGTCGTAGGTCCCCGCGCTTCGGTGCTAACCCTAAGCGCGTCGCTGGTCGCCGCGACGGGGGCATCTAGTGCCATGCTCGATGCGCCGGGCCATGTCCTGGTCGCCACGAACGGTAATGATGGCCCGCGGCCCCGGGAGCTTCATGCATAAATAGCCGTGATGCGGTACCGCCCCGAAGGAGTTAAGGATTGGGCGCCCCAGTATGGCGTTGTAAGGGTATGGGAGATCCACGACGTCGAATGTGGCATCTTCGACCCTTGCATTGTCGCCCTGGCCGAAGGAGACCTGCAGGCATATTTGGCCGAGCGCCCGTAGGGGTTGTCCTCCGAATCCTTGCAGCGGGACTCCCGATGGGCCGAGGCGGCTTCGGGGGATCCCCATCTGGTCGAAGGCTGCCGCGAACAGAATGTTCGCGGAGCTGCCGCCGTCAACTAGGGCGCGCCCCACATCGCACCCTGCTATGGCGACCCGGACGACTAGGGGGTCGTGATGAGGGAGCTCCACGCCTTGGGCGTCGGTGGGTGTGAACGTGACTTCGTGTTGCGCCCAGTCCGGCGGTGCCTGCGCTGGGTACGCCGCCACGTGGTGTAGCCTCCGTACGTAGGCTTTCCGCTGTCGTGTCGAGGCGAACTCCAGCGAGGAGCCTCCGGAGATGACATTGATAACCTTGTGGTGGGCGGCATCCGGAGCCTGTAGCTGCAAGAGGCCTCCCTGAGGCTGTTGTACATGGGCCTGAATGCGCAGAGGGCCCTCGTAGGGCTGTGTCCCTTGTGCTTGAATGTGCATGGGGGCTTCGTATGGGTGCTGCACGTGGGCTACCACGGGCGGGCGTGCCTCCTGGTTCCTGTCCCTGGTGACGCTGTCACGGAGCGCCGCGATAGAGGTGCACGTGCGCGTGTCGTGGTTGCCGCGACCGTGGACTGCGCACCACAGCCGCTGGTGTTGGTCATCGTAATCCCCGCGGCCTCGGCGCCCCCGGCCGCCCCGACCCGCGGGGGCAGTTTCTTCGGAGCCACCTTCGATGTCGAAGACCTGCCGGCCTCGCCTGGGCCTATCAGACGTCTCCCTGTGCGGGGCGTCCTTGCGTTCAGGTGCGTCCTTTGACGACTCCTGCTTGCGCTTTCCCTTCGCAGAGCCGTCCCTTGGCGGGTCTTCGGTCTTTGCCGAGCCATTGGCCTGGTTGGTGTCGGAGTCGTCACCTTGTCTTCGTCGTGCGTCCTCTTCCGCCCTGGTGTATTCCTCCATTTTGTCGAAGAGCTTCGTCACTGTCTTGATCGGCTTCCTTGCGTTGTATTCGGCCATGGGGCCCGGGCGGAGGCCCTGTATGGCTGCATTGACAACGGTTGTTTCGTTGACATCCTTGACTTGGCATCGTATCTTCGCGAAGCGCTTGAAGTAGTCTCGGAGCTTCTCCGAAGGTTTCTGCTTCACGGCAAAGAGCTGGTCTGCGTCGACTCGCTCAACGTAGTTTCTTGAAAGTTGTTGTGAAGGCGGTCGCGAAGCTGCCCCCACGCGTAGATGGAGTTTGGCTCTATGGTAAAAAACCAGGAAAGCGCCACTCCCTGCAACGCGAGGGGGAGTCCCTTCGCCTTTGTGGTGTCATCTCCGCCCGCGGCTTCGATTGCGGTTTCGTACACGCGCATGAACTCGCGGGGGTCCGTATCGCCTTTGTACGACTCGATGACACTGGGGAACTTGAAGTCTTCGGGCCACGCCGCCTGCTGCAGTCCTGCCGAAAGCGGGGACTCCAGATCGAAGCGCCGTAGCGGCACGCGGTTGGACATGGGGGCATCGCGGCTGTCCGCCCTTTCCGGCGTGGGCTCCGGCGCGACCACTGGCGCGGCCTGCTGGCTTCGAGCCTCTTGTATGTCGCGGACAACCCCACGAAGATCCCCTAGCTCCTGCTGGAACGCTTGGAGGGCCGCCAGCAGGGCGCTTTCCACCGCCTGCGCGGGCGAAGCCGCCGGCTCGCCCAGCGGACGGGTCGGCGCAAGTACGATCACCTCGCGAGCTCCCGAGCTGCCGGTGAGCGTCGCGGCGAGGGTGACGAGGTTGGATGTCGGAGCGCCAGTGACGGGGTTGGCCGTCGCGGCGCCAGTGGCAGGGTCAGTCGTCGCGGCGCCAGTGACGGGGTTGGCCGCCGCAGCGCCGGTGACGGGGTTGGCTGTCGCGGCAGCGCCAGCGACGGGGTTGGCCGCCGTAGCGCCGGTGACAGGGTTGGCCGTCGCGGCGCCGGCGGCGGGGTCAACCGTCGCAGCGCCGGTGGCGGGGTCAGTCGTCGCAGCACAAGCGTCGACGTCCTCGACCACCGCGCCTGCGTCGTCGTCCGCGCCCGTAGCAGTCAATGCCGAGGCCCTGGTGCCCATGCGACGCTCCGACCCGGCCGCCTTTTTTCCCTTCGTCGCCGCCGACGAAGCTTTTTTCGGTGCCATCCTTCTTCGGACTTCAGGCTTGCTCATGTCCTCCCCACGGACGGCGCCAACTGTTGTGGCTACAGACCAAACAGAGAGAGAGAGATGGTAGTGGAGAGTTGGGAGTAAGTGATTGTAATGGCTTGGGTTCTCCCCATGGCCTGTATTCCATATATATATACATGGGAAGTGCTTGTACAATTATACCCTTACAGCTAAGTGTCCCTTTCAGGGGCACTTATGTCATTACACATGGCCTACTCTGGGCCTTATAACCTTCTACCAGGCCTGCTGGGATTAGGTGGGGCCACCCCTACAACACCTTTTGGTTTTTTTGGCCTTTTGTTTCTTCAAAAGTCAAAATAATTGAGACGACTTTTTGAAGTGAATTCTTCAAATAGTTTTTTAACCTAAAACCGTGTGTGGCATCCGCGTTAAAATCTTCACTATCCACTAGCATCTCAAAAACTATAAATAAAAACATCGGTCACAACATAAAAGAGCATGACTATAATAGTTCTAATTGTCATGCATACGCCATAAGAATAATTTGCAGGCAGGCCGTATACAGAGGAACTGCAGGTTAGTTGGTCCTCGCTGTTGTAGGGGTGGCCCCCACCTAATCCCATCCGGCCTGCTAAAGGGTTGTAAAGCCCAAAATAGAATGTGTGTAATGACATAGATATCCCTACGGGGGGCACACGGATGTAAGGGCATAATTGTAAAATACTTCTCATGAAAATATATATACCCGCCCCTTGCACAGGGAAGGGGGCAGGGCATTGTTCATCCATCATGTCCACTACTACTCCCTCACTTTACTGTTTGGTCAGTGACCACAACACTCACCAAGCCCTACGGCCACCCCACTAGACGCGTGTCGCTGCACCACTTCTGCTTGCCTGTCATGCTGCATGTCTAGCACAAAGCCTTGTCGCCCGTTCCAAATCATAGTCGTCCTCCTCCCCACTCGATCGAACATTGTTGTCAACGGCTGCGCCGCTCGCTTCCCTCGGCTATAAAGCCTAAACGCCAGCACCTTGTCTCTCCTTTTAGCTACACCCATAAGGTCACCACACTACCGCGTTGAACATCAACTTCCCCAGCCATGGTAAGCCGGCCACCACCCCTTTTTGATTCACTACCAAAATCCCAAAATTTGTCATCTACAATGTCCCGCCTACTAAATCAATTTCCCATTTAGCTCCAAAAACTCCCCATGACCTCGTAGAGCCCATATGACCGAACCAATATTGACAAGACATCGTTGGCGCTAAGCCGTACCACCGACTTTGTCCTTGCAACCGGTGCCTCGCCGACTCCATCATGTTCTGTTCTCTTCAACTGCGTCACAAGGCTTGCCTCGACACTCTAAAACTAAAACCATCCCTCACCCTTACCTGTCTCTCCATCCACCGTGGACCGCCACCACTATACTCCTCTCTTTTGCCATTGTCGCCGTTGACGCCAGCTTCCTCAATGCCTTCACCACCCCCCTCAACCTCAAAAACAAAATATACAACATCTAAAATGCTATGTGTGCATGTTATACCCACCTCTCATCGTCGAAGTCCACCACTGCCATGCTGCCTCCTCCGTGCCAATAGTCCCATCGTCATTGTGTTTCGGCCATCCCTATGTTTTACTGCATCACCCACTGGCTCCATAGAGTTGGACGTTCCCAGGAACATGTGTTGCTCACATTCCCATTGCCAATTGATGCCTTTATTTTCCTGTTGTTCTTGTTGTTGACTGATTATTACATGAGAACATGCAATATTTGGATTGAGTGTATGCATACCCAATACAATATATATATATATATATATATATATATATATATATATATATATATATATATATATATATATATCTTTGTAGTTTGTATAGGTAGTACTCCCTCCATCCATATGTATAAGGCGTATTTCCTCTTGGCACATGGACCAATGAGATAGAGAAAATAGTTAGATTATCTCTAAGCACTATATTTAATGCATGCATGTAGAGAATAGTAAATAAAGATGCATATTTATTAGGGGCATAAAGTAAGCATCACACTAATTTTGCATTGAAATATGAAATGCAACCTATATTTATGGACAAACCATTCAAAATATACGTCTTATAAACTTGGACAGGGGTGGGGGGACATCTTGCTTTGTTAATATTTGATCAGGCTGTTTGAACTTTGGTTCATTAGAGACACCATATTTGTGGCTGCTAGCCAACTACATCAGTAAGACCTTCAATGTACTCTATCTAACATAGTGTAGTTGACATTCTGCTTGAAGTTGCATGACTCTAGGCACTAGGCCCTAGCAAACGTACCCAACATTAGGGGTGTCAAAGGATAGAATACAAATCGAATAATGGTCTTCCCACACTTGTATTTGTAATTTTAAACGAATATGATATGAATCTAATAGCTTTTCAATTTGTTGAGATTTAGATACCCATATAGATTATGTAGTGTGTAGGACCGATGACAGAGATCAGAGGGAGGTGAATGATCTTTGCCCCTTTTTCAACTTCTACAAAATCAACCCCGTTGGCTTCTTTACTCAATTTGCTGTGAGAAACTAATAAAATTAGATGAATAGTGGATATCTATTGATACTTGGAAATGAATATTTGTAGCCACTTCCTAGCCACTCACAAAACATAAGGATGGCAAAAAGCTCAAGCACAAGAGCCACAAGTCATTTCATAAGAGTTCTCTTGAGGAACTCTAACTCTCCCTCAAAAGCCTCTTCTAGAGAGCTAACCCTAAATCTCTCCACTCACCCTCCTTATATAGTGGAGTCTTACAAGAAACCCTAATCATCACCTCTAGTTGGGTTTCATTCGCTCTTACATGGGCTAACTCGTTAATCCTATACCATATCGGGTTTTACACACACATTCATGCTTTTCGAAATGGCTCATCCAAAGGGCTCCGATAGCTCGAAACACCAATCCAATCCATCAAAGTATCTTCACATACTTTAATACACAACTTGTAGTGCCCAATGACTAGCTTTCATATCTTCACACATTTAGACTCCCCTGAATCGTCTCTACGTGCATCAGCCTCATCACTTGGCGTACCAAATGCATCACCTTGCCCCATCATGATCCTCATCTCTTCTATGCTTCTCGGTTGAGCCACATACACCACCCGGACTACCCGACTGCACGAACGTCAGCTCCCCGCCTAGTCCTGGTCCATTACCGTTGACAACCACTGCTCTCCAAGTAACCCTACACATCCAAGGACAAAGCAATCCGATTCTGAACATAAGTTCCATGTAATTGACTCATATTAGCCAAATCATGCATCATGCAATACAACACAACCATCCAACGGCTCCATACCATGCATACACTCAAACCAACTCAACTCAACACTTAGCATGTTGAACCTAAAGGGCAGATCTGACTGCCAACCACAGGCTGGTTAAACTGCCTAACATCTCTCAAGCTCACCCCAGTAACAAGGGACCAGTCTAACCACTAGCCCAACACTGGTCAACCCACCAGTAGTCTGGCTACCATGGTTTGGCGCGGTGTAACTGTCATAGTTTGGCTGGTTTGACCGCTTAAGAGCACCAAAAAGCCTTCTTTGGAATTTTGGTTAAGCCCTATCTAATTTCACCTCAGAAGTCCAATTTGAGTGGTACGTAATGCAAACACATCTTCAAACACACCTACACAAGTGTTTGGGCACGATTAGACATGGCAAAATTGATTAGCCTAAGAGCGGTAAAAAAGCTAATGACCTAGGGCCCTTGGGCCAAGTCACTAAAGAGATTGAAGAGAATAATTACATGAGGCAAACATGTATTACTATCCCCTTGGCAATCAATTTGTTACCTTATGATCCGAAAATTAATATATATAGGGAGCAAAACATATGTTGCACAGCCTGTGGTGCTTTACACTATTGATCAGGAGAAGTTGATGGTTGCTTTAGGAAATTATACACTCAGATATTTAAATATGAGTATATGATCGTAGCCTCGTATAGGAGAGAGCCTCGTTAGAGCTCCTCATGCTTCTAGGTGAAAGAACCCCGAGGCATCTGAGCACAACAACATATGCACACAAAGCATGCCAGCAAGGACAACTAATCCTCTAAGGTATGGAAGGAAAATGAATAAAGAACCAATGCGCATAATCTTGACATGCATGCGCACCATGGAGAGGTGGAATCATACAATATGTAGATCAAAATGATGCCGTGCACATTGGCCGAACTGTTCGATACAAATAGAAATGTGACCATTTAATGTATTGGAACAGACGGGCAAAGAAGAATTCGGTCCAAAGATAGCATGCATGATAAGCATAAGGTGGTGGATGGCAAGGAGATTCCCGAACTTGCGGTGTCATATATGCAAGTGATTTCAAGTGGAGTTTGAGAGCCTATTTACGCAAAACATTTGCAGTAAATTATATCATTTCTACATGAATTTTACAAAGTTCCTGCATTCCAAACTGAGCTTGAGTCCGAAGCTATCATGTTGTTTCATGTGCACCCACGGAAGAGGTACGGAGATCGGAACAAACACACTTGAATTTGCGGATTGCTTCAACATCAGGCTACATAAAGCAAACTCACGTCGGCTATCAAAGCAAAGCTCGGCCTTTAAGGAGGAAAAATAACATAAGAAAAAAAATAGATCCCTCGTGCGCATTGGATTTGGACAAGTATAACCTTTCTTTAAGATGGAAAAGGAGAACTAAGAATAGAGTGAGATGTGAGAATTAGTAGCTTCATAGAAGTTACGGCAGAGACACATAGCTTGGGATCAATGTCGAACTCACAAGGTGCGAATCAAGCTCTCTTTTTCATAAAGGTGTATTTGAATATTCATTTCTAAGGCTCTACTTCCCTCATTACGTGTTTTGTCATCAAAGTTCTTGTATTATTTCAAATGCTCATCTTAAAGACCTACATATACCAAACATTATATAAAAGAAAATTTAAACAAATTAAGCCGAGTGCATGAGTGCGAAGTGGCCAAACAACTTGAGTTGCTTTCTTCTGTAGAAAATGTTTATAACAACTAGAGAGTAGGAGAGTCGTATAGAACTATGATACAATTGAGAGAAACGCAGCAACAAAAAACAATGCAGTGGTGGAATCGAAGTCGATCGATCGATCAGTACATGCGTGCACAGAAGTACCTCAATCCGTGTACAACAATCTGTGCACAATAAGTCGATCATTTATTGTGATACACAATGCCTCGCTTGGTACAGTACACATATGTGACACTCGATGCTCTTGCTGGTGCCAAGTTGCTCTTGTAGGATTGAATACCGTAATTAGAGTGGGATAAATGATTATCTCTATTTTTTAGAATCTCTTAGTATTTAGTGAAGGTTTCGATCTCTTGGTGCTCAACTGCTCGATCGATCGTTCAGTGTTTGACCGCTCGCTCAGCTGTGATCTTCGACCGATTCGTACGTACTCGAAATCTTCAACACAGGGAGCAAAATCTCTCGATCACGTCTGCCTTCGAGAAACCAATGCCTTCAAGTACTCATATTTTCTCTAGCTTCCTTGCAGCGATTCGACACTTTTACACGTCGTTGGAAGTTTCAATCCGACTGCAATCACCAGCAACTTTTTGAGCAAATCAAAAATTAAATTGATTCAAGATGATGTTTATTGCTGGATTTTGTGAATTTACAAAATGCCCTCACAAGCACCTCTAAAAGACTAGTCAAAACTAAAGCCTTTTTAATCTACTCCACCAAAAATCTTCTGTTAACCCTTAGCCTCTCCCTATTTTTATAGGCTAACGCCCCAAATTGTGTCCTCATCAAACACGGACACCAAACTCTATCTGTTCCAAAAATCAAGGGACCCGAAACCCTTCCAAACATATGTTTTGCATAATCTCTAAACCTTTCAAGTTATGGACACCAAACTCTATCCGTTCCAAAAATCAAGGGACCAGAAACCCTTCCAAATATGGGTTTTTCATAATCTCTAACCCTTCCCAGTTATAAACTACTTCCATAACTCTTTCAACTCAGCACATGTCGAAGCCTCTAGGACTGCACCTCGCGTAGCTTCTCCACGCATCATCCTCACATGTTGAAGCCTCCAGGACCGCACCTCCCGTAGCTTCTCCACGCATTATCTACCTTTGATCTCCACATGCTCCAGCGTGAGCCTGACCACCTCATGACATCCTCGATCGCCTGGACCTCAGATTTTTCTCTCCTTTCGGTCCTCTTCGTCATCGATCATGACCGTCCCCACGTCCAATCTGCACATGCAAAGATCAAAGAATGTTTTCCTGGCACAAGTTCTTCCCAATTTAACCAACATTAGTCCATGCACGCAAACCACACTGTTGACCATCAATAACTACGAACCATATCATCCATGACTTCAATATCTATATTATCTAGAAATCAACCTCAGATCACTCAGTAAAACTGGTCAGACCGCCATGTCCAGGCTGGTCAGATCACTGGCCCGACACACACGAGTACTCGAGGTACTCTAAAATCACAAGTATTGAAGCACACAAAGCTTATGGGTACTGGCCGTGAAGCCTACGGCAACCTATTGCAAAGCCTACGACTACCGATTGCGAGGTCTATGATAACTGATTTCAAAGCCTATGACTACGACATCAGATTGTGAAGTTTACGACTACCGATCACAAAGTCTACAGCTACTGATCACAGATCAGGTACTGTAGCTACTGACCATCGACTACTGAGTACCGACCAGGTACTGCAGCACCGACCACTGATTACTGAGTACCGACTAGATACTATAGCAATCGATCAATTATTGTAGCAAAGACCACCGACCAGGCACTAAAGCAATGACCAGCGACCGGTTCACTGTAGCTCCGATCGTCCGTGGTAGTTCTGCCGCGGTCGTTCAGCTATGCTTGTACCGTCATGATCGACCTGCCATGGTTGTTCTGCCGTAGTCGACATGTTGTGGTCATTCAGACGTGGCCGTTCTGCCGTGGTTGACATGTCGTGGTTATTCTGCCATGGTCGACCTGCCAATCAGACTGCCCAATACAAGGCCGATCGGATCACCGACTACCGACCGCCGTCAAAGCCTGCCAATTCTAGTTTTGCAAAAGAGCACCTTCCAAAATTTTTACAAATGTAAATTTCAATGCAACCCAAATGTCAATTATTTATCATCACTATATGCATGACCTATACACATGGATCTAATAGTTCATTTTCATTTATGATGGAATTTCTTGAACCAACGGGCGGAGTTCTTGGGGTATCGCTTCTGTCCATCATTGTAGTCCACAAAGTTTACCCGAATCGCACAGTGTATCCACTCGCCCACTCGAAGTTATCGAGCAACGACCATGCAAAGTATCCTTTCACGTTCGCTCCATCCCTGTGAAGAAAAATGCAATGCACAAGGTGCTAGCGACAAGTCAGCTAAAACACCGAGCACCCAGGAACACGACAATCTAGGACTGTGCAGCCACAGTGAGACCGGTTGTATACCAACGTCACACGCAATGTGCATAGTGGTGATGCCAGCGGCGAAGGGCAACAAAAGGCGCAAATGCGGACAAGTCATAAGGAGAGTCAGCATGAGGCCAATGATGGTGGTCGTAGCCATCATCACTAGAAGGCGCATGAGTCACGCAAGAATGCTGCTGCATGCGGCAAGAGAAAGAAGGCTACTGCGTGCGTCAAGAAGAAGAAGACGATATGTGTCATCAGTGTCATGAGTCGACATGTCAGATGATGACAACAAGATTAGGGAGTTGATTGTTGGAACTAATCTTGTTGTTGGTCGTATTCATGTGTTCGAGTACTGTGTATTGTGTGTAGAGTACTCAGTGTGTTCGAGAAGGGTATGCTGTATGTAAAGTACTTGGTGTGTTCGATTACTATAGTCGTGTCGAGTACTCATGTGTTGAGTACTGTGTAGTTGTGTTGAGTACTGCGTGGTCGTAGTCATAAGTCGAACTACGCAGTGGTCATAGTCGTAAATCAAGCTGCACAGTGGTCGTAATCGTAAGTTGAACTGCGTAGTGGTCGTAGTCGTAAGTCGAACTGCGCAGTAGTCATAGTCGTAAATTGATGCAGATGGTACTCGAAGGAGTACTGTAATAGTAGTCGTGCTACAGTGGTCATAGCACAGTAGTCGTAGAAATCACAGTCGTAATTCAAGCTGCATTGTGGTCGATATTCGGTACTCGTAAGCTATAGTATTTCGGTCATGATCGAAGATCGGTAGTACCGTCTATGTAAGGAGATGCTGGTCGACAAGCCGTGGTCCGTGAAGCAGTCAATGAAGCCATGGTCGAAGATATGGTCGGAAAGCCGTGGTCGGTGAAGAGGTCAAAGGCACCGTGGTAAAAGGCACTATGGTTGAAGCAGCTGTGGTCGTGAGGCATGGTCGAGAAGGACTTGAAGGAGAACAGCTGTAGTCAAAGGACTCGTTAATGGACCTGAAGTAGAACCCAAAGGACTTTGTGCGATCGTAGACCAAGCCAGATAGCAATTAGTCTCCACATAACTAGTCATGTCTACTAAACCGAATGTGATGGTTAGTGGAGCAAGTCGTATGGGTAGTGGAGAGTGTACGAGTCATGGGGATCGTGGTCGGAATAGTTGGGTAGTTTAGCCTGTACATTGTAATCAGAATATATAAATAGATGATAAAATGGAAAAGCGGTGGCAGATTGACACAGCACAAATCTCTAGTGTGTCTTGAGTGGTACAGAGATATTCGTGTGAGTTTCAACCACCGTGTGTTTGTATCTGGTTCCGTCCCTAGGCCAACAAAAACCATAAGATTAGGTAGGTAGGGTGTGCATTTCTTGGTTGCATATACTGATCAGAGAGCTAGGCCATTGCATAATGGTTCTTGGCGCTCTGTCATAGCTTCATGCTCAGCTTTAAATTACAGCTTGCAGCTTAATCTGGATCTCCGCATTATTTTGATGGCCACCATGCAATGAGATCGACTTCTTAGTGTTGATGTCAGAGCAGGCAGGCCGTATACAGTGGTCGAGCAGGTTGGTATGGGCTCAATTTGGCAATTTGCAGCATAGCACATATCATGTACATGTGGCCTATTTGGATGGTGGATAGAGTAATATAAGATTGGTATGACAATAGAGGGGATGAATAGTGCCTTTAAATTTTTCTCTAAGTATTCGTCGATCCTTTACTCTAATAGCTGTGAGAAGCTACGAAGATCAAGAACCCAAAATTTTGAAAATCGATATGCTACAATAATTTCAACCCTATGAATAGTAAATCCACAACTATTTCAAAAACAAAAATCCATAAACCTTCTGATTCATAGTTTCAAAAAACTTGACACTTATACCAAGGCTAGATCTTGACCTTAGAAACCTATCCCAACCAAAAATCTTGAAAGAATTAGAGAGAATTGGGATATTTTGGTTCGTGAAGCTTTGTTATATTAAAACCGGACCAAAACCTAAATTGAACTAACTCTCAAACTAAATCTTCAAATCACTTGAAATTTGGTATGCACAATTCAGTATACACCTTCTCTAGGATGTCAAAAACCTATTTCTATCAAAAATCAAGGAAATCGTTGCCAAATTTCTGACCTTTTTCTGTTTGAAGGAAGTTTGCATAAAAAACGATGAATTTGCCTTGTTCTTGGGTGAATGATGGCCAAGATGGTTTAGATGTATTCTCGCATATCATAGCAAGGTAGAACACAAAGAAAATAAGGTAGAAACAGTTGAATCAAGAAATCACTTGGAGAGACCAAAAAGAGTAAAAACCAGGTTTCTTCATGAGCTTGCCAACCAAGTGCCTCGATAGGTGGATATTGATTTTCAGAGGTTGTCTCCATCTCTTGCACATCCTCGGCACAATATGATCAAGAAGGGAAAAGAGAAGAGAAAACCAACCAAATCAAGAGCAAATCAATCAACACAAGATATATCCATAGAGATAAATAAAGATTGATGTATTGCTGCTTAAGGATAAAGGTTTTATAGCCACTTGACTTGGAGAATAAGAGAGCACACCATAGCACTCAATTTTTCTTAAACTCTAACCCTAGAATTCATGAACCCTTTGTCTCAAGAGAGGATGGTTAGATGGTCAACTAAATAAATGGGTTAGTCAACCCTACCTAACATTTAGCGGATATTATCCACTTAGCACATATAGAAAAAAATCCGATAACCCTACGCACACGGGTTTTAACTTACGCACTATATTTATGCACATTTTTCAAAGCGTATAAGCCCGCATCCGCTAAGTCTTTAGTCTTGATCCAACTTAATCTTCTCAACTTCTCCTTGACCTAAACCACTCTGCCAAGGGCCGCGATTTTGCTCTAAGGTAGTTTCCGGTATTTTGGTCAAACTACTAAAATACCATTTTTTGACGAGGTTATCTCCTTCTATTGCAAGCAATTGCCATGCTTGCCACGTGTAGATGCATCACTAACTTGCCACACATCGGTATGTCTCTCTTGTTTTGGTTCCACCGGACCACAGGTCACTTGGACTGACCAAGTCACATAGTGCAACCCATTGTTCGAACTTCCCTTTAATATTTTTCATCTTTCTCGTGCGTGCTTGAGCCCACCATTTCACCCAGCATTATCAATTGTTCTGAGCCTCTGCTCATCTATGAGCGTAGCATCGATCCTCGTCATTGACCATGGTTGACTCCAAATGACCCAGCATATCCAAAGATAAAGAAATTATTTTCGAACACAAATTCTCCTCAACTTAACCCACATTAGCAATAACATATCTCATACAATCTATAACCACTGATCTAAGTCACCAAATCATTCTATGACTCAAATCTCCCAAAAATATCTATTTCTACAGGTTGTCCAAAAAATTTGCAAATTTGTAAATTCTAAAATTCAACTCCTCTAAAATGATAATCCTTCTTCACAATAAAGATATAGACCTTGTTATAGATTGCTTCCTCGATCCTTCGCTACTCGGTCTAGAGACTTCCTCCGATCTCACCTTTTCACGCGTCTCCTTGCTTCCTTGCTGTCCGTGTGATAGGAGCAGCACCTAAGCCTCCTTGAACTTCACGTGAAGGAGCACATGCAGTGACTCCAAACGATGCTTCTTGCCTCTGTTTGTTATGAGAAAAAACATCACCCTTCTAATGGAGAGAACTCAACACGAACGCACACGCTTTCTTTATTGCTTCTCTCCCTCAAATCTGCTGCTCGCTTGCAGCTATTGCTCATGTTCTGCTCCTCTTACATTGCTTACGTGACCCTTTAAAACATGAAGACTCAACTAACAAACAGACTCACAAACCGAACTGGTCGCATACACGGAAACGGAAACGTCTCAGACACACACACACGGCAAGCCTCACAGGCTCGGATACATATACGTATCCGTATACATGGCAAGAACGCATATACGTGTACGGACTCATACGAACTAAACAAGATTAGACTCTAACAGACCTTCTCATATGATGTTTCAAGTAGACAGTATCGAGATCATGACGCTCTCTCTGAACGGGCTCTAAAACGACGAGACAATTCTTCATGCATCGTCAGCCAGAACATCGTAGATGGAGAGGTTTCTCTATGGTTTTTTTAGGTCAATAGGTCACCGTGGTCTATCAATTGTTCGTTGAATAGAATCTGTATCTAGGCCCAATTTGAAAGTCACGTTCCATATTCAGCACAGACACAATTGAAAAAGGCTCCGAATTACGCCGAAACGAATACATGTTTTATTCCATCAACATAATCACTTATTGTAACACAGAGTCACACACTGCCTCAAGTCTTATTGCTGGTGCCAAGTTTATGTTCATTTCTGGAGGAACTTTTTGAACCAATGGGCAGAGTTCTTGGGGTATCTCTTCAATCCATCGTTGTAGTCCACAAAGTTTATCCCGAATCGCACAGTGTATCCACTCGCCCACTCGAAGTTATCGAGCAATGACCATCCAAAGTATCCTTTCACGTTTGCTCCATCCCTGTGAAGACAAAAAGAATGCACTGTCATCTAACATCTTTATTAAGTACTTCACTGACAGCTGAGTGTTTTAATTAGTGCTCGGACCTTATAGCACTCAGCAGGGCCAGAAGGTGCTTGTGGTAGTATTCTATCCTGGTGTCATCCTTCAGGGCTTCCTGGAGTGGTAGGCTCTTGTTGTTGGCTTCGTCAACGCCTAAAATACAGAGAAGAGATATTTTTCAGTTAAGTTTCAGTCTGGTTCTTTGGTATTAAGGAGATGAAAATACTTTTTTAAAAAATGGCTAGGAGGGGAAAATACTAAGTTATACTACAATGTTGACTTGATTGCAAAATCAGGACATGGTATAGTATGTTCTAGTTTGCACTCTCGCTGAGAAAACAGAGAACGTATTATTGATTTGATCTCACCATTTTCAGTGATGTAGACGGTAGGATTTCCATAGTTCTCCTTAACATAAAGAAGGAGCTCACGGAACCCTCGAGGGTAGATGTAGAGCCAAGGCGAAGCAGCCTACAAGAATGTCATTTATGGAACTGAATCATCATAAATAAAAAGTGGGGAAATAACTGGCGGTTTATTTTAAGTGGAGAAGGAAGTGGGTAGGTTACCTGAGGACCTATGGGGACACCGTTTCGAACACCTAACATAATTGGACAAGGTTAGGATATATTATATTATATGCTACAAGTACATGTACTTTCCAAACCAAATATCAAATATTGATGCCGAAACAACGTCAAGTAAATGACTCAATCTAACAGAGGCTACCGGAGTTATGGCATTTCTCTGTAGTTCATGATTGTAAACACAGTACCCATGCATGCTTCAATGTGAACACTCTCCATTAATGTTAGAATGGTAAATGAAAAATAGGGGCAGATTCCTTGAGTTTGTTGGCTCACCTGTAAGGTTCGCTCGAGAATCAGTGTTATAGCTGGTGTTAAGGCCATTTGATGGAGGAAGCGTATCAGCATAGTTTGCAGTGTAGTAGTTGAGTCCAATGAAGTCAAATGCACCCTTGACCAACTCAGATTGTTCTTTGGTGAACTGTGGCAAGCGGTTTCCGACCAATCCTCTCATGCTTAATGGGTAGTCTCCTCTTACGAGGGGATCCATAAACCTACAAGGCTATTCCTGATAAGATTTGTATTTTCTTGTGGATTTTGGTTGTGAAATTACGTGAGGCATCGAGAATTACCATCCAAGCATGAAGTCTATGGCGCGTCTTGCTGCATCATCGTTGGATTTGGAACGAGAGAAAGGAACAAACCAGTGGGAGACTAAAGTTATTCCAATCTCTCCCTTTTGCACGGCCTGCATTTGAAATTCATTGTCATTCAAATGTGATTGCAAAACCCAAGTCATGATCTAAATGGAATTCATTTGGCGATCAGAACATATTCTCCTCATGAGCTAAATGGAATTCATTTGGCAATCAGAACATATTCTCCAAAGGAAGCTCCTTTTCATATGCGATATTTTCTGAATTCGACGTGTATGAATGCTCAGGGATTTATTCATGCCATAAAGCCATAACAAACAACGTGTACTGAAACATGTTATTGTTTAGTAAAGGGTAGAACTTATGAATATGTACTAAAGGACCATGTGAGAGGATCCAGGTTTGTGTTGTGATGAACCATTGCCATTTTAGAGGACCTAGAAATTGAATCGTGTAAATTTGTGGTTTTTCATAGTTGTTTTCAAACCTACTAGTCTGACCGACCAAAGGTGGCGGTCAAACCAGCTACCAGTTAGACCGGCCGGCTCTGGCGGTCTAACCAGCAACCAACAGCGGCCAGACCACACCGGCCAGGGCTGGTGGTCTGACCGATAGGGCAAGCTACTTCAGCTGAAAATTGAAGTTTTGGTTATTTTGGTCATGGGTCAATTTTGTTTGACCTAGGTCAGTGCATATTTATTGCATGATGCATGTTTTAGCTAACATGAGTTAAATTATGAAGAATTTATACCTAAAAATAATTTTCTTGTCTTTGGATGTGCAGAAAGGATTAGAGTCAACCGTGATCAATGGCGAGAATCAAGGCTGCGCGTATGGAGGAACTGAGGACCAGAATGATCAAGGATGTTGAATGAAATGACTGAACTCAATCATAGCATGAGAAAGGTAGGAAATGTTGAATGGAAGTTCGAGCAATGAGTTATACTATGTGGCTTGGTCAGCCCAAGTGAGGCGTAGTCTGGTATAACCGAAACAGGAGAGATTTATCGATGCATAGCAAGCTAGTGTTGTATCTACATGTAACAAGTATGGCTATTGTTTGCAAGGAAAGTTGAAGACCGGGTTAAGAAAGGGTATTTTGGTAAGTTGACCAAAATATCGAAAACTATCTCAGATCAAAATCGTGGTATTGAATGGTGTTTGAGAAAGTGGTTTAGATCAAGGAGAAGCTAAGAAGATCAAATTAGATCAAATGCTAAAGACTTAGCGGATTCAGACTTATGTGCTTTGAAAAACATGCGTAAGTGTAATATGTGAATAAAACCTGTGTTGTGTGGGGTTAACCGGTTTCTCCCATATGTGTTATTGGACAGTATCTATTAGGGTTAAATAGGATTGATTGCCTTGTCTATTTAACAGGTTGGATGGACAGTTGCTAGTTAACCATCCAATTTTTACTTATGAAAACCAAATGTTCTAGGGTTAGGATTTAAGAAGTGTGAGTGCTCTGGTGTGCTCTCTTGTCCTTTAGGTAGAGTGGCTATAAAATCTTCATTCTCAAGTAGCAATATATCAATTTTGTTCATCTCTTATGGATCCCTCTTGGTTTTGTTGATTTTTGTTTTGATCTTGTTGGTTTTGATCTTTTCTCTTCCCTTGTTGATCTTGCTAGATGCCAAGGAGGAGTAAGTGATGAAGATATCTCATGAAAATAAATCCCCATCCATTGAGGCATCAGTTTTTTCATGCTCTTGAAGTTACTCGTTGTTGCTTGGATTTGACCTTCTCTGGAGATTTCTTGATCTAAGTGCTTTTGCCTCAAATCTTCGAGAGTTCTTACTTGTTATGATATGTGAGAATATATCTAGAGCTATCTTGGACATCCTCCACCAATAAACAAGTTATATTTCTCATATTTCTCTTTTGTCTGATTTTAGTGCTTCCTTCCTTTAAATAGAAAAAAGTCATAACTTTGACAACGATTCTCTTGATCATTGATAGGAATAGATTCATGACATCATAAAGAATGTGCATACCAAGTATCAAGACATTTGAATTTACAAATAAAAAATTATATGATTCTTGGTTTTAAAATTGTGCTGAGTTTACTGTTCGTCGAGCCGATTTTACTGTTCATCGGCCTGACCGAAAATTGCTAGAGGTCAGATCGGTAGCACAGTAAATTTTTGGAGTTTTGCCCTCTTTGGCTTGTGGCTTCGGTGTGCTTAAATGTTTGTAATTCTGCAATGCATTGTTATTGATTTTTAGGGGAAATTTTTGAAAGAGCCATTCACCCCTTGATTTGCCATACTCGATCCTACATACACATAGCTAAGCCCCTGCTCATTTCGGCTTGAGCTTCTGGTTTCTCCTTTATTTTTCACTATTCCTAAATTTCGTCCTTTTCTAGCTTTTTTGGCTTTTTTGAGCTTTTTTGCCGGTTCTTTTTTCCGTATTCGTTTGCATTATTCATGATAGGCTAACCTGTTTTTTCTATTTTTAATTTTTTTAAATTTAGTTACACCAAATAAGCCACTATCAGGTAAAATGTAATTTCAGCCAGCTACAGCGTAATTTCAGCCATAAGCTAGTTTATTTCAGCCCGACCAAACAACACTTAAGTTGGTTATGTATATATTCAGATGTTAGTTAAAGTAACCACTAATGTATATGTGCCCATGACTGGCTCTAAGCCTTCTTTTTCAGGAATGCAGTTCAGAATAGCGGTAGCAAAATCTAAAATAGCCAGCTACAGTTTAGCAGTTACTATGGTTAATATACCCACTAAGGGATACATTTACTAATTCTATGGAACACAAGTTGGACCTATCACTAACCAACTATAGACGGTGATATGATATTTTCCTGGAGTTATATAATTCAGCCGGTAAACTAATTGACAGTATTTCCCCACTGTTAGTGATAGTATTGGAGTATCGAAGTCAATTTTGCAGATCTCTGATTTATTCGTCGTTCATGGATGAACTGTAGCTGCATAAAAGACTCATGAATTACCTGATATTTCTCTTTGTACAACTGTACTGTTTCTGCATGGGCGAGTAGTTGATGATGACATACAGTGTAAGGCTCCCTTCCTGAATCTCCAACACTGCATTTTCCCTGCTCCCATGGAGAACAACGGCCCGGTGCATGCGTGCCAGATGCATATCCCGCAGAGCAGAAGGTCCAGGGCTCATTGAACGTGATCCAGTGCTTCACTCTGTCACCAAACTCTTTGAAGCAGACTTCAGCATAGTCCTTATAGTCATTTCTGCAACAGTTATAGTTTTTTAACAGTAACTTTAGTATGTATACAAACTGCACAGATTACAGCAGGTACTATTGTGGTAGCAGTGTCAACACATATGACTTTGTTCTTATAAGGACTGAGCTTTTAGTTAGCGTATTACTGTGAAATGCAAAACGCGTAGCCGCGTAGGTCCATGCATGCAGCAAGCTTATTAGACAATCCTGACTTACCTTTCATCAGTTCCAGTAAACAATATATTGACCGGAAAAATGAGCAACAGAACTTTAGAAGCTATTGACAATTGGAATTGAGGGTATTTTAATTACTGCGTGATATGATGTTGACAATATTTTTAATTGAAGTAGGTAGTATGGTCTTATCATATTTATCAAAAAATTAGGTAGTTTTAGTACAGTTTCAATACGATTAAACTGTCTTATCGTACTCAATTAGTGTTTCTTAATCTGGTTGCTTTCCATTTTAACCTATACAGGTAAGACTAGTGGTGCTTTTAAGCAAAAAAAAAGTACTAAAAGAATATTTGGCTTACATGATATTTGGGCTAAGAAACCCTCCATATTTATCTTCCAATGCCTGAGGTGAGTCCCAATGGAAAAGGGTCACAAATGGTTGCACCCCTGCAAATATAGTAGATTGTAATACACCTTAAATGGATCTAATAATTGTCTTTGCATGCTATAGCTATTGGAAAAGTCTACCTAAATACTGAAGAATAGACATGTACTTGTACCTTTCAACAAGAGCTCATCGATCAAGTTGTTGTAATACCGGACACCATCTCTGTTGACTCCGCCGCTCAGACTTCCGTCTACGATGACAATCAGACGTTAACGTTTGTGAAGGACTATGTGAGAGGATTCTGGATTATGTTGTGATGAACCATTGCAATTTGGGGAGGTTAGAAAATTCAAATTGCATTTGTCGGATTTCTGGAACTGTTTGCAGGTCGGCCGGTCAAACCGGCTCAAGGGTGGAGGTTTGACCCGAGTTCATCACTGATCAGACCCACACTGGATTCCGGCTCAAACCGATAAGGGCCAACAGTCTGACCACTATAGCGGTGCGGTCAGATCAGCTGGATGTTGATGCTTCGGCTAGTTTTTGTGATTTGGGGTTTTGGAGTCTCGCGGTGATTTCTGTGACTTAGATTAGTGGTTTTAGATTGTATGATATATGTTACTGCTAATGTGGGACAAATTACAAACAACTTGTGTCTGAAAATGATTTCTTAGTCTTTAGAAATGCAGGGTCCCTTGGATTCAACCATGATCAACAGTGAGGATCGAGGCTACGCTCATGAAGGAACCGAGGCCCAGAATGATCGAGAATGTTGGGTGAAATGGTGATCTCAAGTATGGCATGAGAAAGGCGGGAAATATTTTTGGATTGTTTGAACGATGGGTTGCACCATGCGGCTTAGTCGGTCCAAGTGAGACGTGATCTAGCGGAACCAGAATAGGAGAGACTTACCCATACGTTATAAGCCAATAATGTACCTATATATGGTAAGCATGACAATTATTTGCAATGGAAGAAAATGACTAGATCAAGAAAGAATATTTTGGTGGTTTGACCAAAATACTAGAAACTATCTTGGAGCAAAACCACGACGCTTGAGCGGCACTTAGGAGAGCAGTTTCGATCAAGGAGAAACTAAGATGATCAAGGCTAAGAACTCAGTGGATTCAGGTTAATGCGCTTTGATAAGCGTGCATAAGTATAGTGTGTCCCATATGTATGGGGTTATCGGGTATTCCCCATCGTGCTAGCCCATCTATTTAATAGGTTGGGCTGGAGATTTGCAATTAACCATCCAACCATCTTTTCTTGAGTCTAAGTGTTCACAAATCAGGTTAAAGTTTCAGAGAAGTTGAGTGTTGTGGTATGCTCTCTTACCCTCTAGGTGGAGTAGTTGTAAAACCTCATATCCAAGTAGCAATATATCAATCTTTATTCATCTCCATGAATATCTTTTGTATTGATTGATTTGCTCTTGTCTTGATTGGTTTTTCTTTTTTTCTTTCCTCTTCATAATCTTATTGTGCCAAGGACGTATAAGAGATAGAGATATCCTTTAAAAATCAATCTTCACCTATCTAGACACTTTGATAGTAAGTTCGAGAAGAAACCCGATTTTGGTAAATTTTGGCCTCACTAAGTGATTTCGTGATGGTTTTTTATTTGATTTCTTTCGTGTTCTTACTTATTGTGATATGTAAGAATATATCTAGAGTAATCTTGGCTATCCTCTGTCCACGAGTAAGTCATATTCACCGTTTTCGTATTTTGCCCGATTTTGATGCGATCTTGCTCAAATATAAAAAAAAAGATCTGAACTTTAACATGGATTTTTGTAATCCATAATGGAATAGGTTCCTAAAAACTTAAGTAAGGTGTATACAAAGTTTCATAGTATTTGGACTTGTATTTTAGGAGTTGCACCAAAAGAGAGCCGCGTCGGGCTGTTTCTGTTTAGGGGCTGGTCAAACCTCCAGTCACTTATCTTATCGACTTGACCCTAGCAGTCTGACTAGTAGGAAGTTTGTACTCTTTCAATTTTTTATTCCTTAGTCGAATTAATTTGAGATTTTAGCTGTGGATTTAATTCTCAGTAACTCTATAGTTATTTAAGAATTTGACCAAGAATACTTGGGGGCAAATTTTGAACGGCTCCACCTCCCCGATATGCGAAAACTTCTACTCGAGGGAAAAAAGGAGAGAGGACAATTCCAAATGGTTTCAGCTTCTGACTTTTTATTTATTTTTTTGACTTATTTAGGCTAGAAGCCACTTGGAACTAGGGCTGTAAACGAGCCGAGCTCGAGCGAGCTTGACATGGCAAGCTCGAGCTCAGTAGAAACTCGAGCCGAGCTCGAGCGAGCCTGAGATCGACATCGAACTTTAAGGTAGGCTCGAGCTCGGCTCGGACAAAACTCGAGCTCGCTCGAGCTCGGCTCGTGTAGGTTCGGTGGGGAGTAGGGAGGGAGTACCTGCGGGCTGCGGAGCCGTGGCCGAGGCGCCGAGCTGCCGGATCCGGGTCGAGGAGGGGCGGCGCCGCCGGGGGAGAGGAGGGGTGCCGGGGGGGAGTAGGGGAGGAGAGGCGGCGGCGGCGGGGGAGAGGAGGGGTGCCGGGGGGAGCAGGGGAGGAGAGGCGGCGGCGGGGGAGAGGAGGGGCGCCGGGGGGGACGAGGAGGGGCGGTGGCGGGGGAGAGGAAGGGGATGGGGGCGGGAGAGGGGGGCAGCGCCGGGGAGGGGGGCGAGGAGGGGCGCCGGCGGGGGGAGGAGGGGCGGCGACGGAGAGGAAGGGGACGTGGGGGGCGGGAGAGGGGGTCGACGGCGGGGGGGGCGAGGAGGGCGGCGGCAGGGGAGAGGAGGAGGGCGACGAGGGGGACGGGAGTGGGGGGCGGCCGGCGGCGGGGGAGACGAGGGGCGGGGGGCGGGCCGCGGGGGGCGGCGAGGAGGGGCGGGGGGCGGCGAGGGGGCAGGAGCCAGGAGGGGCGGCAGCGGGGAGCAGGCGCGGGTGGGGAGTGGGGACTGGGGTGGGGCCGTGGGGGCGCTGGGATTTTGAGAGGAGAGGCCGGAGGGGTATGGCTGTGTGGGGGAAATGGAGAAGGGTGAAAAAATCTTAAGCTCGCGAGCTATTCGAGTTCGGCTCGTTAAAGCTCGCGAGCTTAAGATGAAGCTCGAATTCGGTTTGTTTGGAGCTCGAGCCAAGCTCGAATCGAGTCTGGAACGAGCCAAGCTCGAGCAGTTCGCGAGCCTCGAGCTTTTTTTACAGCCCTACTTGGAACGCATCAGCTTCTAATTTTGGTTTATTTTGACATTTTGGCTTTTTCTTTTTTGTCTTTATTCTTTTGCATTGTCCATGACGATGTAACAATTTTTCTTAATTTTTTTTTATTTTTTCTCATTTTTTCTTAGAAAAATTAATAACCATTACAGTAAAATTTCAACCAAAAGCTTAAGTCAAAGCCCACGGCCGTTTGGAGCGGCCCCACGTATCACTTCTGAAAGATATGGTCACGTACTTGGAAGAATTCTCGTCCATGAGATGGAGAACCTGTATGCATCCATTCCCATATCCTTCATGATGTTCACATCTTCCTGCAGTTTTTGGCAACTCCCTCTGGATCAGAACTAATCCATTTTTATTTGGGTAGATTCGAATTAAAATTTAAAGAACTTGTAATAAACTGAATAACCAATATCTCTAAAATCTAACAGAAATAAAGAACCTAACACAACTTTGAGTATGTATGTAATTAAAATTCTCACCAAAAAATCCACTAAAAAGAGCAGGACAGCAGCTACTTAAAATGTTACTCCCTTCGTTCTTTTTGTTGTGTATGGGTCATATATGCTAGGGAAGGGGCTGTGTGTCTGAAACAGCCCTACAAGGAAAGGAAACATAGCTTGTATAGGATTACGAAATATTATGAGTTAGGGGAGGGGGGGGGGGCAAAAGCCCCCTGCGGTACAAACTAATTGTCCGAGTCAAACATGTAAGCAGGGTATAAATATATACGGCCAACCTCTTGTAACTCTAGTTAAGAAAAAACTTAGCATACCAACGGAGCTGCCACAATTTGGCTCCCGAGGCGTAGGCATTGCTGAACCTCGTTAAAAAATCTTTGTGTCACTTGTGCACTTTTGTGTTTATTGTGATTGTTCTCTCGTGCGAGGGTTGTCGCTGGTTCTAACATTTTTTTACTTAACGTCCTAAAATCTGTGCAGTCCAACTTTATAAAGTTTATATATTTGAAATTATCTAGATTGGCTATATAATAATTGTATAATTAGATTTGCTGTTAAAAAAACTTTCATAATATTATAATATTATTAGTATATCTTAATATAAAGTTATAAAAAAATAATGGAAAAAGTTGCATCTCGAAAACTATGAAAAGCTAAAAATATCAAGTAAAAAGGAAACGAGAGAGTAACTGCTACCTTGTAGAGATGGTAGGAGTCCACGGCCACATCCCCGTTGCTTCTGTCGGCGATTTTGTCTGGCAAATCAGAGATCTGTTAATAAACAAAGATGGCACCTTGCCCATTGTTTCGTCAGTCAAATTCAATTATAAACTCTTGTTTCAAAAAATCAATTATACAACCAATTTACCCCAGGTTTATCAATAATTTTCAACGGCTTGTTTTGAAGCTGTGTGCAGGAAATATGGACGAAATGAAAATGAGCAGATGGTTACTTCATGACTAACCCATGATGTGGATTGGAATTGTGTTGTCTGAAAGCGTCATGATTGGATTTCCACGTCAAGCTAATCACTAGACCGGCATCGATTTGTGCGGACAGAACAAAATCTTCCACACAATGATCTCCCTCACGAGTCGCCGAGATTAATTAACAATAATAGTACCATTGACGGATGGATATACTGTCCTACTTGTCAATGGAACTCATCTAAAAAAATGACAATTGAACTTCCCAATACTGGCAGCAAAAATGTTCGGACTTCAGACATTCAGACATATTCAGATACAAACCTCTTAACTATGATACTATATATGGAAGCTTCGAATTTCTACCAAAGATCGGTTTTATTCTTGACTAGATACTACACAGTATACACGGTGCTTAAGCATGATTAATATAAGCTGCGTGTAGCATGCAAGGCAGAGACAGGCAGATACAGAGATGTCAGATATACATGCCTGGGTGCTGGTGAGTGAAGGTGTCCCAGATGCTTGGTCCCCTGCCCCCCTCCATTGCACCACCTTCATACTGCATGTGAAGGCCCAGACAACTCATAATATTTTTTTTAAGGAACGCCCAAAGATTTGCACGCCGTTCTATTAAGAAGCAGCAGAGAAGCAATACAACTCATAAATCATAATTAAGATCAGACGGAAACAAAACACGTCGCGATGAGAAATAGTTAATTGGTTAGTGAATGCTTGGATCAGATCATGGATTCCTAGCTATATGCCAATTTGAGAATTGCTTTGTACCATTATCTGCTGGTATTTACATGCTATTTTCAAAAACAGCACAATCAACTGTTTAAAAAAATCATGGGCGTACTACAGTATATATGGGCATTATGCATATGCAAAGTTGCTTTGTCAAACATTTTTCTGTACTTGAGACAACGAAAAAGGACAAGTAGCAGTCGTACATGTATGATATATTACGCAGTGTTCATTGCACCGCTTACCGTTTTATATCTCAGAGTCACGGCTATGATTGAATTCATCGTGAAAATTTGCAGGGATGCACTACAAAAACAGCAGTATCTAACCAATTGTTAGCTAGATTCTTAAGAGACTTGAGTTCCAGTGAAGTGTCGGTAGCAGTTTGATTCAATGTTTTTCTTGCTTGTACACGCCATTAGAAGTTCGTGTGGCATGTACCGAATTGGTTAAAGCTTTGTACAGATAGCTGATCAGAAGGCATGCGGGACACTCCAACGTACGATCTCGTTGTTCTAGCACAGACTACAGAACTGGTAACAAACAGCAGTAGCCTGTGTGGCTGTGTATGAATGGAAGGGAAGTGGAAACCTCAAACCTGATAGGACGACGAGGCCGTGCCGAAGGTGAAGCCCTCGGGGAAGCTTCTCCGGCCGATCGACGGCTCGCCGGCACCATCGTAGGCGCCGGAAGCGACGGCTAGAAGGAGGAATGGGAGGAGAAGACGGCCAGTCATCACCACTGCTCCGGCAGCCATGGGGTGTGTGTGAATGTGTGATCACAGAGAGAGCTAGTAGCTTGCTATTTGTGAATGTGAGAGGGGCTCCCCTTGGCAGTTTGGCACCCCATATATAGGCTCATGCATGATAGAACTGAATCATTATTTTCCTCCATTACAGGTTACACCAAGGGAAGCGTGTGTGGAATTGCAACTGCTGACTTGCAGAGGTGATCAAGGATTAAAAAGCCATGATTGTACCACCTGCTGGTTACCGGCAATTTTTTTTATCCTTGTGGTGACCACCATGATAGTGACCTCTACATCTTCACATTAGAAAAAAAATGAGAATATTGCCAAAACCAACCTACAAGTAGAAGGGTTTGTAAAAAAAATCACCTGCATTTCAAAGTTGGATTTTTAGCAAACATGGAATAATGGTTTGTTGCATGCAGTCGTGCTGCACGTGCGTGCATCTCTATCACAGGATTAGGTAGGGTATGCATTTCATTGGTCGATTACTCTACGTAGGGATCAAAGAGCTCACTACTACAAACAATCTTATCACAGACAGTTCTTGAACCGTCTGTATTTATGTGTCAGTGATAAAAAGTGGTTATCACAGACGGCTCCTAAGCCATCTGTGATAACTTACATTACAGACGATTTTTAAGAAAAAATCGTATGTGATAGTCGACTATCACCGACGATTTTTTATAAAAAAAACCGTCTGTGATATTGTGTATATCACAGACGGTACGGTGTTCCGAACTGTCTGTGATATGATTCATATCACAGATGGTTCGATGTTCAGAACCGTCTGTGATATACAGAATATCACAGACGATTAATAACAAAGATCGTCTGTGGTATTTTTCATATATATATATATATATATATATATATATATATATATATATATATATATATATATATATATATATATATATAGGAAAATTACATTATATATATATATATATATATATATATATATATATCACAAACGGTTTGCAACACCGAACCGTCTGTGATAGCTATTTCAACAGCAATTTTATTTGCCTTTTTTCGGCTAGCCTCAGGATATGCTAGCCATGCCCTCTGAAAACAAGCTACATCATGCATATAGCACAGATGAATGAAACAAACGGCCAGCAGATCACATATATATAGAATAAAAATCGTTACACAGATCTCACAAATGAATTAAATTGAATGAATTGTTTGATTAAGCACAATTGAGTGATTTGTACAATTGAATCCAATGTTTCAACATCTAATTATCACCATTGCCGAGGTGGAACTCTCCAGTCTTGTTTATGACCTCTGATAGCAAGAATTCGGAGAGGTTTCCACGAATTTCGACGAGTTTGTCGAGATCATATGCACTTTCGTCAAAGTCCACCCGTTGTCGCTAGGAGCAATGTTAAGTCATTAATTAGCATGTGTGTGTGTATATACATATATATAATCAAAAAATAATAATTATTGAAAGGTTCACAAACCTCTGGATCATTCATCTTAGTGTCCATGATTTCCTTCATATGGCGGCCAACGTAGAATCGACATACGTTGCCCTGTAGCTGCTAGTGGCACTGCAAAAAATAGAATTACATACATAGGTATTTTCAATTCTAGAAGCATTATAACAAAGTGTGATATAGGATTGTTATGTTGTAGAGGGTACCGAAAATCGCATGTTGTGTCGTAGTGTCACTGGATTTGTTGTGTCTCCCTCCTATGGTAACATAAGCGATAAACGACCTACGTAATTCAAAAAAGTTAGTCTCGGCCATTGCAAACGAAGGAAAGATTATAATAGAGTTATGTATGGAGGAAATGAGTTTACCTGTTAATTGCTTCTTGCACACGACTAAAGTCGTGGTTACTCCTAAGTAGGGAATCAAGGTATATTACCTTGCTCCACTTTGATACAATCACAATCAAAATCCAGTGAGACCTAGTCATGTGTGTCGCCATAGTGATTAATCCTAAGTTCATACTGCATATAAAGTACAAATGAAACTTGTGTGGTAACTAGTGAAATACTTACCCTTGGTTGAAGGATACCATGACGTACTCCTTGTCGCTGTGAGCAATCAATTCCCTCGTTATGTAATCTTGCACGAAGGATGCATTTTCGTTGATAGATTGCTCGGAGACCAAGTGTGGGTCGAGGAAACCCACCGGTTGTCGCCATCGTCGGATTTGTTGGATCATGTATCTATACATAAGGAAAGAGTAATGACATTTATCGGTATAATGTGAATGTAGAACTTTATTGTACAGTACACTTACAGTGTCCAGCATCGTAGAATTGAGGCGTCGAGTTTATCGAGATTGAATAGTAAAAATAAGTCTTTGAATGTCATGATGAAATAGCCCAAGTCGTGGAGGAAATTCACCTCCATATATCGCACATTGAATGCACTCTGCTGGTTTGGCTTCATGTTGGACCTCTGCATGTACCAGGTATGTAATGTATTGCAAACCAAACCAAGCCGGGGTAATTGTGACTCGGGGACCAACGACACTCCTAGAATGAACTTCCATGGCCCGGGACGCGTCTTAATTTTCTTTGCTTGAGTCTTAGAGCCTCGCTTATGATACATTTTCGGTAGCGTCTCCGCAGGAGCCGATGCAACAGGCTTCGGAACCGGAACTGGAGGTGGAACCACCGGAGTCGATGTGACATGTCCAGGGTAATGTCCCTCTTGGGCCACTGGATGTGGAGATAGTGGCACGGACAAGTCGAGGGCGATGTCCCTCTTGGGCCACTGGATGAATGTGTAGACGGCATCCCCTAATGTCTTAATCTCTTCGTTTGGGGCTTCTCAAGAGAGACGGTTTTAAAAACATCATTAATCATGTCCACCTGAACCTTTATGAAACCGGTCTCTACTTGTACACCTTGCACCAGCGTCCCTGACAGCAATGGATACGCCATCCCCCGTCCAGCGTCATCGGGAATAGAGCCAAAAAGCCTGACTCTGAGGATGCAAGGCATGGGCTCCTACATAATGACACAAGATGAGCTAAGGCGTCCACCAGAGAGATCTATGTAGCATTCTAAAGAGGTACATTATCTGGATGTCGTCGATAGGTAAGTGGGTGTCGCTATGTTCAGTAATTGGTGTGGACGCGCAGCTACTGTGACGTTGAGGGGGACTGGGTACCATAGTAGTAGGGGTGGGTTGCGATTGGTTGCGGACTTGTCTCAGTTCTTCCCTTAATGAATCTATCTCTCCTCGAAGTGAGGCAGTCTGCTCTTGAACTATCAATACGATTTGCTGATGATGTTTGAGCCTCTATGGCTCGTGTCTGTTTGTGAGGTATCGAGTGTGGCTCCCCATGCCCGCCCCCCCCCCCCCCCCGACACCCTGACGGGGCTGGGGAATGGGGGAAATTAGCACAAGAGGTCGGGTTGGGGCAGGGAATGGGTGATTTACATCCACTTGGGGCTGAGGCGTTCTACCACTCCCCGCCGGGGAATGCCCTCGTTACCATCCCTAGATACAGTGGCACTGCAAGTGGTAGAGTCCATTTGCAAGACGTGCGATGCACATGCATGCGTTTTATTTGGATGGTGGATGGAATATACAACATCAAGGTCATGCACCGTATCTTGAGAATCGAGAGGCTCCAAAATAACGAGCTAATTCTTTAGGCGTCGTCACCCAAGACATCGCATATGGAGAAATAAGGAATCAGGAGGGGCCTAGAGAATTGGCCGGTGGAGGTATTTAAAGGTCAAGTGCAGTTCACGGCAAACCAAATCCATCCGCATAGGAGCTGACCCAGAGGGGGTCCAGGAGTGCTGCCACTTCAGCCACGAAGGCGGGTTTGCACCTTCCACTTTGGCAACCTTCTGTACTTTCCCATTCTTAGGCGGTATGACTTCTCGCCCGAGTCCCCACAGACAGCGCCAACTATCGTCGATACGAAATCGGACAATAAACTTGTAAACACCTCCGATCAGATTTGAGGATGCGAAGGGACTCAACGAGAATCATACATGAGTGGATGAACAAGTATATTTCATATACGTGTCAAGTGTTACAAATGGCCCCCTCTCTCCACTTACAAGGGGCTTTATTTGTAGAGTGAAAGGAGGAGACAAGTGAAGTTACAAGTTTGCCCTTGGGGCCTAGTTTACTCCTAAGGGTAGTTTTATCCTTCACGCCAAGTGGGTCCCGCCGCATCCAAGGGACCCTGGGGCTGGTCTGTGGACGTCGCTCGAGGTTGCTCCTGGACCCCGTCAAAGTTGGCCTCCGGACCCCGTCTGAGGTTAGCCAAACTTCATCAAACATAATTTAAACTCAAAATTTGAATTTAACTGATTTTCGGCTAGTTACCGACCGGAATTATTGTTCATCAATTTAAATTTAAATTCAAATTTATAACTTTTTTGAACTGATATTTTTTTATCAGGCCGAACCGGTACGACCGGCCGGTTAGAGGCGATTTTTTTAATTTTTGGTGGTGACCACTGACCAACATGGTAGTGACCTCTACATCTTTACAGTAGAAAAAAAATGAGAAACTTGCAAAAAAAAAACCCACTTACAAATAGGAGAGTTCATCAAAAACTCACCTACATGTCAGAGCTGGATTTTTGGAACATAGAATAATGATTTGTTGCGTGCAGTCGTGCTGCTCGTGCGTGCATCTCTGTCACAGGATTAGGTAGGTAGGGTGCGCATTTCTTTGGTCTATTACTCTTCACAGTGATCAGAGAGCTATGGTTCTTGACTCTGTTGGTTACTTGGTCCATTTCAATTAGAGCTTGCAGTTTTGGTAACAAGATTTCGTACCACCAACACGATATTGCGACAGACTTCTGGACCTCTGGTGTATTTTTAAAATTTGTGACATTGTCAGGACTGAATATGTTGTTTATCGGTAGCTGAACAGGCACGTCAGACACAGCGGCACTGCAAGTGGCAGAGTCCATTTGCAGCACGCGTGGTACACATGCATGAGCTTTTATTTGGATGGTCGATGGAACAGACAACATCGAGATCATGCACCTTCTCTTGAGAATTGAGAGGTTCCAAAACGACGTGCTAATTCTTCAGGCGCCGTCGGGCAGGACATCGCAAATGGAGAAATTTCTCTATGGTCTTGTGTCATCTCATCCCTGAGGACGTGCTGCTAATCGATCACGGACGTGTGGCAGTCATTAGCATGAGGTCCAGAGGTGTCGCCCGAGAACCAAAAGTGAGACTCGCCGCCGATCTCAACTTACGAACACCAAAAAAAAAACAAACACGGCCGTCTGCTCACTTCAATCAAAAAGCCTCAGCAAAACCAACTATCAAAGCTCATGCACTCAAAAATCGAAATTTTAGTACGGATAACCTTTTTTTTATTCGGAAATACAGAAATATACCCGCGGAAATTTTTTTTACAAAAATAGCCTCCAGTCGCCCAATGGGGAGGCGACTAGCGAATTTCGCCCACCCGAAAAGCGACATTTAAAGAATCTGCGAACCGTTGGGCGAATCAGTGCTGTCGCATGCACGTTGGGCGACTTAATTTAAGTCGTTGTACGGTTGGGCGACTACATTGCAGTCGCCCAACGCAAGGGCGACACATGGGGGGTTAAGGCGGCCTGCCCAGCCGGCTCCCACTACCAACCACATTTTTCACTCATTCAGCAAACACATTCAGCGCACAGAGAAGAGGAAGAAGGAAAAGAAACAAGGGGGAGAAGAGGGGAAGAAGAGGAGAAGGAGAGGAAGGAGGGGAAGAAGAGGAGAAGGAGAGGAGGAGGTGAGGGAGGAAGGAGGAGTAGAAGCTATTCCATCAATTTGGATCCAGGTATTTTTTGGATTATGTTGTATTTGCATTATTATTTATATGAAATGTTGGTGTTAATAAAAATTATAGATGTAGAATAATTAGTACCATGTTAGTATGGAAATATTATTGTAGAAAAGGTTTGGTATGCAATTTGTAGTATGGTAGTATAGAAATTTTAGCAAAGTTTGTGGTATAGGAAGTTTAGTATTGTGCGATATTATTTGACATGTCGCAAAATTGAAATATATATGCAGGCCGACATCATCAATGTCCACTACATTGAGAGTGTATTACGGAGGTGGAACCATTCGTGAAGGTCCGAATGGTGTGGATTTGAGCGATTTTCCGCAAGTCACTCTCGTACTTCCGGATGACGAGAATGCTCGAATGGGAGATGTGCAGCTTTGGCTGACCCGGAGTTTTTCGTTGAACCCCGAGGTGTACAGCGTCGTCGTGCAAGGGCTTTGGAGCCGGTCTCCCACGGACATCAGATGGGAATTGAAGACATTAGTGCACTCTGCCACATGGAAGGGCTTTGTGCTAGGGTGCCGGCGTCGTGGATACGAGTGTGTGCTGCTTGTGCAACCGTGCTCAGTACAAGCAGCTGAGGAAGCTCGTGCAACAGCCGTTGTTGTGGGAGGTGCTAGCAGCTCGGGCGGGCCGCATGTTGGCGGACGTGATGAAGTTGCTCGTCATGAAGCCAATGCGGTACATGAAGGAGAGTTACAGCCGTCAAGTCATAGAGAGCCAACTGGGCAAGCCGATGAAGGAGAGTATGATGAGTACATTGTGCAGCAGATGGACTCTGATGACGAGAGGGCATGGGATGAAGAGGAAGCTGTAGAGGATGACGACGAGGACAGTTCCGATGAGGATGAAGTTCCTATCCCCTAGGAATGGAACCGGTTTAATGCGGAGGGTCTTTCCGCACATGATGAGCATGAATCACAATGGGAGTACCATGAGACAGAGGTTCGGTTGCATGCTATGTTTGCTGACAAGGAAGCGCTGCAGGATGCCATCAAGCTTTGGGCCCTTTCAATGCAGCGGACATTTCGCGTCGTCAAATCAAGCCAGGAGTAGTACACTGTGACGTGCGAGCAGACTGGTTGCCCTTGGCGGGTGCACGCCCGTAAACCTAAGTATGAGACTCATTGGATTGTGTCCAAGGTTGAGCCGCATTCCTGCATTCTAAACACTGTCTTGTCCAGACATCGTAACCTGACGTCCGGATTTATAGCCAATGTCATGTATGGGGAGATAGTGCAGAAGAAGGACATGGCAGCCACGCATATTGTGGTAGCTATTAAGAATAAATTCAAGTATAAGATTAGCTACGCGAAGGCGTGGCGGGCCAAGCAGAAAGCGTTGGAAAAACGTTTTGGCACTTTCGAGGCGGCGTACAACAACCTTCCTCGTATGCTTAATGTCCTGCAGGAAAGGAACCCGGGCACGTACATCGCCCTCCACGAGAAGCCGACCATTAGTCCGCCAGGGTATGCGGTGTTGCAGAGAGCAATGTTTGCATTTGGTGCTAGCATCGAAGCATTCAGGCACATGCTGCCAGTGATCTCAATTGACGGGACCTTCTTGACAGGCAAATACAAGGGGCAGATCCTGACGGCCATAGGCGTTGACGGTAACAATCAAATATTGCCGCTGGCCATTGCATTTGTGGAGAGTGAGAATTACGAGAGCTGGCTGTGGTTTCTCAGACATGTGAGGGCTGGGGTTGTAGCCACTCGGCCTGGTGTGTGCGTAATCCATGATCGCCACGCCGGTATTATCAAGGCAATAAGAAAACTTCAAGAAGACCCCGAGGAGCCCTTTCCTTGGCCGGACATGAGGAACCGGTGGTGCAGTCGTCACTTAGCGGCAAACTTTTTCAAGCAATTCCCTAAACAATCTTTGATGAAGCTATTCAAGAGGCTGGCTAGGCAGAACCAACAGAGGAAATTTGATGCTTTGTGGAGGTTGTTGGATGAGCACACTAGGAAGAACGTCGAAGAGAGGAGCAAGGAGCCGGTCACTCCTAGGGCGGCACAACCACAATGCTTGCCGCCAATCGATGCGCCTAACCCAAGTGGTCCAAGAAGAAGGAGCTCACGAAACATCAGGTGCTTCGCGCAGTGGATCGAGGGGGAACCGTTGGAGAAGTGGTCGCTGTTGCACGACACAGATGGCGCAAGGTACAGAATAATGACAACTAACCTTGCCGAGGTGTACAATTGGGTTCTAAGGGGTCTCCGTTCTCAGCCCCTTGTCGCCATCGTGGAAGGTGTTCTTCACAGCACAATCCGGTACTTCAGGGAGAGGCACGCGAGTGCCGCACTTCATGCGGCCAATCCCGGAGCTCTGTATTCAGCAAAAATTACTGCTTACATGGAGATGAAGGCACAAAAGGGTCAGTTGCACACAGTGCAGGTCATGGGCAACAGGGAGCATCGTTTTGAGGTGATACTCCGTGATAGAGCCGGATTTGGGACAGCTCGTTCACTTGTTACCCACGAGGTATGTCTTGCAGATCATGGAAATGAACCTAGCTGCACGTGCAACAAGCTTAAGTTGTTACACAAATCATACTCTCATGTCCTCGCTGCATGCGGGACCGTGGGTATGGATCCTTCGAACTTCATGTCCGAGTTCTTCTTTAAGGGGAGGGTACTGCAGGCTTGGTGTGGGGAGCTCTGAGGGTTCAGGGTGGTGGGAAACTTCGCCACTTTGGACATTGCATCGAGGACCTGGGTTCCGGATGTTAACATGTTGAAGGGTGGGAAGGGTCGGCGACAGAGCCGACGTATTAGGAATGGTATGGATGAATCACAAGCTGGAACACCGGGTGCACGTTGTGGTCGATGCGGTCAGGAGGGGCACACAGCTAGACGATGCATGTCCTGATCAGTAGTTACATGACTTTTCTGTAATGTACTTGGTTATGTACTTATTTAGTACATGTATTTGCTGTTTGTTAAAATGAGATATTTTTGTAGCTCGTGCACAAGACAATCATTTCATGACATGCTTAACAACATTGCGCATTATTTCGATCGACCCTCGTACATACTACGGTACAACCATACACATCGTTGCTTATATGCCAAATGAGCCTCGTGGCACCCACATGGAGAACTGCTGAAGTGGACGCCTCGGACGGGGCTGGCCATCGTGGTAGTGGCACGCACATATGCAACTTGGGTTTGCACAGCAACATGTCGGATCGTACGAGCTTCCTATGTTGACAACCTCCTCGTTTCCCCTCTCGCGTTGCATCTGTTGGCGGAGCTCATTGTTCTCCTCATTGAGAGTCTCCATTCGGTACTCCAAGTCCATTATTCGGTCCCATAAAGTACCCACATAACGGTCAATATACCGTTCATGAGGAGGGTCGATCCAGCGGGAGAAGTCGCATTTCGCCATCTGCGCAAAAAGACAGTAAACATGGAGGGTCCATAAGCAATAAAAAAATGTACTATTAGTAATTTGTACCCCGGAGCGTGGGCATCGGAAGAAACGGCGCCCGCCATCGTTCGGCCCTTCCAGGACCTGCACGACCACGTACTCATTGTGTCTGCATTTCGGCCACGCTGGTTGCGCACGCCGGCTTGGTACCAAGCGGTACTGTGGACCGAACATCTCCCTCCTTTCCAAGGGAAGGTCTTCCTTCGGTGACCCATATCTGACTGGCCCCTCATCTTCCGCCATGGTATGTTCCACCACGAAATAGAAGGTACTTCTTTGTTCGATTTACAGGGTTTTCTGGCTACAACTTCATGGGACCTCAACCGTGCTATTTATATCGAATGGCGGGACAAAAGAGGGCTGCTTTGCCCAGAGACATGACAAAAGCGCTCAGCTTTACTCGGTGAGATGACAACACATGCCAGCTTTACGCAGTGATATGACAAAACGGGGCAGCTTTGCTCAGTCATATTACAACACATGCCAGCTAAACTGCCTACATAAAGGCTACGATCTGAAAAGCCTTCATAGGGACATTTATTGCTACCCTGGAATCCTGAGGATAATCCAGGTCTATCGCAACAGAAACCAACAAAATAGGGGCGTAGGCTGTAGCCTTTATAGTGAGTGTTCACGTCATAGGTATGTATCCTTTCCAGTGAGTTTTCATGTCACCTTTGCTAGTTGTTTCAGAAATACAGGCTACAGGCTCTGAAAAGCCTACATAGGAATATTTATTGCTAAACTGGAATCCTGAAAAAGCGAAAAGATTCGTACGACCTCCTCTCCATGGACTATGCCCACTGCACCAGATAATCTGCCTACATAAAGGCCTCCTATGTCTTCCATACCACATCTCCTCCTCAAGCCTTCACAATACTACTACACAACAATGTCTTCCTGGAGGTCCGACCCATTTGGAGTGCCAGAATGGCATGAGCGCCCGAAGTGCCATTGCGGCTTTAGGACGATGTTGGGAGTCTGGACGGATCGAGTACAACGAGCCAAATACGGCCGTAGGTTCTTCAAGTGTCCAGACCTGGATGACGACTTCGTGGTAACGACAACAACTAAATCATTTGTTTCTCTTTATCGTTTTTCAACTTGATCCATGACATCTACCACGCCACACATAGGCTTGCAGGTTCATCGAATGGGTGGATCGGGTGCCGCCGGCATGGCCACAGAACCGGGCAGTGGAGGTGGAAAACAAAGGACAATACTTTGTCAAGATGACTCAGGCTCGCGAGGTGGAACGACAGATGCGGCTTGAGCAACAGCGCCGCGTGAGGGTGGACCAAATCCGTCTGAAGGGCAAGGAGGATGAGCTGCAAAGGAGGCGGGAGCAGCTAAGTCTGCGTGAAGCAGCCATCAAACGTCAGGAGGAAGAGCTTCAAGCTCGTGAGGCAGCTCTCAAGACCAAGAGTGACCGGAACAAGGATGCAGCGGAGCCATCTTCAAGGCGCGATAACAAGGGGAAACAACCACGCTACACCCAGTAGACCAAATGTAATAGACCCAGCAAGTTTTATTCCCTAAGGCAGTACTGTCGGAGTTGCTCTTAGTCGCATATCATGCTATATGTTATGCATGTAATAACAATGTACGCGGCATGTTACTCCCAACTGTATTATGAAGTTTATTTCTATTGACATAAGCTTACTATCTAGCATGTTCGCATTCAATGATTCAGATAGCAAGTCATACCGGTTCTCTCCGTAAACTATTTCTCAGCAACATCAAAATATCACTTACCACTCTATGTATCTATCGTTCTACAGTCAATCATTCTTTAAAAAAAATGGAATTATTTTTGTGCATCTACAACATACAGTGCACATAAACTTTTATTACAACTATACCAGATTTGTTCTCTGTTTCAAACTACAAAATTGCTAAAACTCTACAAATTTCAGGGGGACTGACTGAAGTCGCCTACCTACTGGGCGACTGCATTACAAGTCGCCCAGCCATTGGGCGACTTCCTTAAATCGCCCAGTGAGAAAGCGACTCCGTGATGTCACTTTCCCGTGCAGCGACATAGCCTCTTGTCGCCTGCCGGGTGAGCGAAATTCTCTAGTCGCCTCCCCATTGGGCGACGGGAGGCTATTTTTGTAAAAAATTTCCCGCAGGTATATTTCTGTATTTCCGAATAAAAAAAAGTTATCCATACAAAAAAATTCCTCAAAAATCACAGCCGCAATGCTTCAAAGAAAACCCCATGCATATAGACTTCAAGTTACCAATCACTTTCCATCAGATCTCGAAAATTATGCCCTTCTCAATTATCCATTAGCGTGTCTCCATCAAGGCATCAACTAAATGCATGCATCGTTTATTTTTTTCTTTTCTAATCAAAACACGAAGCCGCTGCTCTACTTTTTTCCACCCATCAAACCGGCTGCCGCACACACGTAACGTACTTATTCAGCCTTCTACCACACATATTCAATCTCTACTTAAAACCCTAATACAACTTGTTCAACTGGGTCTAAGTCTTTTTTACCTTAACTAGACTTTTTGGCTCGCTAACTTTAATGGATCCGAAACCCTTTCTAACACGGGTTTTTCCAAAATTCTAACTTTCCTAACGCATCACGTGTCAAAGCCTCCAGGATCGCACCTCCCGTCATCCATCACGTGTCGTAACCTCTAGATCACACCTCCGTAGCTCCAACATGTATCATCTATCGCTGATCTCCATGTGCCCCCAGCATGAGCCCGACCATCTCGTGACCTACTTAACCATCTGAACCTTGGATCTCCCATCCTAGTCCTGGTCCACCTCATCACCGACCATGATCGCCTCCATACTCAATTGCACATGCAAAGACCAAAGAACATTTTTCCGGCACAAGTTCGTTCTAACTTAACCAACATCAGTCCATACACACGCCACATGTCTCGCATAACATCGATAAACAATATCATCAGATATTCATCATCATAAATTAATCATTGTCAATTATTTATCACCAAAATATTCTAGACCTAGTCACATGGCCTAACATTCTTCTTATTATAAAGCAAAAGCTCACGGAACCTGGAGGGTAGATGTAAAGCCAAGATGAAGCAGCCTGTATGGAACTGAATCAACAAAAGATCGAATAATCGCCCATACAAACAGAGGAAAACCCACGGGTCAATTGGCTCATGTTGAGAAGCAACTGGCAAATTAATTATCTTCCAATGCCTGAGGTGAGTTCCAGTGGAAAAGGGTCTCAAATGGTTGCACCCCTGCAAATATAGTACATTGTAATATATCTTAAATGGATCTAATAATTGTCTTGCACGCTACAGACATGTGTACCTTTCAATAAGAGCCCATCGACCAAGTTGCTGTAATACCTGGCACCTTCTCTGTTGACTCCGCCGCTCTGACTTCCATCTGCCATATCAGACGTTAACGTTTGATGTGATTAATAACTTGGAATTTGCAAGATATGCGAAAACTTCTACTCGAGAAAAAAAAGGAGAGAGAACAACTACAGGTAAGCTAGTTGCTTGTAAGTCTCTGATAGTGCATTATATCATTATTATTATCTATTCTCTTAACTTCTCACTATTCTCTACTTTCTAATTAATTAGAGCAACTCTTTTCTACAACACAATTTTCTATATATTTAATGAGTTTCGTTGCAATGCACATATACATAACTAGTCATTCAATCAGACGTTAACGTTTGATGTGATCAATAACTTGGAATTTGGAAGATATACGAAAACTTCTACTCGGGAAAAAAAAAGAGAGAGAACAACTTTAGGTAAGCTAGTTGTCTGCTCCTAAGTCTCTAATAGTGCATTATATCACTTCTGAAAGATATGGTCACGTACTTGGAAGAATTCTCGTCCATGAGATGGAGAACCTGTATGCATCCATTCCCATATCCTTCATGATGTTCACGTCTTCCTGCAGTTTTTGATAACTCCCTCTGGATCAGAACTAATCTATTTTTATTTTGGTAGATTCGAATTAAAATTCAAAGAACTTGTAATAAACTGAATAACCGATATCTCTAAAATCTAACAGAAATAAAGAACCTAACGCAACTTGGAGTATGGTTGTGATCAAAATGGCTTGAGTTTTTGGCTTCAGCTTATTTTTGCACTATTCATAAATTTCGTCTTTTTCTGAACTTTTGGCTTTTTTTTGAGTTTTTTTACCGGTTCTTTTTTTCCTCGTATTTGTTTGTATTATACGTAATGGGCTAACATGTTTTTTCTATTTTTAAATTTTTTTAAATTTAATTATGGTAAATAAGCCTCTGTCAGCTACAGTGCTTTTTTCAGCCAGCTACAGTGTTTTCAGCCATAAGCCACGGGCTTTTCAGCCATTTTGATCACAACCAAAAAGAGCAGCACAGCAGCTACTTAAAATGCTACTACCGTCATTCTTTTTTGTTATGTATGGGTCATATATGCAAGGAAACACGGTTTCTATGGGATTATGAAATATTGTTGGTTAGAGGGTGCAGGGGGCGTAGCCTCCGGTGATACAAATTAGGTGTCCAAATCAAACATGTAAGCGACATATAAATATATACTGTTGACCTCTTGTAACTCTAATCGTGAAAAGAAACTTTTCATACTGATGGAGCCACCGCGATTCGGCCCTTGGGACAGGCATTGCCAAACATCATTAACAAATTTTCGCATCTCTTGTATACTTTTGTACTTGTTGTGATTATTCTCTCGTGCGAGGGCTGCCACTGGTTTCAACATTTTTTACTTGAAATCTTAGAATCCGTGCAATCAAACTTTATAAAGTTTGCCTGCTAATATATTTAAAACTATTTAGATTGGCTATATGATAATTGTATAGTTAGATTTACCGTTAAAAACTTTATAATATTATAATTTTATTAGTATATTTTAATATAAAATTTAAAAAAATAACGACAAAAGCTGCATCTCAGAACGTCATGTAAAAAAGAAAGAAGGTAGTAATTCCTATCTTGTAAAGATGGTTGGAGTCCACAGCCACAATGCCGCTGCTTCTGTCGGCGATTTTATCTGGTAAATCAGAGATCTGTTAATAAACAAAGATGGCACCTTGCCCATTGTTTCGTCAGTCAAATTCAATTCTAAACTCTTGTTTCAAAAAATCGATTATGCAAGCAATTTACCCCAGGTTTGTCCATCGCCCCTTTGCACTATGATGTATACACGTCAAATTAAGCTTTACATCCACAGGTTCATCGTGAAAATTTCCAGCGATACACTGGAGCTCCGGTGAAGTTTCGGTAGCAGTTTGACTCAATTATTTTCTTTTTCTTAAGAGACTTGAGTTCCGGCGATTGTTTTATCCTTGGTGGTGATGACCACGATGATAGTGACCTCTGCATCTTCACAGTAGGAAAAACAAACATGAGAATTTTGCAAAAACCCATATACAAGTAGGAGGGTTTATCAAAAACTTAAATGCATCTCAAAGTTGGATTTTTGGCGAACATAGAATAATGGTTTGTTGCGTGCAGTCGTGCTGCTCGTGCGTGCATCTCTGTCACAGGATTAGGTAGGGTGTGCATTTCATTGGTCAATTACTCTATACAGCGATCAGAGAAGTCATTACAAAAAGGTATAGTAGTAGGTAAGTATAAACGAGTTACATGGATAAGGTTTTACATCATAGACCGGGGAGGGCAAATACGTATGAAGTCTTGCAGCAAAAAAAACATATGGTAGTGAACTCCATCAAGATATGCCCATCGGCAAGAACTATTCACTATTTAGTACTGCAGCCACTTTTTCAATTTTGGTATCTAAACTTCTATTTTTTGTAAAAATAGCCTTCTCTCCAAATTTAGAAGGCGTGGCAGGTGACACATGTCACCTGCCGTGCCAAGGTAGCTCGCCAGGAAGCCACCCATGTGGAAGGCCAGTCTAGCGCAGTATGCACACACACGGCTCGGCAGGCGGGCGGGCTTCGCAAGTAACATGCATGGGCATGAGTGGGAAATGCAGGGACTGGGGCTGATTCCTCACAGGAGCAGTGCGCATGAGGGGATCGCATTAATGACATGACGCGATGCGATAGCGTGATGCAATATTAGATTTTCATTGACGCGATGCGATAGCGTGATGCAATATTAGATTCTCATTTTATCCTCGTGCTAATTGTGCTTGCTTCTTGCACACGTGTATAAAATGTGAACCACAGTCGCATTGTTGCCGAGTGAGAGCACAGCGAGAGAGGGGAAGGAAAGAAAAGAGAGATTTCCTGCCGAGCGAGAGTACAGGAAGAGAGTGTAGCTATGATTTACCATCTTTCATAGTTGAAAGCATTGTGAAGTGGATGAATACCTTCAGAAAAATGCGTGTTTCATTCGCATGCAAGCAATACGCTTAATATATCGTTAGCGTTTTATTAGCATAAGGGCATGTCCAATGGTGATTTATGAGCTAGCTCTAAACATATTATTTCATATTTTAATAGAAGAGAGAGAAAAGCTAGCTCTTGATCAAGAGCTAGTCTCATACACACATTCCAAGATTATATGAGGATGTCATGTGGGACTATTCATGTTATGAGCTATGTGCTAAAAGTTAATATCATTGGAGAAGTTATCTTAGAGCTAGTAACTAGCTCATACCATTGTACATGCCCTAACTGTGGTTTTATAATGCGGAATGCACTAAGTAGCCATATTTAGTTGACGGATGTGTTTCTCTAAGTAGCCATGTTTATTTATTGTAAATAGCTATAGAAATACGAGTCGAAAAAGTAGTTGAAATATTTTTATGTATGTTTGCACGTATACATTTATCGCTCTCATGCAATTACATAATGGTCGTTATCCAAGAACTTGATATTATTTTCCAAAACTAAAAGGCAAAAGCTTCACCAAAAATGTAGTGTACTACTGCATCTACTAACTACTCTTAGTTCTTGACTCACATCCATTCGTTATATATTTAAACTGTTACTAATACCTTTCTGTTCAACTGTAGGTGATCGGATCAGCTGACATTGGGTCATGTGACTACTTCACCCATAGAGAGGACGAAGGAGGGTTTACTGACATACTGCGCAAACTAATACATTACCTGTGTTACTGCCACCATCCTATATTCAGGGGACGAAAGACCTAGGAAGGAAACAGGGAGGCCTGGATAATAGAAGTCTTCCTGTACGCAAGAGAAGGTGAGTACACCTCCCACACCTTCTACAAGGAGCACATGAGAAGCACTTCCACCAACGCCCTTTAGGACGCTGCCCGCTTGGCTTGTGCTCAACTATGTGAGATCCACGAGGCCATCATGCTGACCTCCCTATTTCGCTACTATCTATCCATCTAACAAAGAGCACACTACATCGAGACATTCATCACCGGCTCCTAGGACAACCCGTTCCCAACCCACCAGGTCCAACTCACTGAGCTATAGGGGCCACCTACACTGAGGCTTTAGAGCAGATCTTAGACCTGCGTCAGCTTCTCACCATTAGCTACAGCCAGACCCAGACTCTCTGTGCTTAGCTTGCTAAGTGCGAGAAGGCCCTACCTGTAGTGGAGCGTAAGAGGGATATCGCATCACTGAGCTCAAGCGGACTACTGTAGCAGCATCGGTCCATGCTCTAGCACCCGTCGAACCCCCCCCCCCCACCATCCACACCAACCCTGCTCTAACTGAGCCACTCACCTGAAGGACTATGCTTGAGGAGCACTGCGTGTAAGAGTGTGCAGCGCCCCAGCCCGCTGATCGTCATTAACATTGGAGAAATCAGCTGAAGTCGCAATCACTCCTACTCTTGCTCTAGTTCAACTTGGAGATTGTACTGTTGTGGCCACGGCCTCATGAAGGAGTAGTCTGACCTACAAATTATGTCAGCTCGTAGTGCTTACTAGGAGTAGGTTTTTATTTGCAAGCACCCCATGTACTAAACAATAGATGTGTAATGTATTATATTCACATGACTGAGCACGGCCTAAGTGACATGTACAACTTTATCAAAATATTATAAATGTTATGTGGCCATCTTAAGCCTTGTGGTTTATTTTTTGTTTTTTCGTATTCAACTGGTTCTTGGAATTCTTTCTTGAGATATTAGTGAGTAGACAGCACCCACTAGTTTTTTCAGTGATTTGACAATACGTACCAGCTTTTCGCAGTTAGTGGACAACACACACCAACTTTCTTAGTTATTGACAATACGTAGCAGCTATTCGCAGCCAATGGACAACACGCACCAACTTTTCCAGTGATTGACAACACGTACCAGCATTCCGGACAACACTAACAAGCTTTTTGCAGCTTGTGGACAAGACGCACCAGTTTTTCCAGTGATTTGATAATACATACTAGCTTTCTCAAAGCAAGTAGAATAATCATCAAAGCAGCTGCACATCAAAGAACAAAGCAATCGATCCAAGTATAAATGATATACACTTGACTCTCCATTAGTAAACCATATGCATAGACGGACACCCCATGAATAACACTTGCACAGCAATCGCCGTGACTAACACCATCAAAACCACAGAAAAACAAGCTCAGCTCAACTCAGCTACACCTCACAGGGCCGGTCTGACTGCGGCTTGCAAGCCAATCAGACCGCCCAACACAACCGACCGGACTCCACCAGTTTGACTGCTGCCCCAAGCCAGTTTGACAGCACCCTCCCAGCAGTCAAACCACCTGCCCAGACCGATCTGACCGGAGACTCCAGAAACGCACAGGTGAAAATTCAAATTCATAAAAATCAAACTCAATCGACAAAAGTAAAATACAAGCAATATCAAATACTCATCACTCTCTCATGAGACTACCACCGTATGGTTTTACATGTTTTATTCTAGCAAATCGCTTATTGTAACACACAATCACACACTGCCTCACGTCCTGTTGCTGGTGCCAAGTTTATGTTCATTTCTGGAGGAACTTTTTGAACCAGTGGGCGGAGTTCTTGGGGTATCTCTTCAGTCCATCGTTATAGTCTACAAAGTTTATCCCAAATCGCACAGTGTATCCACTCGCCCACTCGAAGTTATCGAGCAACGACCATGCAAAGTATCCTTTCACGTTTGCTCCATCCCTGTCAAGACAAATGGAATGCAGTGTCAGCTAACATTTTTATTAAGTACTTCACTGACAACTGAGTGTATGAATTAGTGCTCAGACCTTATAGCACTTAGCAGGCCCCGAAGGTGCTTGTGGTAGTATTCTATCCTGGTGTCATCCTTCAGGGCTTCCTGGAGTGGTAGGCTCTTGTTGTTGGCTTCGTCAACGCCTAAAATACAGAAAAGAGAAAAATTTTAAGTTATGTTTTAGTCTAGTACTTTGGTATTAAGGAGATGAAAATACTTTTTTTTTAAATAGCTAGGAGAGGAAAATACTAAGTTATACTACAATGTTGACTTGATTGCAAAATCAGAACATGGTATATCATGTACTGGTTTGCACTCTCGCTGAGAAAATAGAGAACTCATTATTGATTGGAACTTGCCATTTTCAGTGATGTAGACGGTAGGATTTCCATAGTTCTCCTTGACATAAAGCAGGATCTCACGGAACCCTCGGGGGTAGATGTAGAGCCAGGATGAAGCAGCCTACAAGAATGTCATTTATGGAACTGAATCATCATAAATGAAAAGTGGGGAAATAACTGGCGATTTGTTTTAAGCGGAGAAGGAAGTGGGTAGGTTACCTGAGGACCTATGGGGACACCATTTCGAACACCTAACATAACCAGACAAGGTCAGGATATATTATATGCTACAAGTACATGTACTTTTCAAACCAAATATCAAATATTGATGCCTAAACAACGTCAAGTAAATGACTCAAATGTAACAGAGGCTACCGCCTACTGGAGTTATGCCATTTCTCTGTAGTTCATGATTGTAAACAAAGTACCCATGCTTGCTTCAATGTGAACACACTCCATTAATGTTAGAATGGTAAATGAAAAATAGGGGCAGATTCCTTGAGTTTGTTGGCTCACCGGTAAGGTTCGCTCGAGAATCAGTGTTATAGCTGGTGTTAAGGCCATTTGATGGAGGAAGGTTATCAGCATAGTTTGCAGTGTAGTAGTTAAGTCCAATGAAGTCAAATGCACCCTTGACCAACTCAGATTGTTCTTCGGTGAACTGTGGTAAGCGGTTTCCAACCAATCCTCTCATACTTAGTGGGTAGTCTCCTCTAATGAGGGGATCCATAAACCTACAAGGATATTCCTGATAAGATTTGTATTTTCTTGTGGACTTTGACGATGAAATTACGTGAGGCATCGAGAATTTACCATCCAAGCATGAAGTCTATGGCGCGTCTTGCTGCATCATCGTTGGATTTGGAATGAGAGAAGGGAACAAACCAGTGGGAGACTAGAGTTATTCCAATCTTTCCCTTTTGCACGGCCTGCATTTGAAATTCAATATGTCATCCAAATGTGATTACAAAAGCCAAGTCATTATCTAAATGGAATTCATTTGGCAAGCAGAACATATTCGCCTAAGGAAGCTCCTTTTCATATGTGATATTTTCTGATTCGAAGTGTATGCATGCTCAGGGATATATTCATGCCATAAAGCCATAACAAACATAGTGTTTGAATTCAAGTATTCATCTTATAAGTCCTAAAACATATTATTATTTAGTAATGACTTCTGAATATATACATGACTATGTTGGTTATGTATATATTCAGAAGTTAGTTAAACTAACTACCAATGTATATATGTGTCCATGACTATGGCTCTGATGCTTCTTTTTCAGGAATGCAGTTCAAAATGGCGGTAGCAAAATCTAACATAGCCAGCTGCAGTTTAGCAGTTACTATTGTTAATCTACCCACTAAGGGATACATTTACTAATTCTGTGGAGCATGAGTTGGACCTGATAAAATCACTAACCAAATATAGACGGCGATCTGATATTTTCCTGGAGTTATATAATTTAGCCAGTAAACTAATTGACCGTATTTCCCCATTGTACACTAGGACTGAACTGAAACTAAATCTTAGTGATAATATTGGAGTATCGAAGTCAAATTTGCAGATCTCTGATTGATTTGTCATTCATTGATGAACCGTAGCTGCATAAAAGACTCACGAATTACCTGATATTTCTCTTTGTACAACCGTACTATTTCTGCATGGGCGAGTAGTTGATGATGACATGCAGTGTAAGGCTCCCTTCCTGAATCTCCAACACTGCATTTTCCTTGCTCCCATGGAGAACACCGGCCCGGTGCATACGTGCCAGATGCATATCCCATAGAGCAGAAGGTCCAGGGCTCATTGAACGTGATCCAGTGCTTCACTCGGTCACCAAACTCTTTGAAGCAGACTTCAGCATAGTCCTTATAGTCATTTCTGCAACAATTATAGTTTTTTAACAGTAACTTTAGTATGTATACAAACTGCACAGATTACAGCAGGTACTATTGTGGTAGTAGTGTCAACACATATGACTTTGTTCTTATAAGGACTAAGCTTTTAGTTAAATGCAAAACGCATAGCCGTGTAGGTCCATGCATGCAGCAAGCATATTAGACAATGCCGACTAACCTTTCATCAGTTCCAGTAAATAATATATTGACCGGGAAAATGAGCAACAGAACTCTCGAAGCTATTGACAATTGGAATTGAGGGTATTTTAATTGTTGCATGATATGATGTTGACAATATTTTTAATTGAAGTAGGTAGTATGGTCCTATCATATTTATCAAAGAATTAGGCAGTTTTAGTATATGTCTGAAAGACCGAATATGGTAACAAAGATGGGTGAATTGTGCCTTCTAATTTCTTCCTAAGTATTCAATACTCTTTCACTCCAATAGCTATAAAGATATGAAGATTAGAATGAGAAACAACCACAAGACGAGCAAGAGAAGCTGCTGAAATTTTTTAAGAAGAACCAGCAAAATCAGAAATACCTTTATTTGCATTGTAGTACTTCCGAAAATCAGAAGTACATTTGTTTGCACTGTGGTACTTTTGATTTTTGGAAGTACATTTGTTTGCACTGCAGTATTTTCTTTCCTCGGTGAACAATAATATCAGCCCAAGTTTAAAACCAAGAATCGATGAAGATTTTGATCCATAAATCCAAATGATATGAAATTTTGCAGGGACCTTCTCCAGGGTATTATGAACCAATTTCAATAAATGATCATAAAAATTATGGCCAAAATTGAGACATTTTTCAGTTTGTTGGAAAGTTCCAAAACTCAAATTTTTACACGAAAACTTCAAATCACGCTCTACATGTGCATTTTTACCGATCTTTCTCCCCCTTTGACAATAGAATCATCAAGATGCATGGAAGAAGATAGAACACGGATGAATTGAGGTGGCTGCAATTTATTCATTTTGAACATTTAGGTGCCATTAAGATTATTTGACTGTCTAAGTATTACACTAAGCCATAAAAAGTGAAAGTGCTATCTAGATCATAACAAACCATATATACCTAAGCTCAAGCCAAATAAGCAATGATTCTGAAATTTAATATATTTGTTTCAAATATATTTTCATTTAGTTACCTAAAAGTCCCACTTGGTCACATATGTTTATTTCATACTCTTTACGACCAAAATTAAATTAAATTAATTGGTATCAAGCTCCATGTGTTGGAAAATCTCCATTTTTGGCTAAATTTGCTTTTTTCCTTACTTTTTGATGATAAATACCAACAGGGGGAGAAGAGTGAATTATAGCATTGATTTTAAAGTGTATAATACCAAAAGGGGGAGATTAACTTTGATGTTAAAAGAGGGAAATTCTTTATTATGCTTATTTATGCTTTTACCTTAGTTGAATTTTCTACCATATATTCATTTTCATCCAAATACTATTATTGTTAATGGATTTGTCATTCATCACCAAAAAGAGGGAGATTATAAGTTCAAGCTCTATTAAGTTGGTTTTAATGATAATGACAAATACAATTGTGAGTTTAATATGTTTATTGATTATGATATTACTTAGTCTCATTTGGATGAAAAGGTGAAAAACATAAGAGATATGCATTCAATATCGCATTCTTTTCTTATTGCATTCCTCAGATCCGAAATATAGAATGAACTTCACCAAATAAGTCAAACTTGAATATGTGCATATGTTTTCATAATACATTCTTGTATACACACATTTAGAAGGAGTTCACTCTTTGTTTTATGATTTTATTAGTATTGATTCATGTTCTATTTCCACATATTAAGGATTTTTACTTTGAAATATATCCCTTAAGTATATATAGCTTGTGCAGTTCATATATACTCATAATTAGGTTGTAATCTAGTTCTTCTATTATGTGTTAATGGTTGGATAATTAATGACAACCAGATAAGTAAGCTTTACTTTAAAAGTTTATCTTAGAGTATACAAGTGTTATATACATGATGTGTACTCGCAAACGAATTTTTATCCCGTTATTTGTTGAGATTGGCATGAATTACTAAAAAGAGAAGATTGTGGAATCTAGTCCCTCTATTATGTGTTTATGGTGAAGTTTGGTAATTGATGGCAATTGTTTTGTGGACTAACATTTTCCATGAATTGGATGAATAGGTTAGGTTCCACAAATGAGAAACACTTGGGATGACTTCATGTATTGAAAATCATCAAGTCAAGAAGAAGATGCGTCATGAGTTGATGTATATCCAAGAGAAAATAATCATGTGTTGATCATCAAGTCTAGTAAAGATACATCATGCGTTGATGGAGGTCAAGTGAGGGATGCATCTTGTGTTGATGCATGTGAAGACGATGACCCGGACTTGAAGTATAGACGTGAGTCATCAAGCTTTAAGGGGATGCGCAAGGTAAAGATATGATTAGATAGGGCTAAAGATGTGTTCTTAGTCTTTTACCGATCTTGGTGTTTGGTTGGAAGACCAGATTGCTAATATATGTTGTCATACTATTAAGATGGGGGTCATGTCTAGTAGCTTGAATCTCATCATGTGTTGATAACTCAACCTCACTTGCTCTAGCTCTCTTTAGCATGAGGCTTGTATTTGCGAATGCATTTTACAAATAGTTAAAACTCATGTGTTGAATCCTTGTAACATGGGACCATATATTGCAAATGTGTTTTGCAAGTGTTTGAAGTCCATATTTTTATTTGTGTTTTGCAAGTGTTTGAAGTCCATATTTTTATTCTTTGTAGTATAAGGCTTATATTTGCAAATGGTTCAAGTTCATATATATAATCCTTATGTCATGATTCTAAAAGTGTGCAAATGTGGTTTACAGCTTGTTGGGAATTATGGATAATCCTTATGTGCATGATACTGTAGTTTGCAAATGTGTTTTGCAAAATCTGTTGAAGTATATGCACTTCTCAGGGAAATTGAAACTACCACAGTGTATTCTATGGTACTACCACTAGTCGGAACTACCGGCGTTGTAACACAGAACTATCGCGTCTGTTGGTGATCAGAAGACATGTGTGATCGAGAACCATTATGGTTGAACCAATGTGGTCGAAGACTTGTATGGTCGAAGATCAATATGGTCGAGAACCAGTGTGGTCAAGCTGACGTAGTCGAACCAACGAGGTCGAAGATCGACGTGGTCAATAACCTGTGTGGTCGAAGATTGATGTAGTCAAAGATTGAAGTGGTCGAAACCAACGTGGTTGGAACCGACGTGGTCGACATCTATGTGATCGAAGCCAGTGTGGTCAAAATCGACGTGGTCGAGAGTGTGATCGAAACTAGTGAGGTCAAAATCGACGAGGTTGAGATGTGTGTGATCGAAACCAATATGGTCAAAACCGACATAGTCGAGATATGTGTTATCGAAACTAGCGTGTTTAACCGACATGGTCGAGATCTATGTGATCAAAACCAGCAGGGTCAAATCGACGTGGTTGTGATCTGTGTGATCAAAACCAGCATAGTCAAATCAACGTGGATCTCGACCATGTCAAAGACCTATGTGATCGAACCAGAAAATGCGGTCGAAGCTCAACATAGTCAGAGACCAGCATAGTCGAAGACTTATTTGGTCGAACCGGACAACGCGGTCGGAGATCAACGTGGTCGGAGACCTAAGTGGTCGAACCATCCGATGTGGTTATGGACTAGTGTGGTCGATGATCGGTACTTTCGACTAGCTTTGTATGAGCGATCTGATCGGCTCTGTGTGAGCTGTCCAATCAGTGAGCGGTCTGATCAGCGAGCGGTACTACCTTCCGATTTGTAGAACATCCGACTTGTGTAGCAGTATATTTTTTCAGAGAGACACCTATGTGGAGTCTTCTCATCGGTAGTTTTGCATGAGTGCTGCAATACTTTCGATGATCAGTAGTATCGAACTTTGCACGACTGAACTACCGAATTTGTTTGCAATGGCTAATTTTTTTACTGTTGCTGAGAGGAGTGGAAGTACCAGTCGTTTGCCTGTGGTACTTTCAAAAATCCTAATTTTCTATTCCAACAGCTAGTTTCGAGGTGTGGGGTATATATATACCCCCTTGTGGTCGGTTGGAGGAGAACTTTTTGTACTCCATTTCACTCTCTTGAGCGAGTGTGAGGTCCTTCTCTCAATTGTGCATATGTTGCACCTTGTGAACAAGGAGGAAGACTCTAAATTGCATGTGTTGCATCTAGAGGTGGATTGTGTATCCACTCGAGCTCGTGCATTTGTTGAACGTGGTGAGAGTCAAGCGAGGAGCTTGACTTATTACTCTTAGAGTTTACCAACTCCCAGACGGCGTTGAAGGTGTTGTGCGTGGTGATCTTCTCAAAGAAGGTTGTGAGAAGACCCGGCAAAGTTGTGAAGGTTGGAGCTCACCTACCCAGAGTAGGAAAGAGCTACCACTAGTGGATTGAGATGTTTCGGCTTAATTTATAGAGCTGGTCCAATTTGTTTAGGCTAACCTAAATGTGGACTAAGAGAGACCGGCAAGTCTCTGATCACCACGGTAAAAAGGAACCATATCAATTGTGGTTTGTTTTCTTATGCTCAATTTACATTCAAGCAATTTACATTCATAGAATTAAATTGATTGCTTGTCTTTCTAAAATTGCAAACCTTGATATAAGTCTTACAGTGTTGGTGCACTTATGTGAACATAATTAATTTAGGCGATATTTGTGCTAAACCATTTTGAGTTAAGCTTCCACATCTTATGCTCGGTTTAGCCAAATAGAAATTGATAATTAATTAGAGAAGAATTTTTTAGACCGCCTATTCACCCCCCTCTAGTCAGCCTCCTCGATCTAATAGAAGGCTATAAGGGAAAGATAGGAAAAGGAAGAGTACCAGATACCATAGTCTAAAGTAGTTCGAAGGTACCTAAAAATACGCTTCACCGCCTGATGGTGAGAGGTGCGACGAGAGGCTTGAAATCGAGCGCACGGACACACGGCAAAGTGTATGTCCAACCTCAAAGCTATGAGGTACAAGAGAGAGCCAATCATTCTACAGTATTCATTCTGATCTACAGGCTTGTCATCCTCGTCAGGATCAAGTGTTATCGAGGTCGCCATCAAAGTAGACACCGGCTTGCCATCACTCATGTCGAAACATCTCAGGAGGTGTCAAGTGTACTTTCCTTGATGTAAGAAGGTACGCTCCTGAGTCTGTTTGATCTAGAAGCCGAGGAAGAAGCTCAACTCGTCTATCATGCTCATCTCAAACTCTGTACTCATGACATCAAAAAACTGAGAAACGATAGCATGAGAGGAGCCACCAAAGATAATGTCATCTATATAAATCTAGACGAGCAGAAGATCATTGCAATGCCAGCGAATGAACAAGGTCATGTCTACCTTACCCATCTCAAACCTATGACTCAATAGATAGGATTTAAGCATCTCATACCAAGCTCTAGGGGCTTGCTTAAGTCCATACAAGGCTTTAGAAAACTTGAAGATATGGTTTGGGTATTTGGGGTTTTCGAAACCTGGAGGCTGTTTGACATAGACCTCTTCCTCAATATACCCATTGAGGAATGCACTATTGATATCTATAGGGTACAGCTTGAAGCTCTTAGACAAAGCGAATGCAAGCAAAATCCTAATGGCCTCTAGCCTAACTACAGGGGCCAAGGTCTCCTCGAAGTTTAAACCCTCAACCTTGGAATAACCCTGACCTACCAATCTAGCCTCATTTTGAATGACTACCCAATATCTACTCTACTTGTTCTTGAAGACCCACTTAGTTCTTATGATATTATGTTCATTAGGGGCTCAACAAGCGACCAGATCTTATTCCTCTCGAAATTCTGACCTAAGACTCATCAGATAATACATGACAAATATCCTTGGGCTCAAATGTGGTTACAAAGGTAGAGTGTAGACAGAAGTGAGATAAGCCAGATTTTGAATGTGTGACATGCTCAAGGAGATCATCGATGATTTGCTTAGGAGGGTGTTGATGTTGAATGTGTCTAGGAAGTCATGGAAGAGAAGAACAAGTGACATCTACCTCATGAGCTGTGGAGGTAGGAGTAGAGCCATAAGCTCCAGAAGAGCTAGAAGGTAAGGGTTGATCTCCCTAAGGTGTAATGGTAGAAGCAGGCGTCTCAAGGAAAGGATGGACCGGATCAGGTAAAGAACCTTCATCTCCATCATCCTCATCATTTACAAAGATGGTCTCGGACTGTATAACTAGACCTAAGATGTCAGGCCTAGTTCCAGGACTGGCCTCATCAAAAATAACCTCACAGGTCTCTACGATCCTACTAGTCTCGTAGTTCCAGACCCTATAGCCCCGCGAAGAAGTCGAGTAACCCAAAAAGATGCCGGCAGATAAATGTGACTCAAACTTACCTACTTTTCCAGACTTAAGAATAAAATATTTGCAATCGAAAATATGAAAATGAGAGACACTGGGCTTTTGCCCATACCTTAACTCATAAGAAGTGTGATGCAAGTGTGCCCTCAGAAAAACTCTATTCGAAACATGGCACTCGGTGGCTATAGACTCAGCCCAAAACATCCTAGGTGTAGCATACTCATTTAGCATCATCCTGGCCATCTTGACCAAGGTACGATTCTTCCTCTCCACAACGTCATTTTGCTGAGGGACGTGTAGAGACGAGAACTAATGCTCTACACCTGACTCAGCACAGAAGCTCTCAAAGTAGGAATTCTTGAACTTCGTGCCATTGTCACTACAGATCGCTCGTAAGGCACCAAGGAGCTCAATGGACAACCTACTGAACAAACCACGGAAAGGACTGAAGTTCTCATCTTTTGAGGCTAAGAAAAACATCCAAGAGAACATCGAAAAGTCATCGACCATAGCAAGAATGTATCACTTCCCACCCATTGACTGTACTCTAGCTGGACCAACAGTGTCCATATGAAGAAGTTGTCCTGGTGCATCAGTCATAGTCACAGTGACTAGGGGATGAGAAGCGGCAACCATCTTGCCATACCGGCAAGGAGCACAAACTAAGTCATTGACCATCTTGAGCTTTGGCAGACCACAAACGAGATCGTGGCCGCTCACTCAGGTCAAATGATGAAAGCCAATGTAACCAAGTCTCCTATGCTAAAAGGAGAGATCACGATACTGAGAAGTAACTAAGCATTGGAGAGAATCACCAAAAGACTCACTAAAATTAGCAAGAATGATCCTTCCAAACTAGGAAATCCCGCAAACCAACCTTCTCGAAGAATTAATGATTTTACAAGCATTTTTCTTAAAGCTTAAATTGAAATTATCATTGGTAAGCTGAGAAACAGATAGCAAATGATAATGCAGCTTACTCACTAAAGCAAAATCCTTAAGAATGAAGGAATCAATAATACGCATAGTACCTTTAGCAATGACTCGACCTGACGAAGCGTCTCCAAAGGTGATCATCTCATCACCTGGAGCTCAGACTAAGGAAGAGAACCAATGGGAGTCTACGGTCATGTGATGAGAATAGCTGAAGTCGACAAGCCAAACCTCTCCCTTCCCAGCCCAGTGAACCTGAGTAAGCGAGAGGACAACATCGGTGGCTCAGTACTAGGGTAAATAAGAGCAGATCTAGGAACCCAGTACTAAGTCACATGACAAGCAGAAGATCCAATCACAGAAGCAAACGATTGACCTCTAGCGACACTACGCACTCCGTCTCTCACAGAACCAAATGGTCCAAAAGCAAACCTCAAGCTTCTACTAGATCTGACCACTTTAGAAGAGCCTGTCTGGCCTCCAACAGCATGCTAATCATGCCATGGATAGTTACCTCGATGGGAAAAATGAGGTCTATCCTCATGAAGATGGACACCCTGACCAGAAGCAACTCGAGAACCAAAACCAGAAGGAACTTGAAAGCCAAATCCTCAACGCTGCCTAACACCAAACAACTCAGAAGAGCCGCATACGACTCTAGACCTTGTGTTTATCTTAGGAGCACTCCGAGCCTAGGGCTGACCTTGAATACCCCTAAGAGTATGAACACGGTCACTACGTGCAATCTTGGCACACCTGAAGCAGAACTCAACTACATGTCATCCTTTTGACAGAAGGTGCAACGATACTTCGCCTTCTGAGAGGTCGAAGTAGCAGATGGCACAACCTTACTGTCAAAAATCCCCAGGACAAAATCCATAGATTTAAACACTATATTTTTAACCTTGGGTGCAACCTCAATCACGCCTCCAACTATAGCTCTAACTACTGCAGATGGACGTTTCCTCACATCCTCTAAGAAATCGTATCCTAGACCTTGATTGAACTTATAAATCTTGGATTTGTCCAGGATAAGATTAAGCATTTTCTTGCCTCTAATAAATTTTTTGAGAGTGTTTATGAGGTACTCACACTCTCGGAAAAGAAAAACATAAGTAGAACAAGAAGGAGAGGATGAGGAACCAGAAGGAGAGGAAGAAGAACCAAAAGGAGAAGATCGAATAGCATGTGCATATCTCTCCCTGTACACAGCTGCCTCAACCTTGAGGGCTTAGCAAGACACACAAGGGCTAGTCATAATCCTAGCCATCTGGGCCTCGTAACTCTCTCTAAAAGTCTTCTATATTTCCTCCATTTTCTCCCCTACTTCAGCACAAAATAGGCAATCAGATTTTGGCTTCTCTACTAGATTCTTAGTTAGCTTCACACATTTTTTATCTAATGCAATTAATTTAGATTTTAGTTTTTCACAATTATTGTATGGTGAGCTAACAGGAGCCATAGAAGCATATTGACCTATTTTCTTATTATGATCACACATATCCTAAAATTGCTTAGAAACATATTCAAATTCAGTAGCTCCATCAAAGTAGCTTGCATTTCAGTGATTTTATGATCTGCCCTTTTTAAGTTAATCTTCAAGTTGTTATAGCTATCACACGTTTCAGGCAGATCAAGAAGTATGCTATATAATCCTCTAAAAGCATTGTTCTTATCCTCGCATAAGGTGCAGAGTATAGTCTCAACAGAATCAAAACGTAAAGGAGCAACTCTAGATATCTCTATTCAGCTAACAGACTAACATTCTTCACCTTAAGCAAATCCAACTTAGAAATCACACTATCATGCAAGGTCCTTAGCTTCTCCATATCTCCAAGCAAGGAAGCACATATATCACAGTCATCATGGGAGGGAGCAAATCTTAGTGAAGTAAGCTCCTATGATAAGCTCTCTCTCTCTCTCTCCTTCTCTAACTCACCACACTTAGTTCTAAACCTAGCATAAAATTCCTAACTTAAGAAAAGCATCATTGAGCTGGTCGTAGGAGGGACACACCTCATCGAAGTCATTGTAGAGAACATCATCACTGATGTTGTTCTCGTTAGCCATGAAGCACCTGCCAGTGAAGTCATCGCCGTCCTTGCTGTCCTTCTGCAGATCATCCTCGTCGTCATCATTGCTCCAACCCTCCATGTCGCTGAAGTCGAAGGTATCGAAGGCGGTGAGGATGTGGTGGAAGAGCTTGTTGGCCTTGCCGAAATTGCAGTACTTCTTATAGTTGCCTTGATCACGAATTGGGGGCTTCTTGTTGCAGTTATTACTGATGTAGTTGTTCTTGCTCATGCCACCATATTCGTTCTTGCCCTTCTCCAGTTTAGGGCAATTCGCTCGAATGTGGTTGGGGCCACCACACTTGAAGTAAATCACTGGACCTCCTCTCTTCCTCTCTGTAACCCTCTTGTATGCATGTGAGAACTTTCTGGTTAGGAGGGCTAGGTCACTCCCTAAAAACTGCTCGATTTGGTCATCGCTTATCTCACACAAAGCAGCCAAAGAGAATCCAAAGCACCATCAAACGATGCTCCAGAGGCAAAAGTGGGATCGGTGACCAAAGCCATCAACTGTGACTTTGTCTTGCGAGAGACGATGTCGATCTCATGAGTCTTGAGGCGAGAGTACAACATGTCAAGAGTCAAGGTCGACAGATTAGTCGTGTCCTTGATGGTGGTCACCTTCATCTCCCAAACCCTGAGGTCCAATGCAGAAAGCATCTGACGAGTATTATCCAAGTATGAGTATGTGAGACCAATAGCTCAGAGGTTGCTCACTATCTTGTGAAATCTGCCAAGCACTCATCCTAGGACTCACCAGCATGCATCTCGAATTTGTTGTATTCTCACTTGTACTAGTCCTGTCGGACGGTTTTGATCTGGGTGGCGCCCTCATGGTTTGCATCGAGGGTTACCTAGATGTCGAACACCGACGTGAGATGAGAGATGCGTTCAACTCACTCTGGTTAAGACCTTGAATAATGATGCTCCTTGCCTCAGTATTTGCCTCCATATCTGGCATATTCATAGCCGTGATGTGTTCATCGACAGGAACAACAAATCTAGTCTTAATCTTTCTCCAAATTACATAGCCTTGAGTCTTTATGTAAGACTCCATCCTACTCTTTCAAAAGGGATAGTCGACTCCATCGAAGAGAGGTGGCTTGGTGGAATATTTGTCTACTGCTATGGCTCTAAAGACTGGTTAAGATCTATGAGCAGAGCTAAACGAGCTCTGGTACCAATTGAAATACTGAATACGGCAACAGAGGGGTGAGTGGTGTATTCTAATTTTTGCCCAAATATTCAACACTCCTTCACTCCAATAGCTACAAAGCTATAAAAATTAGAATGAGAAACCACCACAAGACGAGCAAGAGAAGCTACTAAAATTTTTAGAGAAGAATCAACAAAATTGACAGTACCTTTGTTTGCACTACGGTACTTTCGATTTTTAGAAGTACCTTTGTTTGCACTGTAGTACGTCCTTTCCTTGGTGAACAGTAATTTCATCATAAGTTCAAAACCAAGAATCGATACAACTTTTGATCCGTAGATCTGAATTATATGAAATATTGCAGGGATCTTCTCTAGGATATTATGAACCTATTCCAACAAACAATCATGAAAATTATGGCCAAAGTTGAGACTATTTTCAGTTTATTAGAAGGTTGCACCAAAACAAGCCAAAACCAAAATTGGTGAATACAACTTGCTCGTAGGATGAAGATAACCAAGAAGGGTCTAGATATATTCCCACACATCACAACAAGTTAGTTCACCACAGAAACCAAGCCAAAAACCCTCGGATCAAGAGATGGACCAAAGAGGCCAAAGTTAAGCAAAACTGGATTTTTTTGTAAATCTTGCTATGAAAGTGTCTATATGGGTGGAGATGTATTTTTAAGCATTATCTCTATCTCTTACACGTCTGTGGCACAACAAGATCACAAGAAATAAAGAAGAGAGATCAAAACCAACCAAAAATCAAGCACATCAACCAAAACAAGGACTCAATAGTTGCACAAAGATTGATGTGTTGCTTACTTGAGAGCGTAGGTTTTACAACCACTCTACCTTAGAGGACAAAGAGAACATAAGGTACTCACTCTCAAACCCTAACCCTAAACCTAGAGAAGACAACACAAGAGATGGGTTGGATGGTCAACCTCACATGTCTCCATCCCAACCCCCTTTTATAGGTGGGCAACCAGTCACCTATTCACCTTAGTGGATGCTATCTACTATTACAATGGATGAAACCCGTTAATCTCATACGTATGGGTTTTACTTACATAAGTTCACTTATGCACGCTTTCAAAGCGTATAAATGTGCATCCGCTAAATTCTAAGCCTTGATCCGCCCTGATCAAACCAGCTTCATTTTGACCTAAACCACTCTCCAACGCATCGCCTATGCGCCACGGTTTTGATCCAAGATGGTTTCCGATATTTTGGTCAAACTACCAAAATACCCTTCGTTAACCCAGTCATCACCAACCACTGCAAGCAATTGTCATGCTTGCCACGTGTAGGTGCAAGCTTACCACACGTCGCCAAGTCTGATACCGTTGACCGAAACTACCGTTCTAGTGGAACTACCGCGCTTACAACATCGGTACTACTGCTCAATGGTACTACCGCACTTATGCCTGCAATACTGCTGATATTTCTGGGACTTTTAGAATTCAGTCTAAACCGAATACAATCTTTGCAAATCAATTGACCACCCCATAAATATTGTAATAATTTATCACAACATTAACGAAACCTTCTCAGATGGTCCTTCGGTTTCAGTATAATTAAACTATCTTATCGTACTCAATTAGCGTTTCTTAATCTGGTTGCTTTCCATTTTAACATATACAGGTTAGACTAGTGGTACTTTAAAGTGGGAAAAAGTGCTAAAGGAATATTTGGCTTACATGATTTTAGGGCTAAGAAACCCTCCATATTTATCTTCCAATGCCTGAGGTGAGTCCCAGTGGAAAAGGGTCACAAATGCTTGCACCCCTGCAAACATAGCAGAATGTAATACATCTTAAATGGATTTAATAATTGTCTTTGCACGCTACAGCTATTGGAAAAAGTCTAACTAAATATTATTATTTTTTCACAAAAATGCAGGAGACTTGGTCTAACTAAATACTAAATAACAGATATGTGTACCTTTCAACAAGAGCTCATCGATCAAGTTGCTGTAATACCTGACACCTTCTCTGTTGATTCCGCCGCTCAGACTTCCATCTGCCATATCAGACGTTAACGTTTGATGTGATTAATAACTTGGAATTTGCAAGATATGCGAAAACTTCTACTCGAGAAAAAAAAAAAAGGAGAGAACAACTACAGGTAAGCTAGTTGTCAGCTCGTAAGTCTCTGATAGTGCATTATATCATTACTATTATAAAAGAATGAGTTAATGGTTATATGTCCATTCTCCTCCAACCGCTCTATTCCTTTAACTTCTCACTATTCTCTACTTTCCAACCAATCAGAGCAACTCTTTTCTACAGTACAATTCTCTATACATTCAATAAGTTCCGTTGCAACGCACTTCTGAAAGAAATGTTGACGTACTTGGAAGAATTCTCGTCCATGAGATGGAGAACCTGTATGCATCCATTCCCATATCCTTCATGATGTTCACATCTTCCTGCAGTTTTTGGCAACTCCCTCTGGATCAGAACTAATCTATTTTTATTTTGGTAGATTCGAATTAAAATTTAAAGAACTTGTAATAAACTGAATAACCAATATATCTAAAATCTAACAGAAATAAAGAGCCTAACACAACTTGGAGTATGCATGTAATTAAAATTCTTACCAAAAAATCCACTAAAAAAGAGCAAGACAGCAGCTACTTAAAATGCTACTCCCTCCATTCTTTTGTTGTTGGGTACGGTACGAACTAAGTGTCCGAGTTGAACATGTAAGCAGGGTATAAATATATACCTCCAACCTCTCATTAATAAATCTTCGTGTTTTTTGTGTGCTTTTATGTTTGTTGTGATTGTTCTCTCGTGTAAGGGCTGCCGTCGGTTCCAACTTTTTACTTGACGTCCTAGAATCCGTGCAGTCCAACTTTATAAAGTTTGTCTGCTAATATATTTAAAATTATCTAGATTGGCTATATAATAATTGTATAATTAGATCTGCCGTTAAAAAACTTTCATAATATTATAATTTTATTAGTATATCCTAATGTAAAGTTATAAAAAAAAGTAACGGCAAAAGTTGTATCTCGAAGACTGTAAAAAATTAAAAATGTCAAGTAAAAAAAGAAATGAGAGAGTAATACCTTATAGAGATGGTAGGAGTCCACAGCCACATCCCCGTTGCTTCTGTCGGCGATTTTATCTGGCAAATCAGAGATCTGTTAATAAACAAAGATGGCACCTTGCCCATTGTTTCGTCAGTTAAATTCAATTATAAACTCTTGTTTCAAAAAATCAATTATACAAGCAATTTACCCCAGGTTTGTCCATTGCACCTTTGGAGTATGACGTATACACGTCAAAACAAGCTTTACATCCACAGGTTTATCAATAATTTTCAACGGCTTGTTTTGTAAGCTATGTGCAGGAACTTAACGTATGGACGAAATGAAATTGAGCAGATGGTTACTTCTTGACTAACCCATCACCCATGATGTGAATTGGAATTGTGTTGTCTGAAAGCGTCATGACTGGATATCCAGGTCAAGCTATACAGTATACACGGTGCTTAAGCATGATTAATATAAGCTGCCTGTAGCATGGCAGGCAGAGACAGATGTCAGATATACATGCCTGGGTGCTGGTGAGTGAAGGTGTCCCAGATGCTTGGTCCCCTGCCCCCCTCCATTGCACCACCTTCATACTGCATGTGAAGGCCCAGACAACTCATAATATTTTTTTTAGGGAACGCCCAAAGATTTGCACGCCCCGTTGTATTAAGAAGAAGCAAAAGCAATACAACTCATAAATCATAATTAAGATCAGACGGAAACAAAACACGTCGCGATGAGAAATAGTTAATTGGCTAGTGAATGCTTGGATCAGATCATGGGTTCCTAGCTATATGCCAGTTTGGGAATTGTTTTGTACCATTATCTGTTGGTATCAACATGCTATTTTCAAAAACAGCACAAGCAACTGTTTAAAAAAATCATGGGCGTACTACAGTGTATATGTGCATTATGCATATGCAAAGTTGCTTAGTCAAATATTTCTGTACTTGAGACAACAAAAAAGGACAAGTAGCAGTCGTACATGTATGATATATCGAATATATCACGCAGTGTTCATTGCACCGCTTACCGTTTTGTATCTCACAGTCACGGCTATGATTGAATTTCATCGTGAAAATTTGCAGGGATGCACTACAAGTCTAAACAGTATCTAACCAATTGTTGGGCATGTGCTTTTTGGTTTCAGTTTGTGGTTTTTAACTGCGGTTTATGATTTTTAGGTTACGCATGAGATAAAGTACGGAGTAAGAGAAACTCGCGTATAATGTTGTCCAATATTAATAAAATCGTTACAATTTGTATTGCAACTACAGCAGTATCTAACCAATTGTTAGCTAGATTCTTAAGAGACTTGAGTTCCGGTGAAGTTTCGGTAGCAGTTCGATTGTACTCGCCAGTAGAAGTTCGTGTGGCATGTACCGAATTGGTTAAAGCTTTGTACAGATAGCTGATCAGAAGGCATGCAGGACACTCCAACGTACGATCTCGTTGTTCTAGTACAGATTACAGAACTGGTGACAAACAGCAGTAGCCTGTGTGTATGAATGGAAGGGAGGTGGAATTAACCTCAACCTGATAGGACGCCGAGGCCGTGCCGAAGATGAAGCCCTCGGGGAAGCTTCTCCGGCCGATCGACGGCTCACCAGCGCCATCGTAGGCGCCGGAAGCGACGGCTAGAAGGAGGAATGGGAGGAGAAGACGACCAGTCATCACCACTGCTCCGGCAGCCATGGGGTGTGTGTGTGATCACAGAGAGAGCTAGTAGCTTGCTATTTGTGAACGTGTGAGAGGCTCACCTTGGCAGTTGGTGCCACATATCTAGGCTCATGCATGATAGAACTGTATCATTATTTTCCTCCATTACAGGTTACAGCCAGGGAAGCTTGTGTGGAATTGTGAATGTGGGCTCCCTCGGCAGTTGCACCCAATATAACCGATTGTTTGTATTAGCTATGACTGATGTTTATGATTAAAAATAAATAGCAGTGATAGAAAGAAGTATCTTTTAAAAAAGTGTCTTCTAAAATGTCTTTTAGAAAAGTGAGCGAGATGAGAGAGAGAGGAGTAAGGTGTGTGATGCGTCCATAACTCTCTGTCTTATCCTCGAAGCGAGACAAAAGCTAGAGAAGTGGAGAAACCGCTTCGAGAAGTTAGGTATTTATATTGGATTCTGGCTTTTCCAACAAAAACATAAGAATTTTGCAAAAAGCCACCTGCAAAGTGAAAGGGTTTATCAAAAACTCACCTGCATCTGAAAATTGGATTTTTGGCGAACATAGAATAATGGTTTGTTGCATGCTGTTGTGCTGCTCGTGCATCTCTGTCACAAGATTAGGTGGGGGTGTGCATTTCATTGGTTAATTAATCTATGGCACCGTTCTTTTTAGTTTATGACTTATACTTATGGCTTCTTCCGAACAAACAAATGGGATGACTTCTTCAGTGCCTTTTTAAAGCGGCTTATCGGGACAATCTTTTTTCAAGCGGCTTATCAGTATTTGGTTCATTCACACCAATGCTCGCACTAGGACCAAAAATCCATCAGCCGCAACTGAAAAGAACACACCCTATATAGTGATCAAAGAGCTGGTCTGTAATATCTAGAAAAAAGAGAGAGGGGTGGCTGGGCTAGGCCAAGCCGACTCGGTCCACGCCGACCTCTTCTTAAGGGTGAACCAGGGGGAGGCAACAGCCTTATCCTCTCCCTAGCCACTCCCCTGCTGACGAGGTTGCACGCCCTTAGCACACGTGCCCCCCATGGGTAACCACCAATGTCACCCTAGCTACCGACGCCGTCGCCCGTTGCCCCTATCGTGTTGCTCCAGTACGTCATAGCCCCCGTTGCTCCCTCTACCTCACCCGCTTCCACCAGCTACTGGCCGCTCACGCTACTCCCAGCCGTGCACCGCCTGGCTACTCTCTCCGTCGGCACTGGCACCCCTCTGTCTGACCTAGCTATTCCTTTGCCGAGTGACTCCTCCGCCCTACAGCTGCTCCCTCCGCTGGCCGTCGCTAGCCTCTGCGCCATCCTTCTCCCCTCTATCATATGTGTGTTGCTCTTCTCTCCGCCGACCAAGAGGAGGGAGGAAGGATAGGGAAGGGAGATGGGAGAGGGAAGAGGACTGGCTGAGAGGAAGAGAAGAAAGAGAGAGTAGAGGAAGGTTTGTTTGAGAGAGAGAAGAGTCATACGAGAGAATAAATAGGAAGGAAGAGAAAGAGGAAAGAAGAGGAAATGAGGCTGAATCGACTCCAGATTCACTAGATTCGTCAATGAGAGGAAGAAGGTACCCCAATCAAGCTAGTCATCACTAGGGTAACACCTCAAACCCCTTTTTCCAAGCTCGTTTGTCAATTTGTGTAGGCTTATCGATTTGTATAGAGGTTAAAGTGGGGATTAGCAAGGTAGGTGCATTTGGAGTGACTAGGATTGTGATAACTAGGATTACGTAAGTAAGTTTGTGTAAGTTACGAAACTCGTATTGTTTACTATGTTGGGTTTCAAGATTGAAAGTTATGGTCGTTTAATCACCGGGACAGTAGAAAAGCATCTCGTGAAAGGAGGTTGTTTGTGCCGGGTTTGCGCATATGAATGATGTCATTCGTTTATGTGGGTATATACTGCTTTAATGTTGTATTGAGGTGGCTTATGGGTTGTCCGGTGGAAGTTCAGAATCGGTGTCGTTGATGAATCGTCCATGAGGTTAAACTGGCAAATACATGGTAAAATGGTAAATTTGGTTGATGGTTGTTACTAGTTAAACTTGATGCAATATTTACCATACTTTATTACTATGTTTACTCCTATTTATATGATGATTAATTGATGATGATGGCTAAGTGATGAAGAAAGAGAAAGTGTAAATAATGATGAAATTCATACATTGCATTAAGTGTATATTCATAGCATGAAAGAGACTCACTTTGGTGAACATGAAAGACCTACTTTGGTAGGCACCTCTACGGGATAGAGGGGAAAATATCTCTACGGGATGGAGAGAGGGTGGTACATCGATGGGTGCCCACTCAGTTATACAGGTATAAACTAAAGAAAGAGAAAAAGATACATGTGCATTGCATTGCATTTCATCAATGAAAGAAAAGAGTTCATAAATGATTATTGCTGTCATGTAGGTAATGCGAATGATATGGATTTGTGCATTGCATTAATGGAGAGAAAGTAACGATGATAAGATATATGAAAAATAACATGGTTATGTTTATACTTATAGTCATTGAGTTAATGGAGAGAAAGTAATTAATGATGATAATATATGTGAAAAATGACATGGTTATATCTATACTTATGGTGGTGTTAATTTCTATTGTTTAGCTATGTATTACTGTGTTTTGGACTCACGCTTGCTTTGTTGCTATTTTAGGTGACCGATGAGGCACCATGCATTAGGAATAGGAGTAGTACATTTGCACCACAACTAATAAGAATGATTTAGAACATCACATATGTTCTCCTTAATATTGCCTTGGTAAAGTAGCTTGTTAATCTAAAGCTTAGCCAATAAAGCTCTTGAGGATGAACTTTAGAATGTTTTTATGATAATGTATATTTACTCGGTAATGTTCTATTTGCAAGTTCAAATATTCTCCCGGACATATGGTTCTGGGCATTCTTGGGCGTAGGGTCTAGAGCGTTCTCCGGTGTGTGGTCCTGAACGTTCTCGAGCACGTGGTCTCGAGCATTCTTATGCGTGAGTGACCTAAGTTTTTTTTTTGTGAAATATTTATTCTTACTCTGGTTATCAAGTCATATTATTATGAATTCGTTGTTTGTGGAGGATTAGATTGGATAGATTTTGCTAGATAGTTTAAACTTAGAGAGTAAGTGTGGTAGAGGTGATATTTTGGGCTCTTAGTTGGGTCAGGGCGTTACATGGTCATTACATAATGGTTCTTGACTTTATCATTGCTGTCGGTTACTTGCTCCATCTCAATTACAGCTTGCAGTTTTGGTTGGATCCCCCAAAAGATTTCGTAGCCACCAACGCGATATTGCGATAGACTTCTTGGCATATTATTTAATTTACGACAGTGTCAGGATTGAAGATGTTTATCGCTAGATATTGCGATAGACTTCTTGGCATATTATTTAATTTGCGACAGTGTCAGGACTGAAATATTTATTCTTACTCTGGTTATCAAGTCATATATATTATGAATTGGTTCTTTGTGGAGGATTAGATTGGATAGATTTTGCTAAATAGTTCTTTGTGGAGGATTAGATTGGATAGATTTTGCTAAATAGTTTAAACTCAGAGAGTAAGTGTAGTAGAGGTGATATTTTGGGCACTTGGTTGGACCAAGGTGTTACATGGTCATTACATAATGGTTTTCGACTCTGTCATTGCTGTACTTGCTTCGTCTCAATTACAGTTTGCAGTTTTGGTTGGATTCCAACAAGACTTCATAGTTGGATTCCCACAAGATTTTGTAGCCACCAACGCGATATTGCAATAGACTTTTTGGCATATTATTTAATTTGCAACAGTGTCAGGACTGAAGATGTTTATCGCTAGCTTAAAACAGGCATGTCAAATACAGTGGCACTGCAAGAAGCAGAGTCCATTTATACTGAATTGCTCATGAATTTATTCATTTCATAACAAAAAGCATACATACATATGTAATGATGGAATTCAAGTATTCAACTTAGAGACAGTATACAGTGAACTTCAGAACTTGGAAAAATTCATAAAAGTAGTATATCACACCGTGCACGGCTGTAGTCCTCATGCTTTTTTTTCAAGAGAACTAGTATGGAGCTTCACGGATTATAAAATAGCTATCCACAGTTACTGATGGTTAGCTTGTCAGAGGATTAGGTAGGGCCGTAGGGGTATGCGTTCCATTGGCCAATTACTCATTCCGTGCTTTTTGATTTATACTTATAATTTATGATTTTATTCAATCAAACAAATACGAGGAGTTTTTAATCACCTTTTTTAAGTAGATTATCAAGACAATCTTTATTAAGTAGATTATCAAGACAGTCTTTTTGTTGTGATTTATCGCATTCGGTTTATTTATATAAACGCTCACGCTATGACCAAAAGCCGTTAGCCGTAGCTGAATAAAATGTATTCTATACAGTGATCAGAGAGCTGGTCATTACATAATGGTTCTCGACTCTGCCATTGTTGTCGATTACTTGCTCCGTTTTAATTACAGCTTGCAGTTTTGATTGGATCCCCACAAGATTCTGTAGCCACCAACGTGATATTATGATAGACTTGCTAGCATATTTTTAAATTTGCAACAGTGTCAAGACTGAAGATGTTAGGGCTATTCTTTTTGGCTATGGCTAGTGGTTTTATAGATGTGACTGATGGATTTTACCCTTAGAGCGAGCGTTTGTACGAATAAATCGAATTTCAATAAAGCGGTTCAAAAAGACTATCTCGATAAACCGTTTTAAAAAAACAACGAAAAAACATCCTATTTATTGAGAAAAGACATTAGTCTCCGGTAGCTGAACAGGCACGTCAGACACGGCGGCACTGCAAGTGGCAGAGTCCATTTGCAGCACGCGCGGTACACATGCATGAGCTTTTATATGGATGGTCGATGGAACAGACAACATCGAGATCATTCACCTTCTCTTGAGAATTGAGATGCTCCAAAACGACGAGCTAATTCTTCAGGCGCCGTCGGGCAGGACATCGCAAATGGAGAATGTCATCTCATCCGTGCACGTTCCTGGAGGAGGAACTCCTTGAACCAAAGCGCGGAATTCTTGGGGTCTCTGTAGTCCACGAAATGTATCCCGAATCGAACCGCGTCGCCGTTCATCCACTCGAAGTTGTCGAGCAGCGAGCACGCGAAGTATCCTTTCACGTTTGCTCCGTCTCTGCAAAATCAAATGCCATGCGTTGTGATTTTTAAGTCACCACAGTTAAGTTCACTGACACCTTGGCATATGAACTAGTGATCACACGTTGTAGCTCTTTAGCAGGTAAAGGAGGTGCTTGCGGTGGTACTCTATTCTGTTGTCATCCCTCAGGGCTTCCTGAAGTGGCAGGCTGCTGTTGTTGACTTCATCATCACCTAAATAGTAAATGCCATGAACAATACTTTGAGGGAGGTTTTAGCCTTCAGTCTAAAAAAGATAGTAGTTTTAGTCTGGTTTTGTCTGTTTTTAGTACAGGAACACTCAAGCTATACAAAGATTGAGTTGGTTGCAAACTTTTTTATTATTTTACAGAAGTTAGTTGCAAACTGAGACCATGTTATAATATGATTATTGTCTGCACACTCTCACACAAATTAGAGGACTTTGATTGAAGTTTACCCTTTTCAGTGATGTAGACAATAGGATTGCCATAGTTCTTATTATAAAGCAGAAGCTCACGGAACCCTGGAGGGTAGATGTAAAGCCAAGATGAAGCAGCCTGTATCACATTTATGGAACTGAATCAACAAAAGATCGAATAATCGCCCATACAAACAGAGGAAAACCCACAGGTCAATTGGCTCATGTTGAGAAGCAACTGGTAAATTAATTATCTTCCAATGCCTAAGGTGAGTCTGTAGCACTCAAAAAAATTATTATAATAAATAAATAAATAAAAATAAACCCTAATCTAAACATGGCCTTAAGAAGGGGGACCTCTCTACTCTTTTCCGTACGTGGTGTTTTTTCCAGGTTCCAATCTACATCTCCCCCCCCCCCACCCCGTCCATCTGTCTGCATGGGAGCACCGCCGGCGGCGACAGCGCACGCAACGGCGGCCATGGCGCGGTGGCGCCCGCACGCACACGCACGTGCACGCGGCAGTGTTGCCGGCGGTGGCCGGCGGCGGAGGCGTGGCCGAAACCGCCGTTTGTGCGGCCGAACATCGTTTCGCTCGACCGAACGGCTGTTTCCTTTCCAATCAATTATCTCCTGTCATTCCTTTATCAAATTCTTCATATCTGATTGGTTGTCTAACTTACCACCCTGTAGGTTCTCACACAACTGTTGAGAGAGCAACTGGGCAGTTGCGCATCTCGGACCCATCGTGCAGCGTGTCCGTCGAGCGTGCTCAAGGCAAGTACCTCGCGGCCGTAACCTGTTCTCTCGCATATTTATGTTTCATGATTACCTGTCGCGTTTAGCGTGGTTCCGATCATTGCATTATATTGATTACCTGTCGTATGTTGTAGCATTAGGAGATTTTAATATGATGAGTTAGTATTAAACGCTTGTAATTGGTATAATATTTAACCACAGAATACATGTGTGGTTAGGGATTTAAATAAATGTCTAAATTATAGATAGGGTGGTGAATAAGCATGTTCACACTTAAAGTTAACCACTAGTAACCTTTTAACACTAGGCGGCCATTTATATGTCTTGTTTCTGTGAATCATTAACTGTTCATTATTAATTGTGAGCCTTTGTGGATTTAGCTGTGGTACATTAATCTGACTAATAATCACTTATCATATAATAAAATTGTATGATTGACAACCCTTGTGTGACTCCGGTTAGTATCCTCTCTAGGCAGGTTGTATTTCATTATCATCGGATCTTGTTCTCTATCGTTTTGTATCACCAATCCTATCTCTCCAGTCCTAACTGTAGAAAACCATTACTCTCATAACTTTACCTCAATTCACCCTCGACTTTCTAATTACATTATGGATAATTCACTAAATAAAGAACTGATGGTTATCTAGCCCGAGACTACCCACATATAGGGGACATTTCCACCCAACCTGGTAACGTATGAGGGCTGTACATTCTCGTTACACAGGATATTACATCTCGTCGGCGGTTATACAGTCGAGGACAAGGATGTACCTGGCTATTCTCGTATAACCGAGTATGTGGGATGAGGTCGTCGGCGCATTTGCTATAACTTGTCACATAAGAATTATCTTTAATTACACAGTCTCTATGACATCTGTCTCCCATCTATGTTAATGTTTCTGGTATCATATGTTCGTGGACTTTATCCTGTATCCATTGCTTGCTTATGATGCTTGTCTCTTATTTCACTTGGTTGTATTACCTGTCTTTACTCTTTGTGTTGCGACCGTTGTTAGGTATTTACTGAGATTTCCAAATCTCACACTTACTCTTTCCCTTCTCAGATGAAAGGCCAGTGGATTGATAGCAACATGCATGGATGGGAGCACTCAAGTTTCAACACTGTGGCTTGCCACTACTTTTTGCCATTTACTTTATTCGTAATTGGATTAGAAGTGGACCGGTCCCATATTTCAAACATTTATTTCAGCTTCCGTTGATTACTTTAATAAAGTGGGCTGGCGTGCTCGCTGGGTTCAGTTACGCTGGCGCAGGCCGTGCGGGGAGAAGGAAGGAAAAAAGAAGGGGGAAGTGGGTCACCACTGGGGAAGAAAAGAAGAAGAGGGCTGGGCCGCATGATGAGTTTCTGCCCATGGAGGAAAAGGGAAATAGAAAAACAATTGGGATTTAATTTTGCAAATCAAATTTGATTTGAATTGGAATTTAGATTTTGGAAATGGGTTCGCAGCACAAAGAGGATTTCATAATATCTTTGAATATCACACAACTAAAATTTAGAATTTTAGAAATTTGATTTTTGTGGCAAGAAATTTGTTTTAAATTTTAAATTTGAGGCAAAGCTTTTAGATAATCTTGAAATGCAACAAAAGTTTTTTGAAATTCAAGAAATTTTAAATTTAACTCAAATTTGTGCTGTTACAAGCTTGGTAATAGTTCCTGTCACAATGATGAATTTGGCTTTCTGTTATCAGCTTGACAATTGCACCCTACGTTGAACCTCTCAAAGTCTTCAGCAACAGCTCGATGGCTTCTACAGAAAAGGACACCCGCGAAAATCATAATAGCATCCATTAAGTTCACAGGAAAATAGGAAAAAGACAAGCAGCACTTCTAGATTTGTCCTGAGTGTAGAAAGTAGAAAAGTATGATGATTTAGGGCACGTTTGGTTTGGTGCTACCCGAACCAATCCAAAATTTGGCTCTACCAACGCATTTTGGCATGCGTTTGTTTCGCGTCCAAAATTTGGCACTAGCAAACGGCACCTAACACCTACACCCATGGTTGTCACGGCGTCGCCTAGGCGACGCCAAGTCGTCCTGGCGCCGGGGAGGAGACGCCGGGGAGGATCGTCTCGCCTTGCCCGAACCCTAGCTTCACCGCCAGCCCAGGTACGCCGTCCGCCCCTCTACTCTCCGCCCGCGCTCCGCCCGCGCCGCCTCCCTCCCTCCCGCTGCACCGCCTCCCTCCCTCCCGCCGCGCCGCCTTCCTCCCTCCCGCCGCCGGCTTCCCTCTCCAGCTTGCTCCCGCCGCCGAGGGGAGGGGAGGCGGCGGCAGGGGGGAGGCGTCGGGGAGAGAGCGGGAGGCGACGGCGGCTAGGGTTAGGGGAGGCGGTGGGGGAGGAGGCGAGGGGAGAAGGCGCCGGGGAGACGATGCGGCGGACGGGGAAGGCGGCGGCAGGGAGAGGAGGCGGAGAGGTCGGGAGAGAGAGCGAGACGGGAGAGACGGCCGAGGGGTAAGATGTATGAGCGAGACGGTCGAGGGGGTATGAGAATATGTATGAGACGGCTGACTCGTTGGCTTCGTATCGTGACCCTGCTGGATACGGCGCTCGCCCGGCGTCGCCTGGACGTCGCCTAGGCGTCCAGGCGCATCTCACTCGCCGTGGTCGCCAACTTCGCCGTGACAACCATGCCTACACCAAACTTTGGCACGTTGTTTGGCTTCAAACCAAACACTCAAATTTTGGCTCCATTTTGATCTTGACCAAATTTTGGTAATACCAAAGTTTGGTTTGGTTTGCATTGGACGAAAACCAAACAAGGCCAACCACCAACTCTGTTACGGCAACCTGCGACACTCGATTCATCCAACCACATACTTCCATCACTTATCTACTCACTCACATGGAGTAAACAAATCCTTACAATCACCAAGGTAATCACAATAATGACGAAGACAAAAACTCTCAGATAATTTCTAATTCTATAAGTAGAAGTTATCTCACATAAACATTAGAATAAGAATTTTGTATTTCTGAAATTTTTCGATCTATCTTACATGGAGGGGTTACCGTTGTGCACATAGCATTTTAAGTGGTGCTAGGTAGAAGCTACAGTACATTACTGCTCCAGGAACATGTTGGCGCTGCAGTTCCCTTTGCACGATACAATGTATTCTTGTGTAGCAAATAGGCTTAGTTGGCAGCATATATTAATTGCTGGTTTTTTGTTTTTATTTTCTCCCTCTCGGTTTCTTCTTTCTGAATCAAGCCCTGTTTGGTTTCTAATACTTTTTCTTTTTAAATCTAATAATATATAGAACATACGTATTAGCTAGTAGCCAATCCTAATGTAAATCAATACTTAACTTAGTTAGAAGAAGATTCACTCGTTGATTAAGTATTTTAGTTCTAACTCTTTTGATTGATCCAATGAATGTTTGCACATTTTTAAAAAAATTTGCTTGCATACTTAGACTTGTACTTGATGAAAGAGAAAATAGTTAAGGATATCCTTATCATTCCCTGTCAGAGTACCAATAGTAAAACAAAATTTTCTTCTTTTCTGATGAGACCACAACCATCCATGAACTCCATAATTGTCGATTAGTACAACAATATTCAAGATAGAGACTGATCCAGAATATAGCATTGATCGTCGATGGTTAATTCAATTTTGCCAGCTGTTCTACAGCGACAATTGGAATACGATTTTCAACAATCTTATGGGTGTAACAACTTGATTCAAAGAAACCAATCTACTTCAACTTGTGCAAAATCCTCTGCGATTTCACATTTGGAGTGTGCTTCCTACTAGTAGTCTGGCATTCAGTGAAGATATTTTTCGTTCCACGAAAAAGATGAGTATACATGGTTAATACGGTGCTTTCTTTTGGGATAAAAAGGTAGACTACACTAGCACAAATAAAAAAATATTTTATCATGCAAACTGAAAAATCACGCAAGATCATTACCACTAGACGTACAATGCAGTGGAAAAAAGTTGAAGCAACCGTAGTCGATCAATCCTGCAAACATCCCACGAACAGCGTTCAGTCCCACGAACCGCTCGTCGTCATGTCTCCTTGCGATCCCACAAGCCTCCTTGTCTTGCTCGTGGATCATCCCCGATCAGCACCACAGTAGCAGCAGGCCAGCAGCACCTCTACCAGTATTCACACATCCCAGGGTGGAACTTGGTGTGCTGGTGTGCTAGCACCAGCATACATAGCTATGGTTTCGAGGTGGCTCTGGTGGAGGTGATGGCTAGGGTTTCAGAGTTGTCCTATATCCTCAACCTCAGCTTCATGCCTCTCTTTATATAGAGCTAGGACTCTAAACCGCACACAAATCATAATTCAAATTAAGCCACTAACTGATCATATCCGATCTAGTTCTTCCAACCCTTTACGTGTGTAACCCTATAGGTTCAGTATACTCGGTCGTGACCTAGAAACACCTTTTTGACCCCACAAGTTGATAGCAGTCTCTAGCAGGATATAGCAACTCCAAAATATGCATAAAGATCATATCCGAGACGGACCTATATAGTGCTCATGTGCCGATCCCTTTGCTTCACAATACCTATTGAACTCAAAGCGAGATGTGTGTCATTCTATGATTGCTTGATGCTTCACTCGATCTTGTAGTGGATATCCAATCACATTCGGCATGGTCATATACTTTCCTAATCCAACCATATCAAGGAGCCTAGAGATATCTCTCCTGTTATATAGAAGGGTCAAAGTTCATCTTGATCACTCACATTCTTCGACATATTTCATAGTAAACTGAAAAGCGCCTCTATGACTAACCAGTTACAGAGTAATGTTTAGCATCCCCTAAATAAATTGTTACACATGTAGAAAGCCTTGATAATCTCCGGTCTAAGGATCTCATATACACTATGTATAAGACCAACTGATGACATGTAAGAATATAACAATTCTCGAAGTGTCTCAAGGTGGACAATCCAACATCATATTCTCTAACATATATTCACATTATTGATTTGATATATCATATCCATGATGCATAAAATATGATCATCAATCAATGCATGTGTTAATCTATAAATCATTAGTGTCTCATATAATGAATACAGGATCAAAAATAATTTAAAATAACATCATAATATGAATAAAGAGCTTCACGAACAAGTCATATATTTGTCAATTAACATAAATGATATTAATTTAAGAACAAAATAACATATTGTTCAAGAGTTCATAAATATAGAAATAATACAATCATTTCATAATTGCCCGTAGAGCATATCACTAACACTTTCACATTCACTCCGTGTTGGCATGTTATCAAATAGCAAACCACCCCTTCACCGAAATATTAAAGTCGTCCCATGGAAAAGTCTTAGTCCCAGAATGTAATAATTTGAACAAGTCCTTCACCAAAATATTGAAGTCGTCCCATGGAAAAGTCTTAGTCCCAGTATGTAATAATTGGAACAAGCCCTTCACCGAACTATTAAAATCATCCCATAGAAAAGTCTTAAAGTGGGTTCTTTTGGACTTATAGTTTATAGCTTATGACTTAAATATTTGACTTCTGTCTATTTGCAAGAGGCAATATGCAGAGGAAAATAGTTGCATGCGATTTTTTCCGGTATAGCTGAACTCGGTACACTTTTTACTATAGTTTTTCTACTTACCCTACCTTAAAAAATATACCGTTTAAAAACTAGTTACTGTAGACAGTGCAAACATAAATCAATTTTAAACCCAAAAGAAAGTCTCAGTATGTAACAATTCATCGTGTGATCTGAAAATTCTACCTTCCACTGCGCATAAAACTGCCATTAGAAGGAACAACCAGCAAAGAACAATGGCACATCTATCCCTCTCCATCCTCCTATTGTCCCTACTGCTCCACTCATGTACTATAGCTCAGCAGAATATCAGCTTGGGATCCACTCTGAATCCAGAGGGCGCAAACAAATCATGGCTCTCACCCTCTGGTGACTTTGCCTTCGGTTTCCGCCCACTGGAGACCAACCCTTCCCTCTATCTACTTGCCATCTGGTTTGATCAGATTGATCAGAAGACTGTTGTTTGGTACGTCAATGGTACCACGGCAGTCGCAGTACCATCTGGTTCAAGCCTGCTGCTTACCCCTGATGGTATGCTATCCCTCCGTGATCCCACTGGAACTGAGGTGTGGACCTCGCATAATTCTGGTGGTGCTTATGCTTCTATGAACAACAATGGCAATTTTGCAATCTTTGGAGCAGATGGCTCTCCCAAGTGGCAAAGTTTCACTGTACCAGCGGACACCATCCTGCCCTCCCAGGAGCTGCCAAGTGGAACTATCCTCCAGGCCAGGCTTATGGACACCGACTACTCCAATGGTCGGTTTATCCTCAGTCACGAAAGAAATGGCAATCTGACTTTCTATCCAGTGGCCGTGCCCTCCGGATTCAAGTACGAATCCGATGCTTATTGGTCCACTAACACAAGCGGGAGCGGCTGGAAGCTGGTTTATGATGTGAATGGCGCGATCAACTATACCTTGGAGAACAGCATGCAACCCACTAGTATCAGCATCATGTCAGCAGAGATGGACTCAACGGATAATTTTTACCGCCGGGCAACACTCGACCCAGATGGTGTTCTTCGACAATACAAGTATCCAAAAAAGGAAGCAGTAAGCAGAGGGATGCCTGCAGGATGGACAGTAGTGCAATCTGTGCCAACAAATATCTGCAGCATAATCTATTCAGACTTTGGCAGTGGTGTGTGTGGGTACAACAGCTATTGCACGTTCAACTGGAGCCAGACACAGACAGAGTGTGTCTGTGCACCGCAGTACTCGTTCTTTGATCTGGAAAGGAAGTACAGAGGGTGCAAGCCAGATTTTGCATTGCAAAGCTGAAACTTGAATGAGACACAGGTCCTAGAGCAGTTCCAAATGATGCCAATGAATAACATTGACTGGCCTCATCGTGCCTATGAGCAGTATTACCCCATTAATGAGAGTATTTGCCAAGACTTGTGCTTGACCGATTGCTTCTGTGCTGCCGCAGTGTTTCATATGGATGGGCGTTGCTGGAAGAAAAAGCTACCTTTGTCCAATGGGAGAGAAGGGAGTGATGTTCAGAGGATAGTTTTCCTCAAGGTGCCAAAGAATAATGACTCCCAGCCTCAATTATATATTGAATCCAGTAGTAAGTGGGTAACCAATAGGAAGGATTGGATACTTGGAGGATCGATCCTTCTTGGTAGCTCTGTCTTTCTAAATCTTCTCTTCATTTCAGCCCAGTTTCTCATAACGCACCGTAGGATTTCCAGGAAAAAGAAGATTCCATCACAACCATGGTACAGGGTGATCACAAGAGCTTTCTCTTACAAAGAGCTTGAGGAAGCAACCAATGGGTTTAGTGAGGAGGTCGGCAGGGGGGCTTCTGGTGTTGTTTACAAGGGGCACCTGCATGCTGAGTTTGGGACCAGCATTGCAGTCAAGAAGATTGATAGAGTCCCACGAGAGACAGAAAAGGAGTTCACCATGGAAGTTGAAACAATTGGGCATACACTACACAAGAACTTAGTCCAATTGCTGGGATTCTGCTACGAAGGAACTGAAAGGCTTCTGGTATATCCATTCATGGCCAATGGTTCTCTTACTAAGTTCCTCTTCAGCGGCATGAAGCCATCATGGGACCTCCGAGTTGATATTGCCCATGGTGTGGCAAGAGGACTGCTGTACTTGCATGAGGAGTGTGGCAAGCAGATCATACACTGTGACATAAAGCCCGAGAACATCCTTCTCGATGATAACTTTGTAGCAAAAATATCAGACTTTGGACTCGCAAAGCGGCTAAAATCTGAGCAGACACAAACTAGCACTGGCATCAGGGGCACTCGAGGATACTTTGCTCCTGAGTGGTTCAAGAACGTGGGTATATCTAGTAAAGTAGACGTCTACAGCTTTGGGGTGGTCCTACTGGAGATTGTATGCTGCAGGCGGAACGTGGACCTTAAGGCTGCCGACGAGGATCAAGTAATATTGACATATTGGGCATATAAATGCTACCGCTGCGGCCAGCTTGGCTTGTTGGTTGAAGGTGATGAGGAGGCCATGATTAATATGAAGATGGTGGAAAGATTCATGACAGTAGCACTTTGGTGCATCCAGGATGAACCAGCGATGCGTCCAACTATGTTTAAGGTGAACAAGATGCTCGATGGAGAGATAGATGCTCCCCAGCCTCCTCTTGGCACCCCAACCTTCATAAGTTCACTTCTGTAAGGTGCTGCCTCTTGATAAGTAGCTTGTACCAAGAATAAATAGTTGATAATCCAGTATGCACTCAAGGGCTATCACGGTCCATTGATATGTATTATTTCATTAGATAAAAGTAGGCTTGCAGTGTCTTATAAGACAGTTGCATGTCCATGTACGGACAGGTCTTTGCATTGTCAGTTAGATTCTACAGTCAGAATAATAGCTCCTCCTACTTAATTCAAGGAGTAAAGTTCATTACCGGTCCTTAATTTTTTTATGCTGTGTCATCCCGGTCCATAAACTTTTAAAATATGTCATCCCGATACTTAAACTTTCAAAGTGTGGTAATTTCTTTTGAAAGTCTATGGACCGGGATGACACAGCATAAAAAGTTCACTGCTACAACTACATAGGATATTGCCACACTTTAAAAATTTAAGGACCGAGATAACATACTTTAAAAATCTATGGACCGGAATGACACAGCATAAAAAGTTTAAGGACCGGTAATGGACTTTACTCTAATTCAAGGTACGTACAGTCAAAAGCGTAAAATTAACATATATTTGGTGTTGAGTGTAATTACGGAGTCGAACAATACTGTCACAGTGCCAACATAGGCAAAAGTACTGAAACGATCCAAACTAGTTACTTCTCCAGACAAGGAAAATGTTTGCAAAAATAATCAAATAACAGCACAAAGTGGACGAGGGAAATAAAAAACCAGCTGAGACGACAAGGTTCCCTAAAATGTTTGTGCAGATATGTTTGCCAATCGACAGATTGCAGAGTTTTTCCAATGATTCTAGCTAGCAACTAACTAGAATACTTCCACATCATTTATATAGTACACACTAAAAGCTAGCATTCTAAAGAACTATCTATAAGGATATCTATTTGATGCTTACATGCACACACAGAAAAGGATTATCATTTATAGAGGTTGTCTCGTTTTGCGTTATAGACTAGTGCTTAAGGAAGAGTTGGCTTGGTTTTTTTTGCATACTCTCTTTCCTCCACATAGGATATATGCTGATATGTACATGCATATAGCTAGCTGACTCAGGATATATGCTGATATATACATACATATAGCTAGCTGACTCAGACCATTGGAGATGCCCTTACTCCCAGCCAATAGCATCCTAATTCCTACTCCCATCATCATCATATATGGCACAGTGCAGCTAAAATCGGCACATTCTCCTTGGTTGGTTTCACAAGATTATAACACTTTTTTCGGGAGATACAATATTAATATACTGAACCACGATCCTATATGAACAATGCAATAGCACTACTGTTAGAATTAGAACCACGAACCTGAGATCTCAGCAGGCTCACCATCAATCCATCCGAAATGCAGGTGCCACCAGTCCAGCAGTAGGCAGTAGACACCCCCTGCCGACGCTCCCGCGTCACCGTCGGCACCACCCCCCGCGCCGCCCCACCCCAGCCTAGGGTCCCGATCGGCCAGCGCCGGCACCGCGGCCTCCCGCACCAGCACGGCACGCCCACGCCGAGTCGCGCGGCAGATTCACCTCCCGCATCGCCAATTTGCCACCGGAGGCGCCGCGGAGACCGCGTCCGTCACGGATATGGACGGATTAGGCGACGCTGTCGCCGGCGACCGGCCGGAGGCGGCTTGGAGTGATGCGACACGGAGGCGCGAAGCCGTCAGATCAAGTATCAACCATCGGGATGGATGGGATCCACCAATCGGGTTGGGAGGAGGCGGCGGGACGCTCCAACTGACAGGTGGGTCCGTGCCGCGCGCCGCCGAGTTTCGAGTCCGACTCGTGTTCGAGGTGTTCCCTTCTGGATCTTAGCTGGGCCGTCCAATCTGGATCGCGAATAAGATGTGCGATCAAGACTGGCCCATACACATGCCGGGTTCCCTCGTGGGCTGTGGCCAGCAAAGCATGTATATATTGCACTAAAGCCCAAGCGGATAGTGAGAACCGAGAACCCTTGGTACGTGCGGGTGTGTTACAATATCTCAGTACAATCTTGGCTTTTACTCATTAATTACAACTGATTAATCTGTGGTGTTATGCGGTGGTGCGGTACCGTATAGATGGACTACTTCAGAATGTATGAAGTATGAGGAATTATATTTTCTAGGGGGATAAATTATCGTGATCATAATGAAACAGTGTGATCAATTTGTGATATAAATGTGGTATATTATTAAGATAATATAAACATATGCCATTAAATTATGACTAATCGCGCATGTAACAACTAATTTCTTAGCAGTATCTTATTCGTCTTGCCGAGCGCGCATTTTATCTTCTTTAATTATTCATTTCCATCTCAAGTTGCAGGTCGGTTTTTTAAGTACAAGAAAGATGCATCTACTCAACACACACCATACTCAGGTACTCACACGTATGTGCACCCCCTACAGATGATTGGAATTTATCGGAGGCACACAAGGCCTCTCATATCACAGGCACGTGTTTTTCCATCGAACACACACATGTGTAAACTTTTTTAATTCGGTGAACACTAATACCAAGTCTAGAACTTAAAGCCTGGAGGGCTAGGTACACACTCGCACACCTAGCCATCTTCGTGCTTCTTTTTTTCATCTCAGTTTATTTCTCACATTCACGTAGAAATTATACTGCTTGTTATAAAATCCTCACAGAAATCTATGAAAACCTCGGATGGGTTTGGTAAGGCTTAAAGCCGACTTATGCTCGTACTGTCTACAGTAACTAACTTTTAAATGATGCGTTTTTTCAAGGCGAGATCAATAGGAAGATTATAGTAAAAGGTATATTGAGTTCAGATGTATCGACAAAAATCACATACGACTATTTTCCTGTATATCTCTCACAAATAATCATAATTCAAATATTTAAATCATAAACCATAAGTTACCAGCCAAAAAAATCCATTCCTCATGTTCAAAGGGGCCTTAGGATACAAACAGCAGAGCAACATCGTGCTCGGGTTCTCTGTCTTTCTTCTTCTTTTTTTCTATTTGACAATATGCGATGCCCCAGATGCACGCACACACTAGGCCCGTCGAGCTGGTGCAATTCGTGTCTGGCATATCCCGGCCGCCCGTATTCCTGACTGACGCTTCTAGATATCTGTTCCTGCGGCAACGTAACGTTACGCTTATTAAATCGAACGAACGAACGAACTAACGAACAAATGAATCTGGGAGGAGAAGAAATTCGAAATCCACCGTACGTACGTAGCGTTGCTGCCTGTGGCACGTACTGGTACGGATTCGAAATCCTAAATGCCAGCCATACATATCGCAATCCGCATTAACTGCGCGCCTCTGCCGGCCCCTAGGAAGATGGACACGCGCGTTTGTGCGTCCGTTAATCCTGTGCTTCCAGGCGCATTTCAAAACCCCATCTCCTTCGGTTCTTCCGCGAGATCGAGCTCAAGAGCAGAGCAGAGCAGAGGGGCAGAGGCAGAGACACTTCCTTCGTCAAGGTCGTCGGATCGATCGTGATGCACTCGTGCTTCCATGGCGGCGGCGGCAGGATCAAGTCCATCGGCATGATCAGGGACCTGGCCAAGAACGTACGTCCATTTCCATCCTTCTATCTGCGGTTCTAGGCGCATGCATATATATGTGCATCAGCGCGTGTGTGTCGTGTGTGCAGATGAAGGCCATGTCCCTCAAGGTGAAGGCGGGTGGTGGTGGGAGCTACGCGCGGCGGCGGCGGGGGAGGCCGGCGGAGGCAGAGGAGGACCTGCAGCTGCAGGACAAGGACATTGCTGCGGCGTCCGCGTCCGCGTCCGCCAAGATCGCGCCGGCGCAGACTCAGGAGGCCGACGGCGATCACGACCCGCCACCGGCTAGCAGCAGCGGTCATCATCCGCTCGAGGAGGAGCAAGGAGGGAAGAGGCAGGTGCACTGTGACAAGTGCTGCTCTCCTTTGGAAGACGGCGCCAAGGAGGAGGCGGTGGCCTTGCCGGCAGATCATACAACGGCAGAGGAAAGGGACCGGGAGTGGGTGGCAGAGCCGGAACCCGGGGTGCTGATGACGCTGGTGTCTCGCCCCGACGGCACCAACGCCCTCCGCAGTATACGGTTCAGGGAGGAGCTGTTCGACGGCCCCCGGGCGGCGCAGCGCTGGTGGGCGGACAACTACGACAGCATCGTCGAGCTCTACAGCGTCGTACAATCCGAGCGCTCACCCGAGGACGAGGAGGAGGAGGCGGAGGATTCGGCGCCCGTAACCCCATGCCAATCCGAGGACGACGACCACCGGCGGCAGCACGGATGCGATTCGGGATCCACTTTCTCCGGGCCGTCCAGCAGCAGCGGCGGTGGGTCGACCAGCACGTTGGGCTCCCCAATACTGGGCCTCGTCGTCACCACGCCCAACAGCGGCACAGTACAAAGGAAAAAAGAACTCGTGTTCATCAACCTACAAAAGTACTAACAAAGCAGTGGTTTTTTGCTGGCGAAGGTAACAAAGCATAAGTGATTACGACCTTTATATTGTTCTACTGTTTTTTATACTATTATTTTTTTCTATACTGTCTTTTACATATGGCTCTATTCAAAAGTGTTGTATTTTTTGGCTATGATTTTTAGCTAAAATGGCCCTGTAGTGGCTTTTAGCTTTTTCTAAGATGTTCAATTAAACAAAAATGAATAAAAACACACCGTAATATCTCTATGGATAATGCAAAGAAAAAACGGAAAAGAAGAAAAAATGGGGAAAGAAAAAAGTCACGTTAAGAAACCAACGCGTTTCAAATGGTTTTTGGTTTATGAAGCCAAAAATTATTTAGAACACACCTAGGGCCTGTTCGGCTGGCCTCCAGCCGGTCGGCTTTTCGCAGCCGCTATAGTACCTAACTTTTAAACAGAGTATTTTCTCAAGACGGGGTCTACAAGTTAAACGTAGTACACGTTAAAAGCCCAACATCTGTACCAATCAAAATTGTAAGTGAGTATCGATCTCTCCGTAATCTATACCGTAAACAACCAAAATTCAAAAATTTCAGCCAAAAGCCATAAGCCGTAGCCAAAAAGAACAGGCCCCTAGTCATTCTTTAGACCAAAGGCATCACCCAACTAAAAGCTAAAATATGATATATTTTTGAGGTGTCTAGACAAAACTTAAGTGATATTTTGTTTAAGAGTACTGAGATTTTTAAGTTTTTGGATTTAGATTCAATGGACCTCATTCTCTTCCTTAATTATGGGTCTGTTCTTTACGGCTTCTAAAAGCGGCTTTTGGCTTTTGCTACAGTACCTACCTTTCAAATGGAATATTATGTCAAGACAGGATCTACAAGTTAATTATAGTACATGTTAAAAATCCAACATCTGTATCAACTAAAATTACAAGCAAGTATTTCTCTCTCCGTAATCTCTGTTGCAAACAGCCAAAAGCCATAAACCGCAGCCATATCAAACAGGCCCTATATAAACTATCTCACCTCATTTCACCCCCAAACCCTCCCCCATCTACCCCATCGCCATCCTACTCGCCGCTTCCCCCATTGCCTCGCCAGCGTCACCTCTGACGTTAGTGAGCCCCATCGGCGTCTATCTCTTCCGTCGTTCCCTCCCTAGCCACTTGCATCCCCTTCCTAACCCGCACCCCCACCCCACCGGCATGCCACCGTCTCTCTACCATGCCATCGTCGTCCCCAGCACCACCACGGCCCACCGACGAGCCCTACCGGCCACCGCTTTCGCCTCTCAACACAACTATCAGCGCCGAGGGCGTCGTTGGCACTGCCTGCCGCCTGTTTCGTTGGTGCACATCCCCACCCAACCCAACTCGACACTATGTCTAAGCATTCCTCAACCGACGGCATCGACAGTCCACCGACGCCTCACCGCCCTACCACTAGTGTGACACCGCCCCTAGCCTCCTATATTCGGAGAGGCTCCGATGAACCTAACCCTAATTTGCTGGCGCCACCACTAGAGCTCTCGCAGGAGCCGAAGAAGGAGGTGGAGTACAAATCTTGAGGCAAAATCATATGGTGAGAAATTCGAATGCTCAATCCTAAAAAACAATCGAGTATTGATTAGCTTTTTTTTTTGCCGGGGAGGCCAGCATACAGTAGAGCTTTGCGCAAAATACAAACTTGTTTGCCAAACCGCAGGACAACTCACAGCTTTAACTCGTACCAGCATACCTCTAACATAGTAAGAGCAAGTCTTATAATACAGCCTTCAGCTGGCTGTATGGATACTTACAGCTCACTTATCAGCCTACTCATATAGTAGTTACAGCCAGCTGAAGGCTGTATGACCTACCCCTTCCTCTCACAAAGTTTCTTGGTTCTTGTGCTTCAGCTGGCTGTAAGCTTACAGCCCACCTCTCTTCTCTCTCCTCCTCTCTCTCCTCCATCTCAGCATACAGCCAGCTTACAGCCTCTTATAATACTTGCTCTAACCACGACAGCTACAAACCTGGCTCCAAAACCAAAAAAAAAAAAGCAACCTAGATGACTTACTGAAAAAACAGAGCCGGACACAAGCTTCAACCAATATCTTCCACTGCTGCATCAACGAAAAGGGTTCTGTGAGCTACAAAGGTTGGGTAAGCACAGCGACGTTCTTGGAACACCTTGTCATTTCGCGTCAGCCATAAGGGCCACGCGACAGCTGCAAAAAAAATCATCAGTAACAACATGTTGCGACTGATATCCTCCAAGCCACAAACGTTGTGTAAGGAAATCATCTGTAGATGAAGGAATTATGTTCCACTCCAGGCCATATGCTCTGAACACACACCGCACAAAACGAGCAAGCGGCCAGGTGAACAAGATAGGAAACAGTGTTTTCCACTGACCCACGACTCTTCTCTAAGCAACTTCATCCGAGCAAGCAAGCACTGCCCCCTCGGCCGCTCGTTTGGTCTTTGTTTGCGACCATGCCAGGTCTTCCCCGCGTCAATGCCATTGTGATCGCGCCCGACCAATGAGTACTTCCCATGAAACATTACAGCAACGGCAAGGCATCCAACTTGCATAGTTGCTGATTTCTTTTTAAAAAATATTTATTTTATATTAATATTACATAAATATACCATCATTTAAAAAATTACAAAAACTCTACTGTTGCTATTTCAATTGACGACTGTCCTACATGGAGTTCTGCATAGTAGCACGCATAACTCTGTCGCCAATTCGATTGGCGACAGTCCTATAGTAGTGTTGCCAATTCAATATGAAAAAGAAGGTGGCATAGTGATGTCTTTCCTAACTGAAAAGGCTATAGGCTCACTTGTCGCGATATGTATTATTACTATTACCCCTTTATCGCACTGCTGAGAAAGGGGCTATCTTGTACTCATAGGAGAAATCATGTAGTACGGCCAAGCGTGGTTCTGAGCCTGCTGTCTCCAACCCTCGAGATCAGAGAGGTCAAATCATCGTGAACCTCCCTCACGAGATCATTCTGTGTGGTAAAGAAAACACGATGGAATCTATGCGACCATAAATAGTAGAATATAATTAATTGTATGTTGCTAATCGAGTGATGGATGACGGAGCCCGACCGAGTGGAGTAGGTGTCAACCGTGCTAGCAAAGTGCCTTATCATAGGGGGCGTGCTCCATGTTGACATCCTCCAATGCAAGTGCCCATAGTCGGACATATGACTCCATGCGATGGGCCCAACCTACACGTCCTGTGACATATTTTTGAGAGGGAGATATTATCTACATTCTGTAAGTAACTAAGTATATAACCATTCACACAGAAATGTAATCATGCAAAGAACAGTAATTGATTCTACACACAGTAAGTGTGACTGTACGTTGGGAAACAACAATATGATTATACACAGAGAACTTGTGGACCCGTTCATATTAGTTTTTGGCTTTTACTTATAAATAGTAACAGTTTGTAGAGAAGCTTGTAGAGGAAGAGACACTCACGTGCGAGTTTGGCTAATATAAATGAAGTCACTGCAGTGTATACTACAATCGACTAATAGACCCTGCCTTGAAAAGACATTCTATTTGAAAGCTAGATACTGTAGAAAATATATTTACTGTAGAAAAACATCTTTTAGAAGTCAATATGAACAGGGCTTAGAAAACATAAACCGACAAAACTGCATGTAGCCCTTTTTCAACATCTATGAATCATTAGGTAGACATTAGTAGTCACTACTTGTCACCACAACAAAAGTTCTGTTGGGTCCAAGAGTATGTCATTCCATCCATCTGTTCTAACACTGCATAATATTTTGAAATGATTTCCTTGCCAAATTGCCATATAATAGAACCATTCTAACCTTTGCAAATATAAACACTTCCATTGACCCATCCAGTTAAGAACTACTTGTGCAAGTCACAACCATATCCCCTTCATCGAGGAAGTCCAAATGAACACCATAATCATTTTCTGCTTCCAACCTTATCTCAGAAGATAGATCCATCTCTCCTAGGGATTCAAGACCTTTGATCAATGTTCTGTATGTTATCCTGTCAGGTTCACTGTCCCATAGCTTCATTAGACGGAAGCAGTCCATTGTTAATTGCGTGAACTCAGCATCTAGGAGTGCCTTCAGAAGCAGATTGAAACCATCATTGTCAGGTTCTAACTGTTCCCTCTTCAAATATGAACAGGCTTTGCAAACCTCGGACCGCAAACCTTTGCTGGCAAGCACTGTAACAAGATCAACATACCACAACAGCCTAGGCTTGTACCAGTGCTCCTTCCGAATCTCCTCAAAGACCTATTAGAAACGACAACATCGAGAGGCATCTCAGTGTGCATTTCTCAGTTCTGGACAAGAAGTTTCTGCTTGCCAGCACCATCTAGTAATCCTAAATGCAGATAAGAATACAGTAAAAACTAAATCAATAGCGAGCAAATTGCCATGTAAATTCCCAACAAAGCCATTTACACAACATAATGGTTAAAGAGCAACAACAACGAAGTAGATCGTGGTAACCCAGTGTACTGCCAATAGATTATATTTATTCATGCAAATTATACACATACATCATTCTTAATTTAGATATGTTAGGATAAACTTGCTATTTAAGATTCTTCTTGCAGAATGACACAAGGAACCATATCCACATTCAACAGTTCACGGATTCATATCTCCTGCTATGCTTAAGAAATGGATCCATGGCACAACGGCTGCATCCGTCACATGAAAAATTATTGGCTTGAATCAAAGCGGGCAAGAATTTAGACAACTGTGACTCGCAAGGGACCTGAGTAACACATCATACTATTTCCGAAGGATGGCAGGGGATCTAAACCCAGAGTTCCTTAATACCGTAGGTTTTGTCTAGTGATAAATTGGTGGATCAGACTAGAAATACAACATATCCACCCTAATGCCCAGGAAGGTTCATAAACAGAAATAGTGAGTGCGCATCAGGGATAGTGCAAAAATGTGTAAATATTTTAGTTGAATTATTGATATTCTCAAAATTGGTTATCTCCTTGAAGTTTCTCGCTTTCTCTCATAAAGATACGCTTAACTTTTAGTCTTTTACCAATTGGGGCACAACATAAGCTCATGAAAGAGTTAGGCATGGTTCAACGCCGTGATCGAAATTCGCAACTTTGGACAATTGATACCATTATGGGCCATTCGTAGGCAATTAATTCACACAATTATACATGAAATTTTCCTAGCCAACGCCCAAACCCACTAGCAATGGCAACCCAATCCACACTGCTCTCGGTAATGCACACATAAAAAAAAGTGTATACCTGGAGTGCCAGGAGGGCCTCGCCCTGCGCCGCGAGCTCGCGGAAGACGGCGACCATGTCGGCCTTCAGGAGCCGCCGCAGCTTGGGCTCCACGGCGACGGCGGGGGCGCCCCGGAGGGCGGCGCGCTTGAGGGACTGGACGGCCTGGATTGCCTCGGTGCTGAGGTAGCGCCCGCGCTGCGTCGGCTTCCGGTTCTTGCTCCGGTCCCGCATCGTGATGGCGGCGGCGGTGCTCCGGCGAGCGGCGGTAGGGGTTAGGCGGAGTGGTGAGAAGGCCACCGATGAGGAGAGCATCGTTAGTTGTGTCGTAGCCAGAAATTTGGGAGACCCGGGGCAGGCACGACGCGCCTCGACGTCACATAGTCGTAGAAGAGACTGGGACATTGGGATTTGAGGCCTCGGAGTTGAGATTGAGAGGCAAGCCTGGCCGCGATCCGCACGAAGTCACCGCGCCCGGCGGACGCACGAAGTCGCCGCTCGCTGCGCCCACGCGCCGCGCGTCCTTGGCTGCACACCCGCGCAGCGCGTGGTGCTCCTTCTGGCCGGTTCTTCGTCGCCGCGCCGCCGCACCAAGTCGCCGATCTTCTCTCGCTCGGTTGCTCAGCTCGTGTGTGGTGTGGCAGCGCCGGCTCGTTCGCTCGTGTGACACCTCCACAGACTATCATGGGCCGTTGTGGGGCCTTGCCACTTCAGTTTGCAGCCCATGCCACCACAGCCGTAAAATTTTTGCTTTTTAGCCCAAAATTTAAAAGTTTTTTACATATGGACCCCTGGAGAAAAGATTTGCAAAAATGGACCCTTTTCTCGGCGCCACAGAATATGGCGCCCAGGGTACATGTCACGGCGCCATATGCTTTAGCGCCGTGTATTGACACGTCGGAGCCAGGGTGGCATAGCTCGGCGCCGCAGCACATGACACCGTGAAGTGCACATACGGCGCTGCATTCCGTAGCGCCGTGTACTGACTTAGCCAGTCAAAAATGGTCGCCGTGCCTGCAAGTCCCCCTATCTCGGCGCCAAACTTTCACGCGCCGTACATAGCTTACACGGCGCCATACCCTTTGCCGTCGAGATGTGTATATACGACGCCAGACTGTTTGGCGCCTCTTTTGGCGCCAAACAATCGGGCGCCGTATATACACATCTCGGCGCCAAAGGGTATGGCGTCGTGTAAGCTACACCTGACAAAAAAAACAGCAAAACAACAAACTTTTCTGTAAAACATGCACATACGTACATGCACACATGAAACATCTGAAAACGTAAATAACAACATCGTTATCAATAAGTCTCAAAATACCACATAACTGTATAAAGTCTCAAAATATCACATAAGTCTGAAAATATTGCATGTCTATAGAAAAAGTCTGAAAACATCACTGCCTCTTGGCCTTCCCCTTGCCCTTGGCTAGAGCATCACTCCCTGGAGTATACGTGCTCGGGGGACGAGCCGAACGACGAGGCCGCTGCGAAGCCTGAGTAGACGGTGCGTCAGGCATCTGCGACATCCCAATCTCGTCGTGGCTAGATGCCTCCTCGTCCTCGTGCTCCTCGTCGACGTCGTCACCCTGCTCCGACTCGTCGTCGTCGTCGTCGTCATCGCCCTGACTAAAAGTCGGAGTGCGTGACGAGCTCCTCGTGGACTGGCGCGTGCCGACGTGTGACGACGAGGCTGCAGCGGCACCCGAGCGCTGGGAGGCCGCCGGTGGTGCGACGTCCGTGCGTGCGCGGCAACCACACCGACCTGCCGCCCGACTGAGGCGACGTCGAAGTCTCTGCAAGTAATGATATGTCATAATTGCATACATGCTGAATCGATCTAACCTAACTAATTATCTTCGTACCTGTAGGAAGTCACTCAGGGGGTGGCTCTCGCTGTCCAGGTGGCCGAGAACCTCGTCGATCTCACACACCGAGGTTTGGAGAGAAGTCCCCTAAATAAATAAATAAACATAAGTGCGAGATAAACGTGTGGAACCAAAGTATTGCAAATATCATGCTTTCCGTACTACTCGATCGAGAATCGGAGCGGCCTCGACCACTGTGCCCTCCCTCGCACGCCTGTCGTATGCAGTGTCCTCGTCCTCGGACGAAGCGAGGTCCGCGTAGTCGACATCGGTCCACTGCTGCCTCAGCCTGTAGCGCGTGGCAGTGTGGTACCAGGACAAGTAATCCTGGAAGCTGGCGTTACTGTGGGGGGTACTGTCCGGCTCGCAGTTCTCCTCCATCTTCCTCCACCACTGCACGTACTGTCGGTGGTGATCAGCGAAGCCCGTCACCTTTCGTTGGCGGACCCTGTTGAACCTGTACATATAGCAGATGTCAACAATAGTTGTTAGTACGAACCAAAAGAATTTTAAATTGTTACTTACTTGTGCAACTCAACAGAAGTCGACATCTCATCTAGGGGGAAGAACTGCACGAGGCCGAACTGCCGCGCAACTCTGTGGGGGAGGTGAATCTCCACGGCATAGAAGCAGATCAGCGGAGACCTCATCCTCCAAATATGGGAGTCCCTACGGCACATGGTGCTGAGCGGTAGCGCTAGAACCTGTGGCTCCAAGTAAGGCTCCCAGGACACCTAGTAAGCGAACACACGATTAGCCATGTACAAAAATCAAGAACTGTAGGAAAAATAAATTTCTTACCATCGTGGGAGACAAAGTGTCAAACTCGTTGCTGAAATCCACGTACGCCCGCTGAGTAGTCGCGAACGGGACTGACACTGTATCCCACAGGTACGCAACAGTGGGGCCGAGGTCATCCACACCCAGTGGATGCCAAGGCTGCGCCTGGAACACTCGAGGGCGCCCCACTGGAATGCGTGTCCACATCCACACCTAGCAAGCGAACATACGGGCAGACACACGATTAGCCATGCACAAAAACAAAGAACTGTAGGAAAAATAAATGCATTACCACACCTGCAGAGCACGACGCCAAGGTTGTTAGCGCCGTATGTGCACTTCACGGCGCCATGTTCTGCGGCGCCGAGCTATGCCACCCTGGCTCCGACGTGTCAATACACGGCGCTAAAGCATATGGCGCCGTGACATGTACCCTTGGCGCCATATTTTGTGTCGCCGAGAAAAGGGTCCATTTTTGCAAATCTTTTCTCCAGGGGTCCATATGTAAAAAACTTTTAAATTTTGGGCTAAAAAGCAAAAATTTTACGTGTCCATCGTCTTCCTCCCATCCCCATTCCTCCGAGCTCGGAGCTCCTGACCTCCCATGGCGGACGGCCGGGGCAAGCGAGGAGGTACCTCCGGGCAGCCCGAGGAAGCTGCCCCGGCATGCCCCCTGCTGCCTCAGCCAATTTCTGCAAGTCTGCTTCTGCGACGGCGTTGGGGTCGCCGTAGTTTTGGATGGGTCCTCGTTCCGTTCAGTAGTCTTAGAGCATCTCCAAGAGATGCCCAATAAATTCACACCCTAAATCTCTTTTTACAGATCCTAATCACGATATAAGGTCCCAAAATAATCATTCCCTCCAACAGATACCCTAAACCAGAAAAACAGTATTGGGAGCCTAGATCATCCTCTATAAGTAGAGAGCGAGAGCCCATTTTTTGGGTGTGTTCTATTTTTGGGAGTCTATTTGGGAATCTGTTGGAGCTACTTTTTACCCTTCAACTCTAAAATTTAAATATTAAGAGCCATATAGAGTATCTCTTGGAGATGCTCAGAGCAACTCCAGCAGAGCCCCTACTTGAGTCCTCATCCTACTTTTGAGGGTCGAGGAGCAAAAAACTCACTCCAGCAGGGCCCCTACTTGAGCCCTCAAAAGTAGGGGGCCCTCAAATCTCCCCTCGAGCCCTCATTCCTGGGGGTCTGGAGGGAGCCCCTACTTTTGAGGGCTCAAGTAGAGACCCTGCTGGAGCGAGTTTTTTGCCCCTCAGCCCTCAAAAGTAGGATGAGGATGAGGGTGGGTCCTATGTGTCATTCCCTCTAAGAATGAATTTGAGGATCCTGTTTTGAGGGCTCCTGCTGGAGTGTAGCCCAAAAAACAGAGTTCTCAAAAGTAGTGAGAGCCCTTAAATAAAAAGTAGGGGCCTTGTTTTGAGGGCTACTGCTCGAGTTGCTCTACGGCCAAGGGAGAACGACATTTCTGTGATAAACTGACGATTTTTCATCAGGTTGACTGAAACATATACTTATGAGTTTGCGTAATTTCATACTTTTTTCCAATTTAAGATGCTATTGTATAACCTACATTTCTTATGAAATAGTGTGTATGGACTAGTATAATTAACCGTGTAAACTCTTAAGCAATGTGCTTAATTGCAAGTTTACCGGCTGCATCATACTTTCACTGTCTTGCATTCTCTAGAGAGAGAAGGTTTCCATTTCCTTGTATAAACCCTCAAGATCAAAGTTTGCAATCTGCATGTTTTGCAAGTCGTACAAGATTTTAGTGCCGCTCGGTTAGGCTGAAATAAGTTAATGTATAATTGAAATTACACTATAACTGACTGAAATAACACTGTAATTAATAGCGACTTATTTGATATAACTAAATTTTAAAAAATTTAAAAATAAAAAATATGTTAGCTCATCACAAATAATACAAACGAATACAAAAAAACCGGTAAAAAAGTTTAAAAAGCTAAAAAGTCAAAAAAAAAGATACATTTAGAAATAATAAAAAATAAATTAAAATCTAAAAGTCCAAATCGAAAAGAACGGAACCTTTATTGATTGAAATCGATGACAATTCACAGCCTCACGGCCACAGGGCTCAACAGTCAACATTCTTCTTTATGGACGCTAACTGAACGGCTCAACAATACTCGTCTATTGACAGCTCCCAATTCCCAGTCCCATGCCCACCATGTGGCCACGTCACGCCGCCATCCGCGCAAGCGCCTCGCCGGTGGACAGCCGGAGCCTCCGGTAGATGTCGTAGTTGAACGCCTCGAACCGGCGCGGGTGCTCCGCGTCCACGAACGCCTCCGGCGCGCACACCCTGTCGTCCTTGGGCGCGAGCTGGAACACGGCGATCGAGACGCGCGGCACCGCCGCCACGCACTGCACCCGGTGCCTCACGTTGAGCAGCCTTCCGTTGCTCCACGCCTGATACGGGATCGATGAGAGCACTGGACCAGTGGACTGAATGAATTTGCCAAGAATTCCTCAGAAATGCATGATGATACCGTGCCGCCGTCGCCGATGTTGACGAGGAACGAACCGGGGAGGGGGTCCACGGGGACAAACTCGCCGGGGGCGGGGTCCAGCACCTCGAGGCCGCCGACGCACTCGTCCTCCTGGAGCACGGTGAGGAAACCGGAGCCGGTGTGGATCTGCACGCCGGGGGAGCCGCAAAATTTTTGGTTTTTAGCTCAAAATTTGAAAGTGTTTTACATATGGACCTCTGGAGAAAAGATTTGTAAAAATAGACCATTATCATAGCGCCAAATTACATGACGCCCACGGTACACAGCACAACGTCATATGCTTTGGCGCCAACAGTGGCCACGTAGGATCCACGGTGGCACAGTTCGGCGCCAAAGCACATGGTGCCGTGTTGTGCACCAACGGCGCTAACGGCCGTGGCGCCGTGCTCTGGGACTTAGCCTAAAATAGTTTTGGTGCAGGGCCACATACACGGCGCCAAACACTCTGGCGCCGTATGTGCCTCATGCGGCGTCAGACGCTTTGGCGCCGAGGCCTGTATATACGGCGTAAGCAGATTTGGCGTCGTGCTTGCTACACTAGAAAAAACAGCAAGCTTTGCTGTTTTTTTGCAAAACATATGCACATACATATACAAAACAGCAAACATATACATTCACATATAAAACATCTGAAAACGTAAATGACAACATCGCATAATTATCAATAGTCTCAAAATATTACATAACATCACATAAGTATCAAAAGTCTCAAAATATCACATAACCGTCAAAAGTCTGAAAACATCAATAAGTCACTGCCTCTTGGCCTTTCCCTTGCCCTTGGCCAGGGCATCAGACCCTGGAGTGTACGTGCTCGGGGGATGAGCCGAACGACAAGGCCGCTGCGAAGCCTGAGTAGATGGTGCGTCGGGCATCTGCGACATCCCAATCTCGTCGTGGGTAGATGCCTCCTCATCCTCGTGCTCGTCCTCGTCCTCGTGCTTGTCCTCCTCGTCATCCTGCTCCGCCTCGTCGTCGTCGTCGTCATCGCTCTGACTGAAAGTCGGAGTGCGTGACGAGCTCCTCGTGGACTGGCGTCTGCCGGCGTGTGATGACGAGGCTGCAGCCGCTGAGGCACCCGACCGCTGGGAGGCCGTCGGTATGATCACATCCGAGCGTGCGCAGCAACCACAACGACCTGCCGCCCGACTGAGCTGACGTCGAAGTCTCTGCAAGTAATGATATGTCATAATTGTATACATGCTGAATGGATCTAACTTAACGAAATATCTTCGTACCTGCAGGAAGTCCCTCAGGGGGTGGCTCTCGCTGTCCAGGTGGCTGAGAACCTCGTCGATCTCACGCACCGAGGTTTGGAGAGAAGTCCCCTAAAAAAATAAGTAAACATAAGTGCGAGATAAACGTATGGAACGAAAGTATTGCAAATGTCATGCTTTCCGTACCACTCGATCGAGAATCGGAGCGGCCTCGACCACTGTGCCCTCCCTCGCACGCCTGTCGTACGCAGTGTCCTCGTCCTCGGACGAAGCGAGGTCTGCGTAGTCGACATCGGTCCACTGCTACCTCAGCCTGTAGCGGGTGGCAGTGTGGTACCATGACAAGTAATCATAGAAGCTGGCATTGTTGTGGGGGTATTGTCCCGCTCGCAGTTCTCCTCCATCCTCCTCCACCACTCGACGTACTCTCGGTGGTGATGAGCGAAGTCCGTCACCTTTCGTTGGCGGACCCTGTCGAACCTGTACGTATAGCAGATGTCAACAATAGGTGTTAGAGTACGAACCAACAAAATTTTAAATAAAGCAAAAATTGTAACTTACTTGTGCAACTGAACAGAAGTCGACACCTCCTGGGGGGTAGAACTGCACGAGGCCAAACTGCCGCGCAACTCTGTGGGAGAGGTGAATCTCTACGGCGTAGAAGCAAATCAGCGGACACCTCATCCTCCAAAGATGGTAGTCCCTGCGGCACATGGTGCTGAGCGGTAGAGCTGCAACCTGTGGCTCGGAGTAAGGCTCCCACGAGACCTAGCAAGCAAACATACGGGCAAACACACGATTAGCCATATACAAAAATCAAGAACTGTAAGAAAAATAAATGCATTACCAATTTCTTACCATCGTGGGAGACAAGGTGTCCAGCTCGTTGCTGAAATCCACGTACACCCGCTCTGTGGTCGCGAACGGGACTGAGACGCTATCCCACAGGTACGCCACTGTGGGGCCGAGGTCATCCTGTGCATTCAAAAATACGTTAATGATAAAAATAACAAAAAAAACCGTAAAAACATATGTATTTCCAAATATTCATCAATCTCGCTCAAATGAAACCCTAAAAACATATGTATTTGTAAATCAAACCCTAAATCTAAACTTTCATCAATCTCGCTCAAACCAAACCCTAAACACATATGTATTTCTAAATCAAACCCTACAAATATATGTATTTCTAAATCAAACCCTAAAAACATATGTTTTTCTAAATCAAACCCTAAAAACATATGTATTTCTAAAATAGACCCTAAAAACATATGTATTTCTAAAATGGACCCTAAAAACATATGTATTTCTAAACATTCGTCAATCTCGCTCAAACCAAACCCTAAAAACATGTGTATTTGTAAATCAAACCCTAAATCTAAACTTTCATCAATCTCGCTCAAATCAAACCCTAAAAACATATGTAGTTCTAAATTAAACCCTAAAAACATATGTATTTCTAAATCAAACCCTAAAAACATATGTATTTCTAAAATGGACCCTAAAAACATATATATTTCTAAAATGGACCCTAAAACATATGTATTTCTAAACATTCATCAATCTCGCTCAAATCAAACCCTAAAAACATGTGTATTTCTAAATCAAACCCTAAATCTAAACTTTCATCAATCTCGCTCAAATCAAACCCTAAAAACATATGTATTTCTAAATCAAATCCTAAAAACATATGTATTTCTAAAAATCAAACCCTAAAAACGAATCTATACACATTACTACTCTTACATTACGCATATATATTGAAAATCCAACCTAAAACCGAGCCAAATTGAACTAATTTCATCTAGGGTTTCAAATCTTCCCACACGAAATGTACCTCAAATAATCCATATTTATTGCAAAAAAATCAAGGGAAAGGAGGGGTTTCACCTTGCTTACTCGATTTGGAAGCAAAATCGCGAGAAAAACGGATGGATTTGAGTAGATTTTGAGGGGGAAGAGAGTGGCGTTGGCAGCGGCGGTTGCTCTCGGCTCGGGCTGAACAGAGTGAGGGGGTGGGGGCTGGGCGGCCGCGCTCGGGCTTAAGTCCCAGAGCACGGCGCCACGGCCGTTAGCGTCGTTTGTGCACAGCACGGCGCCACGTGCTTTGGCACCGAGCTGTGCCACCGTGGATCCTACGTGGCCACGCTTGGCGCCAAAGCATATGGCACCGTGCTGTGTACCGTGGACGCCATGTAATTTGGCGCCGTGGTAAGGGTCTATTTTTGCAAATCTTTTCCCCAGGGGTCCATATGTAAAAAAAACTTTCAAAATTTGGGCTAAAAAGCAAAAAATTTACGGGGGAGCCCACGACGTCCTGCGTGTAGCTGTGTCTGTTCATGCGGAACTAGCACGACCAGTCCTAGAACGAGTGGCCCCGCAGACCCAGGCTCGAGGCCACCCTGCCGGCGACGTCGACGATCAGCTCGTACATCCTCTTGGCGTAGCTCTTGACGGTCTCCCTGCGCCAGATTGTTGTGTTTCTTCAAGGTGGTGATCGGTTCGGCTTAAAAGCTCATGGCTTATGACTGAAAACACTGCAGCTGGCTGAAAAAACACTGTAGCTGACAGAGGCTTATTTAGCATAATTAAATTTAAAAAAATATAAAAATATTAAAAAAATATGTTAGCCCATTACGTATAATACAAACAAATACGGGAAAAAAAGAACCGGCAAAAAAACTCAACAAAAAGCCAAAAGTTCAGAAAAAGACGAAATTTATTAATAGTGAAAAATAAGCCAGAAGCCAGAAGCCGAAACCGAATTGATCAGGAAATCTACTTGTTCAGCGACATGATGGCATGCATCCAGATCGGATGTAATCCCTGAATAGACAACTGCCATTACTCTCAAGTCGGTTTCAGTACGCTGGTACGATCTTGGCTCGTATTAGAAACAATGAAAATGTTGGGATTGTTCAGACTAATGGTATTATAGTCAAAATTTTTTAAAATTTGGTCTTAAAATATTTGTTTTTGTAAATCTAGCCTCCTTCCATATCACCTACCAGGTTTGATAAGATCTGTCGAACTACTATAGCGAGGCAGATCTTCGACCTGCCGAACAACTGTGGCTTGGCAGCGAGCAGCAGTGTGGCATGTCTTAATTAATGATTAACTTAATCATAATTAGTATTAATTAATCGTTATATTATATGATTCGTGCTAATTGAGCATGATTAGCACTAATTAAGGGCTGTTGCACCAATCGGCTTCCTGTGACTAGCAGAGCTCGGTAGGTATTTGCCAAATTCAAGAAAAAGACTAGATTTGTAAAAAAAATAAAGATCGTATGACCAAATTTGAAAAAAAAGTTACGGTGCCATATGTGAACAATTTGTCACTTTGCTCCCCAAAAAAATCCTATAGGACTGCTCTATTTTCTATCAAATTGAACACAATTCAAATTATGACTCGGGGCATCGCTAATCTTGAAGCACCCATCCAATTAACTACCCATCAACCCATGAATTCCAACAGCCCATCCCACTCATTCCCAATTCCTAGGTCAGAACATATCGTGGAATTCCTGAAACCCGCCCCTCGTATCCCCCACCTCCTCTGTCACCTATGCCACTCGCGGCGGTCACACCGTTGTCCCTCGTCTTCCCCACGCCACCTCCACTGTCTCCCACACCAACGTTGTCCCCCGTGCCATCGCCCATGCCATCATCCAAAGCCTTCCTCATAGGCTGCAGTAGCACCACCACCGTCTCCACGAATCCGTCCTCTATATCTTCAGGCCAGGTTCGTGCTGGAGGGGTGAAAACAGATCGGATAGTATTTAAATTATATTCGTATCCATTTTTTCTTGGATTTAAATACAAATACGGACTAGACAAATATCAGATACAAATTTGAATCAGATTATACTCACAATCGGATCGAATTCAACTATTGTTTTGATTCCAATAATTATTCTTGGCCACTCCTATTTAAAACATGACACCGAATTGTTTTAATATTTTAAATTAATAAATAGTTGACTCTAACCTGTAATTGCGCATTAAATATTGACAACAACAAATAAATCGTTCATCTCACGTATTTGTATAATACAATTTCTAAGGACAGCTTCATATCCTATGGCACAATAAAGTTTAGCAAATTGACACCGATTTTATAGTGACATTTATACCTCTTTTCTCTATTTTATCACATAATCATCAATCATTGGTGTCATTTTGTCACTAATTCTAGATATATTACAAATAAATTGGTTATAAACATATTAAATTAATCTAAAAAGAGCATAAAAAAGTTTTATTGGGGATGTGCCAAAATTTTATATATATATATATATATATATATATATATATATATATATATATATATATATATATATATATATATATATATATATATATATATATATATATATATATATATATAATACCAAATTAAAGTCCACCATAATGACGGATTCGTCGAGATAATCAAAATGCGTATATAGTATACCCAATTTAGAGGTCAAATGCAAAAGATACGTATTAGCTAGTTGCTGCTATTATATTTGCCAAATCCGGATATTATCTAGATATCTGAATCCAGATCTTATTCGGATATCTGGTTCCGAATTCACATCAGACCATACCGGATTTGCAACCGACATCTAGGACTTCGCTAGTTCAATATATGAATTCAAATATGTTTTCTATTTGGATTCAGTAGCCGAATAATCCGATCAAATCTGGATCTATTTTCACCCTTACGTGCTGCTCCCTTCCACGCCCGCTGAGCTTGTCCATTCCACTGATTTTATTTTTTTCGTTTGAAAATAGCAGCATAGGGATCTCTCTCGGAATTGGGTGTGATCTGCAGGTGAGGAATTGATTCATGTGGGCTTAAAAGAGCAATTGCTAAGTTCATTTCAGGTATAGATGTACAAATTGTATTCGGGCCAATACACGATCATCCCTCACTAATCCAAATCCCTGACACTACACCTACAGAAACAGAGGCGTGTTAGTAGAGTGGCCCCATCTTAACCTAGTCGGTCCATTGTACCAGAAGATCTAATAATCGTAAGACCATATGGCTGGCCCAAAAAGACTGTCACAAGAGAAAAAACGGTATTGTTCCTATAATTGTAGATTAAGATAAAAGTATTTATGTAACAAGTCTCCTCATAGCTATAAATATATGTCTTACGGTGTCATGGAGAGTAGGAGTTTTTATTCACACAAATCTAGGTAGTATAAACTTCTATCCCCTATCTTTATAGTTTGTAAGGCTCCGGATAGCCCCTTTATAATATCTCTATAGCCCGATTGTTCATTGCTTAGTCTGTAACCATAACAACATGTGCAAGCAATGGTCAACATTTTCTTCCTCCCAGATTACATTTATTCCTTCGGTTGGTTGTTTATAACAAAGTATTAACCAGAGATAACCTTAGTAAGAGATAGTATGTTCCACATACGTAGAGAGGTGTAGAGGCCGGAATAAACTCAACCTTGGCTGGTGAGCTGCGAGGTAAAAGGCAGAAGCTCAAAACATCTGATGGTCTGTGATGGTCTGGGAAGCTATGGCAACATCTGGAATGTAATAGGATAGATAAAAGAAGTTGTTGATCCTAGCTCTTGGTAGTGAAATGGGATTTAATAGGCGCGATGAGGCCGTGATCCATTGAGACTTAAACATATGCTGTAATGTCTTGAATTGCCGAACCGTGGGCAGCTAATCATGTTTTTTGGATGAACTTCAGTTGTAATGAACCAGTGTTTCAGTGTTTCAATTGTGAATTGTAATTAACTAAATTGATGAAGCTCTGGTCTTGTATCAGCTTCTGTTTTTGAATGTATGACATGATTTTTCACATATTTTTGGCCAAATTGATAACCTGAAACTGCATAACATTACACTGTGCAAGATTTTCGAAACCTGACACTGCAAGGGATTGATGCAGCGGCCAACACTTAGCAGCCGAGCAGCAGCAATCTGATGCTGTTCATTTTCTTAGCATACAATCTGTCGATACTTTAGTATCGATCATATGTATGATTTCTTGGATTCAGAAGATCTCTTGCTACGACCTGGCTACGACCACACAGGGTAAAGACACAGAGATTTTTATACAGGTTCGGACCTTCTCCTGAGAGAATAATAATCCTACTCCTGTGTAGCTATTGCTCAATGAACTAGTTACAACTAGAAAAGTAATGTGAAATGTCTTGCTCTACTTTGGTCTCGCCCCAGTCTTTCTGGTTATATCACCCTCTGTCCTTCTTCTCCCTAACGTCCACCTTTATATAGCCTGCGAAGCAGCGATAGTTGTTCCATGTCAAGAAATGCATTGACGCTTCGGGTGATAACCATCCAATAGAAGTTATTGTCAGAGAGACGTGGTATCTCACTCGTCGTGTGGTTATTATCAGAGAGAAGTTATGCACAGTTACTCCAGAGAATGAGCACACATTCTAACAACCTTGTTAGACAAACCCACTATATGGTAGGTTATCATGGATAAGCTAGTCGGAGATAAGCTAGTCGCAGGAGAGTCTACGACCACAGGGTGTCGTAGGATAACTTATGACACGTCATCCTTGCAGAAGAACTTACGATCATAAGATGGTCGTGGATGGATTTACAACTATAAAGTGGTCATAAAAGGACTTACGACTATGAGGTGGTCGTAGAAAAGCTTACGACTAGTCAGTGATCGTAGAAGAGCTTACGACTATCATGTGAAACTTCTCTCTTATAGATAAGAGGTATACTCAAAAAAATATAATGACATAAGAATATCATTTATAAATAACTAATAATTTAAGGATTATTATATCCTCGTCACAACCAAATGGCACTAGCAAATTATCAGGTTCCCAAATGACGAATGCATCCATGCAAAAGCATAAGAATTGTCAATTAGGTTAGGGCATGCAGCAGCATCACAACAACAAAATGTTGACTACTCCCAGTAACAAAAAGTAAATGTAAACAAACATGTTATTGCATTTATTTCATGGATTTTTTGCTTCAGATAATGATCATGAAGTTATGTCACCCCTATAAACTGGATGTACTGGCTCTTTCATTGAAATATAATCGCCGAACAGGACACAATGTTGTAGTACCTCCATCAGCTTGAAATAATAGACTTGTAAATTCCCCTTAGATAGTTGGAACAAACATTGCATGATAATTACCAAATGTCATGGCTGTTGCTAAGGATGGAGTTAATTATCAACACAAGACCTACAAGATGATGATTGTGATCAACTTTCTGTATCTTCAAACACCCTCCTAAGAGATGTGGAATTGAACACGAGCTGAGCAAGCGTTGGCAAACAGGAGGTCCACAGAGCTGCCTCCGTCCACCAGGACCCACCTTACATTACATCCCACGATGCTAGTCTTGATCACCAGGGGTCTTGGTAAGGGAAATCCACCTCTGACACATTGTCTGCTAAAAGATCAAGCTCCATCTAAGGCTCCATTTAAGTTGGTTTTAATGATAATGATAAATGCATTTAAGAAACTAACTTTGTTTATTGATTATGATATTACTGAGTCTCACATGGTCAAAAAGGTGAAATCATTAAGGACAAGTCCCTTTGCATCCCCTGTCCTATTGGTACTGAAGAAAGGCGAGACTTGGCACCTTTGTGTGGATTATTGCCATTTGAATGCAATTACCATCAAGAACCGATACCCATTGCCAATTATTGATGAGCTTTTCGATGAATTGATAGGATCCTAATAGTTCACAAGCTTGGACTTGTGGGCTGGTTACCATCAAATTAGAATGCAGCTCGAAGATGAGCATAAGACAACTTTTAAAACTCACCATGGGCTCTTTGAGTTTAAGGTAATGTCTTATGGCTTGACGAGTGCTTTGGCTACCTTTCAAGGGTTGATGAATACCATGCTAACGCCACTGCTGCAAAAAGGAGTCTTAGTCTTCATTGATGACATTTTGGTGTACAGCCAAACTTTAGAAGATCATGCAAAGGTGCTTTGCCAAAAGTTTGATATTCTTGCCGGCCATCAGCTGAAAATCAAGAGAACCAAATGCGCATTTGCCCAGCACAGCCTCACCTGCTTGGGTCATGTTATTAGCAAAGAGGGGGTCGCCACAAACAGTAAGAACATTGAAGCCGTGAAGTCTTGGCCTACCCTGATGAATATCAAGGAGGTTAGAGGATTCCTGGGCCTTGCGGGGTACTACTGCAAGTTTGTCTGCCAATTTGGAGTGATCAGCCGGCCCCTCACCGATTTATTGAAGAAGAATGCCATTTTTCAATGGACGTCGGAGATGAAGCCTCTTTCCAAGCTTTGAAGAAGGCGCTGGTCACAGCACCGGTGTTACCACTCCCAGATTTTGATAAGCCCTTTGAAATCGAGACCGGCACTTCGAAGAAGGGTATAGGTGTTGTCTTGATGCAATGTGGTCATCCAGTTTCTTATCTGAGTAAAGTGTTGGGGCCTCGAACACAAGGATTGTCTACATATGAGAAGGAAAGCTTGGCTATAATTTTAGCGGTGGATCAATGGCGCACCTATTTATAGTAGGATGAGTTTACCATCCGAACGGATCAACAGAGTCTAGTTCACTTTGGGCGATCAACGCTTGTTTACCCCATGGCAGCAAAAGACAATGACCAAATTACTAGGACTATAGTATAAATTGCTATCTAAGAAGGGGGGCTGAGAACCGAGCAGCTGATGCTTTAGCTCAGAAGGCTGCAGATCCCCGCGATGGTCTGGCTGCCATTTCTACTTATGTACCCAGGGCCGGTCCTAGGATTTTAGGGGCCCAGGGCGAAACTAGAAATAGGGGCCTTAGTATAAATATCTAAATATAAATACACACACACACACACACACATATATATATATATATATATATATATATATATATATATATATAATTTTACCAACAAACACTTAATTAAAGAAAAATTCACATCAAAGAGTTCATAGATATTACCTTAAAATTTCTTCTAACATTTCTAGATGCGAAGTCATTGATGATGGTATTGATACCAATCTCATCCAATAATTTCTTCTCAATACATAAAGTTGCCAAATCGTTTAATCTCTCTTGAGACATTGTTGACCTTAAATGATTCTTCAATAATTTCAACTTTGAAAAGCTTCTTTCAGCTGATGCCACGGTCACAGGCATAGTAAATAAAATCCGATAAGCAATAGAAATATTAGGATAACAATCCGCTTCTCTGATAAACTCAAAGATCTCCATAGCAGACATTGGTTTATCTGATAAAGTCAATTGCATAACACTTAACTCAAAAATTAGATAATTTAACTCAACACCAGAGGAACCATCTAGAGAGAAAGTTTCTGCAAATTTTGTACAACATTCTTTTAATTCAGTTCGATCCAATGACTTCAATGTTGTTGAACTCATTAAAAATCCAAATATACTTCCGAATGTTTGGAGTTCTTGAAATCTACTTTTCAGTGAATTGATTGCCATATCAACCATAACAAAAAAAAGTAATTAACTTCAAATTCCTTCTCAGCTTGCAAAACTGCTTCATCACAATCAATTTCATCAAACTGTTTCTTCCTAAGAACACGCCGCTTAACTGGAAATGATGGCTCTACATTCATTTGAGCTGCAATATCTTTGGCAATGATCATACTCAAAGCAAACCCTTCATTTCTATAAGTATTAAAGTATTTAACCATGCCTTCTATTTGTTGCATGTATATACTCTACATAGTATATGGGGGGCCCCTGGATTTTGGGGGCCCGGGGCGACCGCCCCTCTCGCCCCCCCTCAGGGCCGGCCCTGTATGTACCCACATGGTTGGAAGAAGTCGCAGAGGGATACAAAAAGGATCCTAAAACCTGCTGGCTGCTTACTGAATTGAGTGTGGATAGTGAAAAACATCCAAAGTTTCAGTTGAAGGATGGCATTCTCTATTGGCAAGGGCAAGTCTGGGTAGGTTCCAATCCTGAATTATAGAAAAACATCATTTGTTCCCTGCACTCCAGTGCAATGGGAGGCCATTCGGGATTTCAAGTGACGTATTGATGAATTCACAAATTGTTTGCTTGGCCAGGTATGAAGGAGGTGCGGGCATATGTGGCGGCTTGTTCCATCTCTAAGCAGGCCAAAACTGAGCATGTTCACTATCCAGGATAACTTCGACCTCTCCCTATCCCAGACCATGCGTAGCAAATGGTATCTTTGGATTTTATAGAAGGGTTGCCCAAATCTACGGGTTTCAATAGCATAATGGTGGTGGTGGATAAGTTTTCACATTGTGCCAACTTCATCGCGTTATCCCACCCGTTTACTACTTTGCAAGTGGCCCAAGCCTACCTCCACAACGTCTTCTAGTTACATGGTCTACCGCAGTCCATCATCTCATATTGTGATCACATATTCACTAGCAACTTGTGGAGGGAGCTTTTCAGACTGGTACAGACAAAACTGAGAATGAGTTCAGCTTATCACCCACAAACCGACAGGCAAACAGAATGAGTAAATCAGTGTGTGGAGGCTTATTTGTGTTGTTTTGTGCATGCTTTCCCTAAGAGGTGGTTCGAATGGCTATCCTTAGCTGAATTTTGGTACAATACCTCCTGGCACTCCACTCTCGGCAAATCTCCATTTGAGGTGTTTTATGGGCATAGCCTTCACCATTTTGGAATTGTGGATCCATCTACCTGTAAAGTAGCAAACCTGAAGACTTGGTTGGTTGAGCAAAATCTAGTTACCAAACTTTTACAGCAGCATCTGAATTGTGCCAACTAGCATATGAAGGCACGGGCAGACTCTAAGAGATCGGAGAGAATGTTCACAGTGGGTGATTGGGTGTATTTGAAATTGCAGCCTTATGCCCAGTCATCGGTTTCCCCAAGAGCTAATCATAAACTTGCCTTTCGATATGTTTGGTCCTTTTTAGGTGGAGGAGAAGGTTGGAGCAGTGGCATATAGACTCCAGTTGCCACCGACTTGCAATGTCCATCCGGTGATACGACCTATTTTTTGATTTTTGAAACCGGCTTTTGGCTTTTGCTAGTACACGTTAAAACCCAACATATATACCATCCAAAATCGCAAACGAGTATCTTTATCTCCATAATCTCTGTCGCAAATAGCTAAAATTCAAAAAATTTAGTCAAAAGCCATAAGCCACATCCATAAAGAACAGGCACATACATGTGTCTCAATTGAAGCTGGTGTTAGCACCTGGAGAGGCACTATAGCCAGACCTACCGGAACCAGAATAGGAGCAAATACCAATCAAGATATTAGATAGGCATCTGCAACGAAATGGCATCACAACTTCTACTCAAATATTGGTTCAGTGGTCTGGTATGTCTCCTTCTAGTGCTACCTGGGAGGACTATGAGGATATGGCATGTCGTTTCCCTAAGCTTCGGCTTGGGGACAAGCCGATCTAAAAGGGGGGAGGAATGTTATGGCACCTGCTATTGTTGTTGGTCCGGCACAAGACAGGATGGGTAGGTAGGCCAGCACCGGGGAGAAATGGCCCTGCCGAAAGTATTCCAAAGAAGATTGGGTCATATGATTGGTACGCGGCCCAGGTTACTCAGGCAAAGGGAATGCCAGCTACTGGAAAGGTCTTACTTCTATGGGAGTTCGGCTGGAAGAGAAGCATCAAACATGTATTAGCAGACTCCTCTACTTTCCCCACCTCTGTCTCCTATCCCCGTCTTCTTCTTCTCCTTCCCAGTTCCCCCAATTTCTTGAACAATCCGTAGCTACCTCCTGTAATAGATTGGAACCTGGTGCTGATTAGTGAATCTGTGAGGAGGATCGTAACAGAAGGATCTGGGTGGCAACGCAGTGTTCGTTGGGACAAATGACTCGACGGTGGTGCGTGGCGAGGGCGCTACAGGGCTGAGGGGCAACTGCGTGTACTACTGGGCCCGCTGGCCAGGGGGAGACTACGAGGCCATCATGTTCAACTTGGCAACCAGAAGGTCTGAGTGGTGGTTGTCGGAGATCGGAGGCGTGTCGAGCCCATTGTGGTACTTCTTGCCAGCGGGCGGCCGGGGACACGTGGAAGCAACTTCTATGGAAGTGAGCATACTAGATACAATTAACGGTCTTACACTGGTTAGAGCAGGTACAATAAGACTTAGTCAGCAGGCTATAGCAAATATAATATCAACAAAATCTTATATGGCAGAGAGAGAAAGGAAGAGAGAGAAGGAAACTGGCTACTAAATTACAGCTAACTATAGCACGTAAAAATATGCATTTCACTCTTACACATGGGGCCAAATAGTTATTGTAATAGCTACCTTATTGTATGAACTATTTTTTTAAAGGCTATAGATGAAATGGACAAGTGTTATAACCACTAGTTAGCTATACTATTGTACTTACTCTTACTGGTTAGGTTTTCTTTAGTCAAAGTTTTCTGTGTCTATGTAAGCGTCACTATCATTACCATCGTATTTGAATTGATATACATATGTACAAAATTATTCGGTTAGCCATTTCGTGGAATTTTGCGAGTTATATATAGATACATAAGTGCTATTGATAACTTTTTTTCTAGTAAAATAGATCAATTTTCTCAGCTTCTGATCTACATGGAGATGGGTCTCCGACTAGCGACTTCTACGGCCAATAGTCTCCACGAGACGGGTTTGCGGAGACTTTGGATGAGTTCTTTTCAGTTGCGGTTTTTGGTTTTTGGTCATAGTGCGAGTGCTTGTATGAACGAAACAAATATCGATAAGCCACTTCAAAACGACGACGGAGAAACCATCCCATTTGTTTGTTCGATAGAAACTATAAGTCAAAAAGAATGAGGCCTTTAGCTCCGATTAGGATTTCATCGAGCCCTCAACGATAAATTGCAGCAGCTCAACTATTTTGATATCTTATAATATTTAGAATCGCGATATTGAGGCACGAGGATTTTACCTCACCATACTATACCATATGAACATCATAGAATATAGATGTAATAATTTTTTAGCGCAAATAAGCAGTTAATCTTATGACAAAGAAAAGAAAAAAACAAAATCTTATGATGTGTTGATAAGAATACCAAACACAAGATACATCCAAAGAAGCTTCCAAAGAGAGTAGGAGTGGCACCGGAGGCGGAGGGTCCCAGGGAGGCCCCCATGGCCCTGCTTTGGCCCTATTAGGCTAACCAGGAAAGATCGCTCTATCCTTGGCCCCGCGGGATCTAACCCCTACGATGATTAAAATAGGTGAAATTTTTTTAAATAACGATAATATGACTTTATTTATTAATTTATAATTATTTAGGTATATTTTTTAAAAATATAGCTTTAAAATTTATAATATATACGCGAAGGAGGACAACTGCCGTGTCGCAGCCCCCGCCCCGTTCGCCGCGGGGGAGGTGGGGGAATTTTCCCGCAGGCCCGCCCCATAGGGAAAGTGACACCCTGGGAGAGAGAGACAAGAACACCCAAAAATAATCCAACCCAGCCGAACAACTAAGGTAGTGTTTGGTTTGGGGTATATGCTGGGATGGGAGGGGACCAACCCATTTTTGGTGGTGTTTGGATTGGGGACTTGGTGGGATGGGTTGGACCCAAAAGAGAATATTCGGTTGAAATCTGGGTTGAGCTGGTACCTCAAAAACGAGCGAATCGAGCCAACCCTTCTTCCCCATCGCGAGCCAACCGGCGCGTCCTCCATCGCCCGCACTCGCTGCCGCTCCCCCATCTCCCCCGTCGCCCGCGCCGCCCCCCATCGCCCGCGCCACCCTGCCGCTCCCCCATCTCCCCCATCGCCCGCGCCGCTCCCCCATCGCCCCCATCGCCCGCGCCGCCCCCCCCATCTCCCCCGTCGCCCGCGCCGCCCCCCATCGCCCGCGCCGCCCTGCCGCTCCCCCATCTCCCCCATCGCCCGCGCCGCTCCCCCATCGCCCCCATCGCCCGCGCCGCTCCCCCATCTCCCCGCGCCGCTCCCCCATCTCCCGCGCCGCTCCCCCATCTCCCGCGTCGCTCCCCCGTCTCCCCGCGCCGCTCCCCCATCTCCCGGGTCTGCTCGGGTCTCCGCTCCGGGTCTGCTCGGGTCGCCGTCGTCGTCGTCGTGCTCTGGTCGTCGTCGTCGCCGTGCTCCGGTCATCCTCTCCGGCCTCCGCCCCGGCGCGTCCTCCCCGCCGTTCTCTCCACTGCCGGCTTCCTCTCCGGTGAGTATATGCAGCTATCCCACTCCATTCCTCCATCCAAACAAGAGGTGGGATCACTAGATCCCATTCTATCCCTTCATCCAAACAAAAAAACTGTGGGATTATCCCATCCCACAAACCTGGGATGGAGCTATCCCATCCCACCAAATCCCCAATCCAAACACTACCTAAATGTCACTGTCACGGGGCCCAATGTATGATGGACCCCACCTGCCATCCGCTCAGGTAACCAATCCAAACCCCACCGCAATCCATTGACCTCCCACCCCACTAGTATGCTATCTACGCAATCCCGCCCCACCAAACCTTGTAACCGCTTCCCCCGAACGCGGCTCAGCGCGTCGTCCCCTCCCCTCCCCCGCATGGACGCCGCGAACCGCACCTGGCCGCCGCCGACCCCCTCGCCCCCGCCCTTCTCTTCCCGGCTCCGCGTGTCTTCGGACCCCGGCCGACGACGCCGACATCACTCCAAGAAGCCGAAGCCGGAGCCGCCGCCTCCCACGACGAAGAACGCCCCCGGCGGCGCGGACTTCTCCGCCCTCCCGCCGGAGCTTGTCCACCTGACGTTGGCGGCGGCTGGATCCGCCGACGTCGTGTCCGCCAGCCGCGCGTGCCGCGCGTGGCGGGATGCGCTGCGGCCGCTGCGGGAGGCGGCGGCGCTGCACGCGCGCGGGCGCCGCGTCAAGCACGCCGCCGCCGCCGGCGGCGGCGAGGGGCGCGAGTCGGAGAGGCAGCGCGCTCTGGGGCTGTTTGAGCGGGCGGCGGGGCTGGGGTCCGCGGCGGCGATGGTGGACGCCGGGTTGATGTGCTGGGAGGAAGGGCGGCGGGCGGAGGCGTTGGGGTACTACCAGAGGGCGGCGAAGCTGGGCCACCCCGTCGGGATGTGCAATCTCGGGGTCTCCTTCCTCGAAGGTAGCTTTCTTGGTGACTTGTTCGAGGTGGTAGCAAAAAGATTCGGATTTTGCTTGTTTCCAAGTATCCTATATCGGTACGCGTGATTAGATCTGTTCGCGGCGCAATTAGAAACATTCGATTTTAGGGAAGTATTGACTTTGTTCTGTCGCGTCTGTTTGTCTTTTGTGGTTTTTTTAAGTAAATTTTAGGGTTCTTTCGGTCTGACTCTGAACTCTAAAGGGTAATAAATACTTAGCTAGTAGTGGAAATAACTTCTCGATTTGTTACCCACTTGTTTGCAATCAAACTCTTCCTCTCAAGGCATTAGAAATTTATAACACGCTAAATCTCTTTACAGCTGATCCACCCAAGGCTGAGGAAGCTGTTAGATGGTTTTATCCAGCTGCGTCTGCGGGCAATGCTCGTGCTCAGTACAACCTAGGCCTCTGCTTGCAGAATGGAAAAGGAATCAAGCACAATCAACGGGAAGCTGTAAGATACCACCTCTTGTGTTACACACCCGTGCCTTGCAAGTTTCCCCAAAAGCAAAGTAATTAATTAGTAGATGTACCATGTATTCGGTTCTTGAACCACCTAGTCATTTCGTTGTTGTAATATCTGGTTTCTACATGATATGCCTGTGAGAACTCTCATGGGGTAGGTTGCACCTAGCAGGCCCGGGTTCGAGTCCTCATCCTACTTAATGAACATCTGGGGGGATATCTTCCCCCGAAGTCATGTTCGTTTTAGCACGTCTCATATGAACTGAATTTGAATTAGACAACCTCCAGGTGTTCTTGTTTAGCTCCATTGGGATTTTGAAGCTGAGTTGTTCTATACTTTCTAGCTTTTCACCAATGGTTCAACATTCCATTGTTTACCTTGCGATCTGGTCATAGCTGGGATGACCAAACTGAGGTTGCTGAACATTTCTTAGAGAAAGGACCCTTATTTCTTGGCTGGGTTTCCTCTACCAAGGTAGTCAGGATTGTATTGCCAGGATACGAAATTACCAGCAGGCTCCTGAACCTTCTCTGAAGCACTTAAGGTTGACTACGTGCCTGTTTGCCTTTATATTTCAAAACTGAAAGAAACCTGTAAATGCAGGCAAAATGGTACTTGCGAGCTGCAGAGGGAGGGAATGTACGGGCCATGTATAACATTTCCTTGTGTTATAGCTTTGGTGAAGGGCTTGCACAGGATCCAACGCGTGCAAAGAGGTGGTTGCAACTAGCTGCTGATTGTGGTCACAAGAAAGCTCTTTATGAGTGTGGTATTAAACTTTGTGCGGTATGTCATTCCTTTTGATTTACCCTCATGGGAATGCCTGTCTTGCCTATCTGAATTAATTTGTTGATAATTTGAAAATAATAGTGCATTTTCATTTTCGAATGGTTTTCTCTTGTGGGGAAATATTGTGTTCCATTATATGTTTCTTCTTTTTTTCTTGCCAGCCTGCATTGCTTGCAATTATACATGTCACTATGTCAGTGCATAAATGTTGCCCATATCAGGTCATGGGTGTAATGCTTGGCTGCTTGGACTTGGAAGTACAAAGTTCCCGCTTAGATGCAATCAACTTTCCTACTTAGGACCTACTCCAAACCGTAGCATTTTGATATTGGCTTAGGTTCACTTTGATGTCCTCAGAACAAAAGGACACTTAGGTAGATAGAACTAAAAGCAATAGTATGTAATTCCTTCCTCAAGATAAATTAAGGGCAATTTAAAAAAAGATGCAGTGGCAGTACAGGTAATGAAGATAAGGTCAATATATTAATCACAGAGAGGATAACTACCACCAAAATTGGCATCAAACGCTGATAATAAGCTGGGCCATTAACGGAAAATTTTATGGTATGCCAGGGTAGATTAGCCATTCTTCTCTTTCGTGCTGTGTGGGACTTCGTATTTGTTTGGTTTCCTTAACAAAGCTGGGGGCAACCCTCTGTTTTTTCGAAATAAAAAATAAAAACCAGACCATGCTTTTATTGAAGTAGTAACACAGGTCAGATGCACTACCATCTGTTACATTATTATTATTATTGCTTCCCGAATGTTAAAGAGTCATGCCTTTACCTGTAGCTTTGTTGCTTCCTCAATGTTAAGAGAGCCGTGCATTTACCTGTAGATTTTTGTGGCATCCTTTTTTATGATGATGCATATCTTTTTCAGGCAGGAGACAAGGTCAAGTCTCTTATGTATCTAGAGCTGGCGACACGCCGTGGAGAAACTGCTGCCTCACATATGAGGGATGTAATACTTGAATCACTCTCTCTCGTGAATGCACAACGTGCCCTGTCAGATGCTGATAAATGGCGACCAAAAGCACTGTATACCAGAAGATGAGCAAATTGGCCCCTCCCAAATACTAACCCCTTTATTGAGCTGGCCATTGGCCACATCATTTGCATGTCCTTCTCCTTTGTTTTTTGTACAAAACATACCTTCGCAGATAGTCGGAAAACTTGAAGGTCAAGTTGCAATAGTTGGCCATCCAACATAAAACTGTAGAGTTGCCAGTTGCTGGTTTCATCAGCTTATGGTTCAGGTGGTTTGAAGATTGAACAAGACCACATGAGTTATTGCATTGCATCTTTGTAATCAATAGAAATGCTTGGATGATATTTCTCTATAGTTGCCAAAAAAATGTGAGTGGTGTGTATAGTACTGTACTGCAATCAAAAGAAATGATGCAAAATCGAATTGCATGGCATCTTTGCTTTGATGGTTGATGGAATGTTAAAGATTTGTAAGTCCTAAGGGGTCTGAAGAGTTCAGAAGCTTGTAAGACATGTCAATACCATTACCATAATGAAAAGGTTTTGATGATTTTAATGTGTTGTACATACAGCTACATAGTAGTACGCACGACCACCTAGCTGTGTATCCTTTCCACTCGCTCTCCGTCCGACCTCTCACAGTTTTTCCTCTACCCTCCCAGATCCGCCCTCCTCCCCTTTGGTCTCGCGTCGGCGCTCGCCGGCGACGAGCGGGAGGGGGTCCCACCCTTTGCTCCAGTATTAAGCCCATAGTATTTTTCCCTTTCCTATACAGCTCAGGAGTTTTCTTCGTCATGGCGTCTATCGCCTCCCCTTCCGGTGTTCAGCATCTCTGGGCAGTCGCCGTGTACTTCCTCCCCGTTCTTCCCGAAATCCCCTGTCCATCAATTTGTTGTGTGCAAGTCCAAAATCCCCTGGACCCACTAAAAATCAATCAAGAGGGCATCACATTACATATCACTTCAATTGTCGGCGATGGAGTTTACTCACCAATATTCTCAACCTCCTAGCCAAAGTCCGTCCAGTCGAGAAGACATACGGCGGCCACTGGAGCAGACGATGTTCAACAGTGCTCGACGGCCTCACCATCAACCTCCATCTCAGAAGGAGGCCACTTATCTCGGCGGTTGTACGGCCGCTTACCACGTCGGTGAGCAACGCCTCCCGTCAGTTCACTCCAAAGATGGTTGCACGGCGGCTCTGCACCGAGCAACGCCTCCCATCGACGGAGACACCACAGATGTCGCCGTCATCTTCAAGCATCAAGTTCTGCGGCCATGCGCTTACCCATTTTCTCCTCCATCATCAGTGTGGACCCATGATAAAATTATAGGTAGGGCGAAGTCTAATAGTAGACCCAGAAAAAAAAACTAGGTAGGCTGAAGTTGGAAGCGTAAAATAAACAGTAGTACCCAAAAACAAAACAATCCATGATCAAACTATGTTGCAATCACACTAATAAAAGTATGTGATACGAAATAGAAACAACAACTACAATTCGCATGTTAACATATGTAGATAACGGAAAAACAATAAAAAATACCTTACTAATGAAGATTAATCCACAATTGTAGATGAGCTGTAAAAGAAACAACCTATCAATTGTGAAAGATAGATAAATCAGTAGTGTCACAATTCAATAATAGAATATAAAAGATGCAATACAAAAGAAGACAAAAAAATATACCAATAAATAACTAAGTACGTCTAGGAGAACGAGACATTTTCATTCTTCGGCTTTTCATGTCTTGAAATCATTTCTTGATTTTTTTTTTCACGATCAAGTCCTTTGAATATCTTTCGCTCGATATAACACACCATCAAATCATTAAGCCAATCATCGGACATCTTATTACGCAAATCGGTCTTGATAATATTCATAGCCGAGAAGGCTCTTTCAACCGATGCTGTCGCCACCAGTAGTAGCAATGCTAACTCGATGAGGCGGTAGACCAATGAAAATGTAATATGCCTTTCAGTTTCAACCAATTTCACGGCCAGACTTCCAAGATCATGACAAGTAACAAAATCATCAATTCTTCGCACGTGAAGAATGAAGGTTTCAAGTTGATCCTTGATAGCCGCACGATCAGAAATAGAGAAATCTTCGTCATAGATATCCGCAAGTCGAGCAATATTATCCACATTGAACTTTGAAAAGGGATCTCTTGGATCAAGACAAGAAAAACATACAAGTAACTCCGAAGATACCTCATTGAAGCGATGATCCATCTCAGTGGTAATAGCATCAATGGCAGCAAAGAAAGTATCAACATGATAATGATGGGTTGAATTCCTTAATACCTTCATCCATTTGTTGCAGTTGTTCAGCTGCAGTCTCTTGTTCTTGTGATTGTTGTTGTGCTTGGACTTGGTTCGATTGGACTTCAAGTTGAGATTGTACATGTGCGGCCACCGTTCCGCTTTCCTTGGTACTTCTGCTTGACAATTTGCTAAAATAGCTATTCAAATCCTTTCTATTCATTTTGAATTTGAACAAGCCTCATATCACTGTTTCTGGAGAGGTAAAAATATAAGTACCCTCATTTTAACAAGCTAGTTTACATATTCTACTATACAATCTACATAAAAATTTTACAAGCTATCAAAACTAATACTCAAATACACAAATCTGAAATCTAGAATAAATAGAATTTATTGCACCTTTATAAAATAGAAACTATAGAAATGGCTAAATGCTCAAATCAGTGAATCACCTCACTCAAGCCTTAGCCGACTGCTCCTCAAAATCTCAAATCCCCCGTTGCCCGACTCAAATCCACCGACGCCCCACCCGCTCCTCAAATCCCCCAGCTCCCAGTCCCGGGCTCCCCGCCTCGCGCCGCGCCGTCCGAGACTCCGAGTGTCCGACGACTCCTCCGCCTGGGTGCCGCCGCGCCGTCCTCCTACAACTCCGCCTGGGCGTTGCCGCCGCGCCTTCCTCCGCCTCTGCCGCCGCCCGCCCGGGATCTAGGGTTAGCGCTACTCTTCGACTTGGTGTTGGCCCGTGCGTACTGCGTAGTATATCTCTTGCTTTGTTGGGCCGTGTGTTTATTGAGTATTTGGGTGTTGCTTGGGCTAATGGACTTGGGCCTTATGTGCTTCCGGGCTTCTGGCAAGATGTGCACTGTACACACGTATCACACCCGGCGGCGTGTGCTTCTGCTGGCGCGGGGGGGAGGGGGGTTCCGGCCGGCAAGGAGCTCGAGCGGCCGCCCAGGCTCGCCTGAAGGGTAGGTCCGCCCCTATCGATCATATACTGCCTTAAATGTAGTAACAAACATTAGACCAGTCACAAACTCACAATAAACAAAGCTAAAATACTTAATTAACAAGTATATCTTCTTCTAACTAGATTCAATATTAATTTACACGAGGATTAGGTACTCTATAATATGTATGCTTTATGCATTATTAGATTTAAAAAAGAAGCAGCATTGAAGCTAAAGAGAACTTGATTCAAGAAAAACGAGCCAACTAGCTACTTGCTACGCAACTACGCAAGCATACATTGTACTGTAGCAATGCATTGTAGCGGCGGCGTAATGTAGCTTCAGTGCATAGTAGCAATAATGTACTGTAGCATAACTATAGCAACCGACTTAATGCTATGTATACAAGGGTAACCCCCTCTATGTAATTAAACTTAAAAATTTTCAGAATTATACTTCTTTTTTCGAGTTTGTGTGAGATAAATTCAATCCCTCATAGAATTATGAATTTTTTGAGAGCGCTTGTCTCCATCGTTCTTGTGATTGCCTCGGTGATTGTAAGAATATATTTACTCCACGTGAGTAAACAAAGAGGATCAAAGTGTTGTAGGTTACCGTAACTGAGACGATGGTTGGTGGTATCATTCATCAAGTTGCACAAGTTCAATTATCTCCAATCCTACGCCGTGAAGATCGAACATACCCCAACATCATCCTCAAAGCAAACCACAATGGGAGCCAATCCAAGCTTCGTCGGTGGTAACTGTTAGAGGGAGACACAAATGTGTATATGTGTCCTTTGCTCAGCCACGTGCTAGGGATAGGGATGTAAATGAGCTGAGCTCGTTGACCTCTCAAGGTCAAGTGAACCAGAGTTAGGGTTTGAGCATGGATCTGGACTCGAACTTAGCTTAGTCTAAACTTGAGTAGGCTCAAGTTTAGCTCGAGTAAACTCAATAATAGTAAACAATTCAACATATATTAATTTTTAATAATAAGAAAAGTTCAAGCTCAAGTAAACTTGATAAAAGTTAACATACATCAGTACTTAACACGTTAGAATAGAAACATTATCATAACTCATAACATAATTGCATGTATATCTTAATAGAAACAAATATAAAAAGGAAAGACGCAATGGTGTAGGTGGGCTTGGGAAATCTACTGGACCTGATGAGCTATTTGAACTCGGCTTATTGAAGCTCACGAGCTAGGGATAGCTTAGGTCAAACTCAAATTGAGTGTAAAACAAGCCAGCTCAAACAACTCGCAAGTCTCTGAGTTTTTTTACAACCCTGATTAAAAATGACAACTTTGTAAATTTTGCTAAAGCAGGGCGCAAAAGTGTGAGGACACCTGTACTCAACAATGTCTAATATATAGCAGGGGTTTTCTCCTTAAAAAAATGGGTTGTACATTTCAATGATTCACCACGTGGCGTTGTAGTTCTGACTGCACTCCTCTCGTCTCTTGTTCCGACTGCCAATGGTTGTGATCAAAATGGCTGAAAAGCCCGTGGCTTATGGCTGAAAACACTGTAGCTGGCTGAAAAAAGCACTGTAGCTGACAGAGGCTTATTTACCATAATTAAATTTAAAAAAATTTAAAAATAGAAAAAACATATTAGCCCATCACGTATAATGTAAACAAATACGAGGAAAAAAAGAACCGGTAAAAAAACTCAAAAAAAAGCCAAAAGTTCAGAAAAAGACGAAATTTATGAATAGTGCAAAAATAAGCTGAAGCCAAAAGCTCAAGCCATATTGATCACACCCATTTGCTGTTGCTTGGAGGCTCGTCTTGTCATGCAATGTCGGTGTTCTTGCGTTCATAGATATTACACTACATCGATGCTTTTGTAAATCTTTGATTTTGTACCTATATTTTACCTATGTGCATTCAACTCGCGGTTGTCTTTTGAACCTTGCCGTCGAGGTTGTCGACTCCGTTAGCCTCTGAAGTCCCAACAACAACAAATTTGCAATAGACAGAAGTAAATCTATAGTTTTTCTCTACGATTGGAGAGCATGCCAGACAAGCAAACAAAATAAACGATCGATGCTCCTACCAAGAGAAAGTACATGAACATGACAACGTTTATGTAACACGCTATTTATTTATACAGGCGTTACGCCAGTCCAGACTTTTATTAGATGCTACTCGTGTAGTCCACCATTCACCAACCAACCAGTGCAGCACACGAAGATGTTACAGAACACCAAACAAACCACAAAACCAAGACCGTTTTTACTTTTATTGTAGCAAATATAGTACGATAGTAGACGTAGCAGCCGCATGCCAGCTGTTAGGAGCTGCGAAGCTCAGAGCTTGGAAATAAGGCCGTTCTGGATGGCTTTAGGCGACTCAGCTTCCTTGACATCGGCATCGGAAGAGCCGGGAGGCACATCAACCGAAGGCGAGCGGTTGAAGAATCCATGCGGCTGAAAAAAAAAAGAGAGCATACGTTGAGCTGAAAGCCCGAGACTGTAAAACCAGAACGCTTTCACCTAGCGATGTCCTCTCTGGAATGGAAAGCTACGGCATTCCCTACAACGAGAGAGTGATACCATGAGCATGAAACCGATGCGTTCCACTGGCATGACGGGCCAGTCTTCCAGCCTTGGGATGTGGGTGAGTCCAAATACATACCTGTGGATGCAGAACACAGTTGTAAAATGTAATGTAAGAATCGCGAATTGTAAACTGAAAGGTCAGTGTTCAGTATACAGCGGCGCTAGTACCAGAGAACAATGTCAGTTTCCTCCAGGGGTCTATCCTTCTTGACCCAAGTTGGTAGACCCTCGTGAAAACGTGGATTCTGATTGGGAAACTCCCCTCCGGGGAACATCTCATCGCTCTTGTATGGCGTGACCCAAAGATTGTGCTTTAAGAACCCGGCTCTTCTCAGAAATTTCGCCTCGGGTAGAGCCAATGGCAAACAGTTTGAACCAGGCACAAGCTTGTAACCGGTTGGTTGCCCAGTACGATTCACAGTCCTTGTGTTCCGTACCTGATCAGCATGCGAACAAGGAATGAAGAAAGAAAGATCAGTATGTTTGATCATCTGGCCTAACACAAGTAATGATCTTTACTGCGAACTGGTTTGCATACCGCGAACCAGTTGATCATATTTGACAAGTTTGCTAATAGAACTATTAAGTGCAAGAGAAACTACTATGCATTGCCACAAGGGAGCAGTCAATGTGCCGTTTGAGGAAAGAAAATAGTGACCAAGTAGTGTGTGTGCAGTTATGCACAATCTGTTAAACAGACACGTGTTACCAATGGATGATCAACAACAGCACAACATAAAGCTGTTCAGGAGAAGGTGAGGCAAACAACTAATTAAGCGTGAGTTCTTACGATCCAATGTCGTGCAGATGAAGGGTCACAATCTCGCATTGCTTGCAACTCAGACTTCAATAGTTTTTCTTCGGCGTAGAAAGCATTGTTGTGCACATTATGTGTGCCTGCACTTTCGACTTTGACATTTACTTCAACCACCTGTGATAGAAAGGAACATGTGCCAAACTATCAATCCCCATGCCAATTTATAAGTACACAACCGTAATACAGTTATGTTGCAGGGTAGGGACGTCAAGTAAGATTTAAGAAGCCCTACTAGAATATGCCTTACTGTGAAACTAGGATAAAGCAACCTTCATTTAGTTGATGCAGTAAAACATTGATTGCAATAATTTCTAATGAGCATTTTGATAACAAGAACTAAATGAAAATGCATAACAAGCGGTCACCTGATTATGAGTCTCGTTAGGTTTGCAATCAACTGCCATGTCCATACGGGCAACAAAGAAATGCTGGTGAACAGGTGCATACAGACCAGGGGCAATAGTTGTACCATATTTCCTTGATTCCCCAGGCATCAGAGCTCCCAGACTAAGAATTCCAGTAAGTTTTACTTCGGCTTCTATCTTACCATCCTATAGACAAGAAAATGAAGAAATAATTATATTTGCAAAAATGAAGTGTGAAAGCAGAACATTATATGATCATAAAATTCAATAATGGAATCATATTCCAAGCTGAATTCACTAAACTCATGATGTTTGCAACTTTGCATTAGTCAATTTGTTCACACATAACTTGATTACCAAAATATACAGAACAAATACAGCCCTTGTAGGTTAAATGCTAGTTTCTCCAGACATTATGAGAAACATTCAACTCTAATAGTTACCTGATAAAAGTGCCAGTAAAAACCATATTCATAGTTGGCAACCGTGCAGATAAATGACACAGTGAGCCTCCTTGACCGCCTAACCTCTGCTAAACCAGTTCTCCAATCTTGATGTTTCCAAAGGATTCCGTGGTCCTCCTCATGCAAACAAACACAATTCTCAATTGTCTCCACACCGCCCGTAAAATTTGTAAAGTGTGCATCAAAATACTTTATGTAACCCAAGCAGTCACATCCCTACAAAAGGGGTAAAAGAATATAGTCAGATCAAAGTTAAATCTCTCAAGAGAAAAATGACCAAGAATTCGGTAAATGACCTTCTTAAGAGAATGAGCATTTTTCCCAAGTCCATCTTCTCCTGCATCAAATGCATTCTTGCGATAATGTGGTTCATTTGGATCTCCATAAGGAACAACCATCTCAACAAAACTCAGCCTATGAGCTATAGGGCGACGTCCACGGCTACCATCAACATATGCAACAGAATAGATAACCAAACCCTCCTTAGGGGTGAAGCCAATTCGGAAGTTCCACTGCTCAACATCATTAAAAGTGTTATTAATTCCAAGGGCAAGTTTTTTCTGTTAATCCTACATAATAGGTAAAACATTACAGAAACCATGTACCTTCTGCCATTCCACAAAATAGCCATTAATACGGAAGCTTGGGCCCTCAGGTTGATTGATAATAAGAGGCTTTACATCACTTCGATCAACACCGCCTCTCGTTTCTCCAGGAGTGTAGTTTCTCAAATGATCTGGTGGGGGCAGAGGAACCAACTTCCTATCTTCAAACTCTATGACGACATTATTCTGCATATCAACAACAACATGGATCCCTTCCACAGGACGTGCATACCCATTCTCCATGGGACTGTCACTCTCAGTTCTGCAAAAGATTAAAGGCTTGGCAAGTCTGCGACTGGGAGCATCAGCATCACCGTAGTAGCCAGCACACCTGATATTTATGAGCAAAGTTCACATTCCAATTTTCAACATGATGTTCTAAGCTAAAAGATAACCCACTATAAAAAAAATGCAACAAAAGAAGTTTTCTGCAACTAGCTTACCAGGCATCTACCATGACGAGCTCCATGTCATCAACACCTCTTCTCTTCATAGCTTCAATAAATGGAGGATAACCTTTTACAGTAGCTTCACATTCAGCATACTCCATAGCATCCTGTGAAATAGAAATATTCAAACTAAACATTGCATAAGGTTCAAAAAAATTCAAAAGAACCGACAGTTCTGACAGCTGCGTAAACATAAATATTGGAAAACTAAGAAACTGCGATCTGACAGCAATAATTGCATGGTATAATAATCACATGGTCATTACATACTATTACATGGAAAAATTATTGGCAGGTTGGGATAAAATACTCAAAAGGAAGGCAAGATACTAAACAATTTAAGTAGGCATACCATTGCAGGCTGAACATCTGGAACAACTTCAGATGATATCACCTTCCCTCTGTGATGTCCACCCCTAGTAGCTGCATGCACTTCAGAGAGTTCTACTATCCAAACGCTGGTCTCATTTGACTGTCTGTTGTAGACAACAAGCTTGGCCCTCCTAGGAGGCAACCTGCTTGGAATGACAGCAGAGCCTTTGGTTCTACGGAGTAGTGATGGTTGGAAAGGTGGGAAAAAGTAGGCATCAGCTAATGCTACAACATTCTTTTCTGGCTCCAATAGCACAACTTCAACAAAACGCATGCTGTCTCGTTCCTACAATTTTAGAATCTTGCTTGTCAACTCCTTATTTTTCAAGGTTGCATGGAAAAGTATCTGAAATTTTTTTTGTCAACAAACCTCAGGAGATTTTCCAGCAGCCCTTACAGTTGCAATAGCCACTGCAATTTCAGCAGCAGATAATGGGTCTAAAGGGTGGCTTCTCTGGGCTCTTGTCATTATAGGTATCCCTGCATTTTTTTTTCACCCAGCAGAACATTAGGAATGGATAGTCATGAAGATAGTTCAGTTAAAACACGGTATACATTTCAAATAACTAAAATAGGGCAAACTGATGCCTATTGAACATGTCAGTCAAACAACTTCCAACAAATTTCTAAAATATGGATGTATACACCAATCACTGAGCACAAAACACCAACATAGAAACCGCTTCAATAACATAGGTCAAGCATTGAGAATAGATAATTTGGCAGGTCAAGAGCACCATGCTCCGTGTTCTTATCGGGTGAGCAAAAGAGGCCACACATGATAGAAAAATGGTTGTTGACCTCTCTCTGAAGCAAATATAAAAAATCTTTACTGACAAGGACTTTACAATATAAACGCAGGTCTTAAAATATTGTTCCATCCACTATCCACTAATGTTCTCCATCTTGGATCTAGCTGTTGGTTAGAACAATTTATAAAATAGAAACAAGAAAACTTAGCATTTTTTACCAACACAAATTTATGTCCCTCATTTATTCATTACAAAAACTAAATTAGAAAACAGTGTGATCTGATTAGACAAAACATATAGGATTATGATCTATGTATTGTTAATCATCTATCTACATAATACAAAAGTTAATGACTGACAGGTGTGATCTAATTTGAAGCAGTATCTGTCTATCTGACGAGTTAGATACCAAACAAGTCTTCTCAAGAAACCCTGCCAATATCATCAGGTAACGTACTATACAGTGTTTCACTGTTCCTTAAAAAAAGCTACATGTTCAGCGGTGTTCAGCCAAACTGAAACTGGGTGCTTGTCCATTTTTCGAACGCAAGAAACTGAAACTGAAAAGGATCTGTCTAATCTTTATTGATAATTTTGGTTGACATGAAAGTTCAAGGCGATGTAACGTCCTTAACCAATTCCAGTTAGACACCACAACCATCCCACTTGGAGCATCCAATGAGCTTTAAAGGCATGGGCCTCACTACACAACGATCAAGCGTTAAACTTGCGTATACTGCACCACTCCAGCATCCCACAAACACTACTACTATAAGATATATGTTTATTGCCCACCGTGCGGGTCGGGTGGACCAGCCTGCATGATCAGCTTATGCCTAGTGGCTAGTGGCGCATCCACGGAAGCGTGAACGACGAAAACTCAGCTGACCCCCTGACTCAAATAATCGAGAAGTTTATTGGTCCGTTGCTAAAGTGGCATCATTATCCAAATCCGGACATTTTCCTCGCCTTCCTATATCAAACCTCACCATCAACCAAAAAGTAAAGGAAGAAAAAAAAAGGAAAGAGATCAACGAAAAGGTTCGAGTACTCAACTACTAGCAAGCACAAAAGCCAGGACAGTAATCAACAAAAACGGACTATTGCAAGATTTGTGACAGCAAGTCCCACAAGTAGGCGCCGAGCCATCATGTCATGCCCCCATGATCCAATCATCACTTAGCTACATGGGGTTGTGCAAGCCACAGATTTATGTTGTTATGGTGGATTAATACCGCTATATGATCTAAGAAGATACTTATGAACAGTGCCCCTGATGTAAGACCTCCTCGCCGATCTGCGTACTCTGCTTGCATGCATACGAGAACTATGTGATGTGTGCAAACATCACGATTTGATTACGTTTTCCAAATCCCTATCTGATCCCACGAGAGAACGGTCGAAAACTACGCACGAATCTACATCCTCTGCTTGCATGCACACGAGAAGTCGAGAACTATGCACTTTGTACAAACACCACCACTTGATTACATTTCCCGCACACGTATCTACGCTCACCAGGAATCGTTATCAATCGCGACACCACCATCACATGCCTTACCCTGCTTTACTATCCACGCACGGCACGGCACTCATTTCCCACGACCCAATCAACCACGCCAGCTCACACAAATCCACCATGCATATACCATGATACCATCGCAAACAAACCATATCACCCATGATCCAACTGGATCGAGAGAGCGAGAGAGAGGAGACGATCCCGTATACCTTTGGCGGAGGCCTTCGCGGTGGTGGGCTGAACCTCGGGGGCGATCTCCTCCATCACGGAGCCGCCTCCGGCCGCCGCAACGACACGCTCATCGCCCGCGGCCATGGAGACCTTCCCTGCCGCGGGGGCCGCGGCGATCGCCCGGCCGGCCCCGGGGGCGCCGCGCGCGGCGCCGCAGCAGGGCGCCGCCTTTTCCTGAGCTGTGGCCATTGGAGCGGGTTCGCGAGCTGACCGTGTCCGTAGTCTCCGCCTCCGCCTCCGCCTCGCCTGCTCCCACGATCTGACATACAGCACAGGCCTCCGCCTCCCGCGCCTTCTTCCTCCCCTCTCCGCCCACTCCTCCTCGTCGGGACCTCCGCGTCTAGCGGGTTCGGGCTAGGGTTTCGGAAACCCTAGGGGAAGAGGCGCGTTCTCTCCGCGAGAAATCCGAGGAGGAGAGGAGGCGGGTGAAGTCTGGACTCTGGCGCAGTGGTGGTGGTGGCGGCGGTGGAGAGGCGAGAGGTTCGGGTGTCGGGTGTTTTGGCAAGCGAGGCGACGGGTGCTCACGTGGATTTATAAAAGGTCAGGGGAAAGGTGACTAGGAGTGCGAGCGATGTGTGGGCCTGTGGGGTGGGGTCTGGATTCTTCCGGGCTCCCCTTCTCGAAATGCTAGACGTACCCCGTCGATCGCTTTTGGCAACGGAAGGTTAAGTTGGAATGTTTAATCGCTCTCTTGTATATAATATAATAACAGTGAAGGTATTGTAGTATAGCTATAACAGAGATACAGGGTATCATTTTTTATGAGAGATATAGCACCAATAGACCTAAAGAGAGCCAGTGGTAAGAATGAATTAACCTGACCTGCTCATACCCCTCATGGGAGCTTATATACATAAGTGGGGGTAGGATGAGAAATTCCCATCCTACCCCTTAATAATTATAAAATATAGGGAGTACATCGATATATTCCTCTATGATATTGAGCCTATACTATTAGGCCTGCAGCAAGGTACAGTCGTTTGGGGTTGGGTCACCTCCACAACAGTACTTTCTCGACAGCAAGCGTGGAGATCCCGATGGGCGAGCTGACATGACCTATTAGCCCAGCCCCCGTCCCCTAGCAGCAAGCACGCAGGTGTCGATAGGCGAACTGATGCAGTTGGTAGCCCCAGCCACCCGGAGGTGTGGACGCTGTAAACCTCCCAAAGCAGGGTTGTTTCACCGTTCTGGGCATGGTCGCAGAATCTCTCGGCAAAGGCTTAGGCGGCGCATGGAGGTCATGCCTCAGAGTTGGGTGGCGCATAGGCGTGGGCAATGAAGTCCCACGCGGAATGCACGGATGCCCGTCCAGATGGTGGCTCCAACGTGGTCAGCACGCAGACACGGACGACAATGGTCGAATGACCACGAGGTGGTCAAAGAAGCTGTGACCGTGATGTGATCGTGCGTGGATTATGTGTTCAACAACGTCTGGACCCCATAGCGGTCGAACAGTTGTCGACAAGGTGGTGACCACGAGGTGATAGCCAAATCTACGACCGTGAGGTGGTTGTAAAAGTAGCCCACGAAGGTGAAGGCGACGGTGGGATGAAGGCTCTGAAGCGTGCTCCTATCCCGCGACCGGCAATGCCCTCGTCGCTCCACCGCCCACTGCTGGGCCGCTGCCTCTCCCCCTCCCTCTAAACCCCGAGGTCCTGGTGAAGCCATCCTTAACCCCAGTGAATCCTAACCCTAACTCTAATGCCTTGCCACCGGTCGCCGGAGATCCCCGTGCCATCGTCACTCGCTAGCGTTGGAGAAGGTAAGTGAATCTTAACCCTAACCCTAATCTTTTGTTGTCTGAATTTTTGAATTTGTCTTTTGTTGTTTGAATTTGTGAACTTTCTCAAATAGGAAGTCTTCAATCCATAATTATGGAACTGATATTCGATAAATAGATATTGCCATAATATTAATATGCTTCTCTCTTCCTCTGGCTTGCTGCATTGCCAGGAATCAAATTTGGTCCTAGTAGTGTTGCTACTACTTATTTGGGGCAAGGTTCAAGTGATGCACATGGTAACGATGGCAAATGATATTGATTTTGCTGGGAGGGGGAGTCAGGCCCGGCCCTGGGGGGCGAGCCGGGCGGCCGCCCCGGGCCCCCAAAATCTAGGGGCCCCACATATTATGTAGAGTATATACTATGTAGAGCACTGCACCGCATGACTTCTCGTCTTCTCTGCCGCCTCTTCTTCCACGAGTCCACGACTGCTTTACTGCTTTGTCGAGGTTTGTTCGTTCCCCCTGCTCAGCGATCGGTGCGCATACTGCAATCGATAGGTGATGTATACTGCAATCTTGGTAGTAGTCTATCCATGAAATTTTTATTCACTGAATCACTGTGTGATGTGCTACATGTAAGGTAAGCGAGGTAGCAGGCTATTTGCTTCTACAACATATTTTAGGATTGCCTACTACTATGTATTAGCGTGACGTTCTTAGCTAGTCCTAGATAGCCAGATAGGTGATTCATACTAGGAAGCATACTTCTCTAAAAATCTAACATGCAGGAGTTTAGGCATAGAACTTGAGTTACCTCAACAAACATGTGGAATTACGTATTTCCAGAACAGGCAAAACGCTTGTGAACTAATGTTACATATGCAGATATGCTTTTGGATTTACACTTTTAGTCTTTACTGCTCAAGTAATCTCTAGTATTACATTACAATGAACTTTTTGAAGAAGACATTACAATGAACTATGTTGAAAAAGAAGACCAGCTAGTAAACATTGAAACATATCGCTTACACTGTTTCTCTTTCTACTTTTCAGAAATGTAATCCGTTCTCGGCTGAGCTATTCAACATTGGGTCGACGGCACGGGCAGTTCCCTTCTTGTACAACCTCTCCCTGGCAGGCGACGGCTTCGACACGGTCATCAAGGCGAAGGCGGCCGTCGACGCCGTGCCGCAGTGATTTGTATAGGGCGGCGCCGCCTGAGCGGCTTCTGCCAGCCCCAGAAAAATTTCTACAAGGTGCTGCGGTAATGTTAGAAGAAAATTTTAAGGTAATATCTATAAACTCTTTGATATGAATTTTTCTTTAATACATAATGCATTTTAAGTATTTGTTGGTAAAATTAGATATATATATATATATATATGTATATATATATATATATGTATATGTGTGTGTATGTAGATTTATATTTAGATATTTAAACTAGGGCTCTTATTTCTAGTTTCGCCCGGGACCCTTAAAATCCCCCGACCGGCCCTGGGGAGTCTAAAAAGTCATTGAACTGAGAAATCTACATACTGATGTGATGGATCGAGATGATTCCATTATGAACCATATCACGCAATCTAGGAAAAAGTTTGATGCGTAACACAACACGGCATGCACTCAATCAGTCCTATAAAGTTTTTTTTATCAAGTTTGAGCCATTTTTTGGTGTCATATATTCTGGTGCTAAAGTTCTTTTTTGTGCGTGTACAATAGGAAGTTAGGGGAAAATCGGCACATCGTGATTATCGAACTTCAACACATTTGTTCTATATCAGGTGAGAAGGAATATGTTAGCCAACCTAATAATATGGCATGTTTTCAATGGATATAAGTCGGTTAAGAACTATTCCGGCGCACCTGCTTTTTTTCTTTGGGTTATAAAATGCATGGCAAAAACAGATGATTAAAAAAAAGGAGATGCAATTTAATGTGGAAAACACTTGCGGAAAAAATCACAGACGTATAAAAGCAGAATTCACTATATGAGGATAAATTACAAGTACAAAAAATTTTGACGTATCTCAACTATGTAATTATAGGGATGCGTATATAGGCTAGAGAATAAGAATCCTAAGACATTACAAAACTAACACGAGATCGGCGTATGTGTACACTTGGATACATATATGGATTCATATCATATTTTAACAATCTTCACTTTGAGATGAATTCAGATCACACACTCCAGAATCTCTAACTTGAGGTGAATTCACTCATGTAGCCTGAACTCACTCCTATAGCTAAAAAAATCTCCTTGAATTATAATTCACCATTAATGATTCTCGTGTGTTGAAAGTCCAAATGACTAATCAATGAGTAAAACTGGATCGGTCTTCTCCAATTAGCTATCCCTCCAATTGATATTATATTTTGCAAAGTCTCATCGATCAAGCATAGCTTAAATTAACTTATTGTGTTGAAACCCTGTAACTCCACCTTAGATTATACACATGCGAATTTTATCTCAGTAATCCGTAGTAGACGACGAATCATTGAAGAAATTGTCGATAATTAACCCCGCATAGATGCCACGAATAATAACCACAACGGCTTGAATTAAATAGCTTCTTCATAGAAGATGATGATCGACTAGGGCCGAAGATCGTCGACAAAGATGGCATAGTAGGAGCGCTGTAGGTGATAATATTGGCAAACCTGTGCTCGAATAGTCGTCGAGGTAGAGTGCATGTCTATGCTAGTTGTAGAACGGAGTTGAGGTGAGTCAACATCTATGAGTTGAGCCTACCGAAAATCTCATGGTGCTATTCCTTGTCTACCTAGCTAAAATCCACAGCTTCCTGATACACTGGCGAGCATGCGAAGCAAAGTAGATAAAAAAAAAGCCTTGGTACGCTTGCTGGTGTGCACGTAGCAAAATTGCCAACATTCACGAAAATCAAGTACAACCGACAGCCTCTGATCGGCTGTGCAATACGTTTGTTCGCCCTAATTATTTTCTTGGGTTTGTCCACATAACTTTTAACTGTTTTCATTCTCACAATCAATTACTATTTTAACTATCAAATTAAAAATCAAAAGTTCATATCATCTCACCCACCATATATAAAAACTCATCCCCACCACTATCGATTCACTGCCGCCAGTCTTCCCACACCAAACCTAACTCCTCCCTCCCCACCCTGGTCGATCCACCACCCCCGCCTTTTCTCACCAGAGCACTCCGCGCGCCTCCCCTCCACCACCTGCGGCTAGCGGTGCCCCCGCCACCTCGTCGCGCCACCCCTACCCCTCCCGCCATGCTGCCCTTCTCAACCTAATAGGTTGTAGCTTCTGCCATCGCCGCCCTCTAGCACTGCCCACCACCCTCCTACCTCGCCTGTCGCTCCCTTCGCCGCCCTCCGGCACCGCCCACCACCCTTCTACCTCACCCATCGCTCCCTCCGCCACCCAAGCCACCGCTCTCCAGCCTCCCTCTATGCCTAGGGGGAATGGTGAACCCTATATGCAGAGGGTGGGATTCCCTCCTCGGGCTCGCCGGCGAGGAGAAAGAAGGGGTCGAAAAGAAAGAAGGGGTCGTCGGAGAAGAAGGTGGAGGTGGCGACGTATGAATCTTTGTGCATATTCAAAAGGTGAGAAATCTGATTGATTTTCCTTAAAAATCATGCGAATGTTGTATAACGTATAACATTTCCGTGGGAATCGGTGCTTGGACGGATGGTTGTACCTCGTGCCTTTTTCTTCACTCCCGGGATTTTGATGCCTCAGGAGTCAGGATGGCTTGCTCGCCTCGTGATGCTTTTTATCGCCAAGACCAAAAAAGAAGAAGAAGAAAGTTCCTTATCACTGCCTCGATTTCAATACGGAGAAAAAATGCAAGCCGTCAATCGACTTCGCTCGAAATCAACCCGCCTGAACCGATGCTTCAACTGCCTCTGATTCAACGATGCAACAAGACGCTGCGTCGCCAAAAAAACCTTTTTTCAATCAGACGCTAGTGCTCTGCCTCGTGTGGATGTTGCCTTTGATGTTGTCTTCGGTACCACGCTCTTGCTATGCAGGTAACACCGCGCGATGGCAGCCCCTGATGCTATGCCTCTGATATCATTTGTTGTAAAATACATAGATAAAAATAGATAATCAAAAGAATAGGAGATACATATTTGAACTTATTGTATAGATTAGAAAACAAGAGTCCTAGGAGATTACGAAACCGAGACGAGATCGACGTATATATCCACTTGAACGCGTATACGAATCCGGATCATATTTAAACACTTAGATTTTTTTTTGCGAGGATGATAAATTTATTTACATCGATCTAGTGAACACTAAAAACATATAGGAGCAACATTATTCAGAGTATGCATACGCAGACATTCTAGTCTAGCTAGCTTATTTCACTGCAGTGTGTATGCTATCATGCTGATTAATTAGGTATCTGAATAATTAATTAAGTTGACAATTACCATTTACCAGGTGAATGATTAGTACCTAGGCATTATTTGAATTAAAAAAAAGCAGCTAGTACTGGTCATATTCATGCAACAGAAGGCATTTGTCTATCCTGCTTGTCATGTATCCCGAGAGGAATATCGCAGGCTTGCCGCACGGGAACGCAGGCACTGCATGCGTCCTATTCTTGATGCGTTAAAGTTCAGCATCTTTTTTTACTCGCGGAGTTACTGCAACTCGTTAACGAGGATTAAAAAAAGCTAAGAGCAAGGCTAATAATACTAGCTATAAGGGAATCTATGTCAGCATAATCCTATGTGGAGGGGGGAGAAAAGTGGAGAGAGAGCCAAGCCGGCTCCCATGCAAGAGTCAGGCTATAGCACAGGAAAAGAGACGTTATCCATGCATGTACCAATAGAACTAACTGTTATACCCATGTATGTATTAAATTATCAATATCCATGTATGTATTAAATGATTGAGAGCTCTTGTGGAGACAACTTATAGCCAGCTTATTGTATGAGTTAGCTGTATCATTATCTTTTGATGACATGGAAATGTATTGGAGGTAGCAGCTATCTATACTATTAAACTTGCTCTTAGGCCAGTCTCAGTGGAGGTTTCATGGAGTTTTATGAGCATTAAATACGTTGACATGGCACTGTATTGATAAAGAGAGAGATGAAAAAAGTTTCATGGGAGTAGAGAGAGTTTCATGGGGATGAAACTCTTCTGCACTGTTTCCAAAATATGGGTGTGTTGGAAACTGGGACATGAAACCTCTACTGAGACTGGCCTTATAGCCCACTTATCAGTCTATTCATATAGTAGTTTACAGTCAGCTGAAGGTTGTATGACCCACCCCTTTCTCTCATAAAGTTTCTTAGTTCTTGTGCTTCAACTGGCTGTAAATTTACAGTCCACCTCTCTTCTCTCTCCTCCCCTCTCTCCTCCACCTTAACATACAGCCTAGTAACAGCCTCTTATTACACTTGCTCTAATCGGCGGTACGTGTGAGTACGTGAGCCGTGCGAGAGTGAGAGGACGACAAGGATGCGGCTGGGAGACGAAGGCGTTCTTATCATCTCAGGAAGCAAAACGGAATAATCTGGATCGTTGTACTCAGTAATAGCCATGGTTGGTACAGTGGCCTACCCGATGGCAACACCTTACGCATTGCTAACTTGTACCAGTAAGCCCTAATTAACACTAATTAGAACAAGAATCCAATTTATCATTGCTTCTGTTCTTTTCTACTGCGACTGATGACTTTTACTGTGATTGATGATTTTTTTTGTCTGTGTTTTACGAGACGACGTCGGATTATGAAAATATCAACGTAGACGGCAGACACAATTTTAAGTTCAAAAACTTATTTGAAAAAATAGTTTCTCGAAGCTGTTTGAAGAAGCCATCCGTTGGCTTCAGCTCTTAGAAAAGCTGAAACCAAAAGCTATAAAAAGAAAAGAACCAGGCCATTACCACTTAGCTTGAAGACTATCATATTTGATTTATACTGGACTGGCTATCCCAATAATTGGATCTTATGGTCTACAAAACTATAGGCATGTTCTTTGCGACTTCTAAAAGAGGCTTGTAGCTTTTGGTGCAATACCTAACTTTCAAACGAAGTATTTTTTTCACGACGGTGTCTACAAGTTAAATATAGTACACGTTAAAAGCCTAACATCTGTACTAGCCAAAATCGCAAGCGAGTATCTTCTTCCATAATCTCTGTCACAAACAATCTAAAATTCAAAAATTTCAGTCCAAAACTATAAAGCATAGACATAAAAAAACAGAACCCATAAATCTTGTTATACATTGCAACTTTTCAGTATACTACAAACCTGTGATGCGTATATTTATTGTACGACATCTAGGAATTCCGTGGACTTGTCAAACAAACTCATTGCTGCATGTGGCAGCATCATATTTGTGACCTTTTCAAACGGTTGTTCCGTCTTTTCATATGCAAGGACGTACGGAACATAGAAGCCAAAGGCAAATTTGTGTGGTCTTACTAAACGAATGCTAATGCACGCATGGAAATGCTCATGGAAAGGTGTGAAAAATGTTTTGTTCACCGATCTACCTGCATCATTCGGAGGCTAGCTCGAAATTAGTTTCTTCTCTTCGAAAACATAATAGTTGCTGTGGCTAGGGCTGCACAATCTGGTTTTGTCAACCTGTTCGAAGCTTACATGTGTATGCTTCAGTTCAGACAACAAACTCACGTACGCTTCGGACTGATCAGTGGCAGTTCCGGAGGGCCTCTTATTTTTGGCTACGACTTATAGTTGCGGTTTATAATTTCTAGATTATTTATGAGAAAAAATACAGAATAAAAAGAACTCATGTACAATTTTAATCAATATAAATAAAGTCACTACAGTGTATACTACAATCAACTTTGTAGACTCTGCCTTAAAAAACACCCGGTTTAAAAGTTAGTTACGATAGAAAAGTAAAAAAAATAGCTTTTAAAAACTGAAAAGAAGAGGCGCAAATGGTTGACAACTTGTTTAACCCAAGTTTGTACAACCCAAGCTCTGGAATTTTTTTTTGTAAATAATCTAATTTTTATTCGAAATAACAGAAATATACCCGTGCAAAAAATTTTACATGAATGACCTCTAGTCACCGAACCGTTGGGTGACTAGAACTTATTGCCCAACGGCCGCACGACACGTAGGCTATTCGTGGGCTATTGGGTGACATGGTTGTAGTCACCGAGCGGTCAAGCGACTGGAACCAGTCGTCCAACCCTTTGGCGACTAGAGGCGCATATAAATCGGTTGCTCGACCAAGCCCCAAGCCATTTCATCCGCCGACGCCGCCGCGCAGAGAAAAGGGAGAGAAGAGAAGAGGGAAGAAAAAGAGAGAAGAGGAGAGGAGAGGGGAGGGAGAGGAAGGAGAGGTTCTGCTACTTCCATGAGGTAAAATTTTTGGTATGTTGTAGTCAATATTTTTTGTATGAAGTAAATAGTTTGTTTAGTGTATAATTAGGATCTGTAGAAAAGGATAGCATAACTTTGGTATGAAGTAAATAGTCATAGAAAATTTAGCCCATATAGTTATAGAAAACTAGCATCCGTAACTTATAATTGTACAAAATTTAGTGAATATAGTTGTAGAAAATTACCATCTGTAACAAATTAGCATTCGTATAAAATTATAGTTGTCGAAAACTTAGTCAATATTATGTACAAAATAAGCATCAGTAAAAAATTATAGTTATTAAAGATTTTAGTTAATACTTTTGTATGAATTAAATAGTTCACTTCGTGCAAAAATTAATATATAACATTTATGATTAATTATGAGTGGATATAATGTCATTAGTACATTGAAAAATCATGCATACCGTTATAACTGGTATATTGGCATTTAAATCAATATGTTATGTAAATTGTCGAAACCCATTAGAAATTATTTAGAGTAAGAGAGAGCTCGAGCAACGAGAGAAGAGTGGCATCGGTGCGCGTGGGAGCCGATAGGGAGTTCATGCATATTGGGTCGGAGGAATGGGAGGGTGTCGGTGCGAATAAGTATGGGTTATGCTATGAGGGTCGTGTAGTTGGTTATGATAGGTGAACGGTCGTTGAAATGTAAATTACAGTACATCAGTACTTCCATAATGTGTGATGTGATTTAACTAGTTGCAACATTAAAAATATTTGCACGCAGACATCAGTAATACCAATACCCACTACATTGAAAGTGCATTTCGATGTTGGCACCGTTCGTGAAGGTCTGAACAATGTTGACTTGAGTGGTTTTGCGCAAGCCACTCTGGTACACCCAGACAGCGAGAATGCTCGAATCGCAGATGTGATATATTAACTCACCCGTAATTTTTCCTTGGACCCTGAAGTGTGCAGCGTCGTCATACAAGGGCTTTGAAGATAGTCTCCCATGGACATTAGATGAGAGTTGAGAACATTAATGCGCACTGCTTCATGGAAGGCGTTTGTGCAAGGGTGCTGGCGCCGTGAATACGAGTGTGTGATACTTGTGCAACCATACCCAATAGAAGTTGTACAAGGTCGTGCCAACGGCTATTATCCGGGAGGTGCGAGCAGCTCGGGCGCCCATCATGTTGGTCAAGAGAAGGTAGTTGTTCGTGATGAGGCTGATGTGATACATGTAGAAGAGGAAGAATGGTCACGGCATGGTGAGCCTACATGACAAGCTGATGAAGGGAAACACATGGAGTACATAGTACATCAAATGGAGAGCGATGACTGGATGGCTTGGGCTGAAAAGGAAGCTGTACAGGAGGACGACGATGATAGTTCTGATGAGGACGAAACTCCCATCCCACATGAATGGAACCGGTTTGATGTTGATGGTGTTGCTGCGCATGACAAACACGAATCACCATGGGAGTATAATGGCATAGAGATTCGGTTGCATTCAATATTTGTTGACAAGGAATCGTTGTAGGATTCCATCAAGCTGTGGGCCCTGTCCATGCAGCAGACTTTTCAGGTCATGAAATATAGCCAGGAGCAGTACACCGTGAAGTGCGAGCAGGCCGGTTGTCCTTGGAGTGTGAGCAGGCCGGCCTTCCTATCGCGGGAGTTGTTGCCTTCCTGTGGGAGGCCCCGTCTAGCTGGTGCGTGGACCTGCTGGCTAGTTACCAAGGAGTCCTTCCACCTGGAGGCACGGAGGAGTACTACATCTTTCCACCATGTCAAACGCACGACTCGTCATTGCGGTGGCTCTCACAGTTCTAGGTACATGTCTGATGCCCTTCCCGTTCGATCAGTTGGGCTCTCCTTTCCACAGTACGGTATTAATATCTTTTTGTTTGTACTCAGGTGAAGCGGATGGACCCGGCTGCAGACGAGCAGCAGGTCTCATGACACTTGGAGGTATACTTGTTGTGCCTATTTGGTTAGGTGCTCTTCACCATTAGCCATGGTAACACCATAGACATGTACCTCATCACTCACGTTAAGGCCATCACCGAGGGGGAGGCCACCCACATCAGCTAGGGTTCACCGCACTTGCTGCAATTTATTGCAGGGTGTCCGCTGCCAGGGGCGGAGGCACATTGGCCGGAGAGGGTTCCCAGGAACCCGGTTCCGAAACAAAATTTAGTTATTACTAGTAAATATTCACCCTTTGTGCACCCCCTTGGCCCAATACGGTGTACCCCTAGCTCAAAAAACACCCTCACTCGCCCTGTCCAGCCCATTCGTTTTGAAGTGGTGCACCCCCTCCATTTTGCTCTAGCTCCGCCACTGTCCGCTGCTACTACAGTTGTGGTCATTCGAGTGCTTAGCCTCGGACCGTATAGCTTTGCACAGTGACGAAACCAAAGGCTACAACTTTGCGCAGTGAAAAGACCAAACAGGCTAGCTTTGCACAGTAACAAAACCAAAGGGTGCCATTTTGCGCAGTGACAAGACCACATGAGGCATCTTTGCGTAGTACCAAGACCAGACATGCCAGCTTTCCGAAAGACAGGGCATCACTTTGCCCCGTAGGCTACTCACATGAAAATAACCACACCATGCTAACCATTTGACTTATAAAATGAGGTGAAAGAGGTCTGGAAGAGAACACTACACAACTAAATCCAACACTATACCAGAGCTTGCTTTACCATGTCAGGATGGACAAGAGGTAGAAGAAGCAATGGGATAAGATGATGAAGCAATGTGAGGAGACCCGCCAACTATCAAGGTCTGTTGCGACCCGTGACGAACAAGCAAGGGTTGTGGCGGCTCGAGCCAAATAAGCAGAGCATGAAGGAGGTCAACTCCCTGCAATGACGCCCCCCGGTAGCAGCAACCCCATCCCGAACATTCCAACCGAGTGTTCGCCACAACACCCGCCCAAGGAAGAAACGCCACCCCTCTATTGGTGCAGGGACCCATGCAAGTTTTTCAAGTCCTTAGCGGCTTAGCCTGGGCATATGTTATTGGGGTTGTGCAAACTACTCTTGTAACTATCCCGACCACCAGTAAGGACTAGTAGCAGTGTGTTCCCCCGACTATTTATCTTTTAAAGTACATGCTAGCAACCTCCCCCGTCTACGCGTTGTCCCCCGAACAACTACGTGGCTACCGCAAATGGATTGACCTAGAGATCCACCTACATGACCAATGGGCTCTCGACTTTAAGGAGTAGGATGCCAAAAAAGCCTGCGAGATCCGGGAGGAGGAGCGCCATAATGATGAGCAAACCGAGCATATATGTCAGGAGACGAAAACTCATCTCGAGGCGTGCATGTGCAGGGAGCACGACATGTGCTGGGAGTGCAAGGCTTGCGAGTGGGAGCACGAGAAAAACAGAAAAATAGCGGCCAAGGCCAAAGAGGACGTTGAGGAGTTCAATGCTGAGCTCATAAGGAAGGGAAAATGACCCCAGTCCACATAGTAAGTCAGGGTGTTCCGCACTAGTCCCCTAAGGTCAAATTTATTTCTATTCCAAAAAGGCGCATATATATCGTAGGAGTATTCCAGTTTGTTGCATCGTGCATGATGCTCTTTCTTATGCATATAACCAAACCATACGCGCCGTGTTATATCCAGCTTTATTATGAAGTCTATTTTAATTCGCAAAAGCACTTGTCCTCGTCTTTGCACGTTCAATTCTTCCATGTAGCAAGGCATATAACAACATAAACAGACGAGTTCTCCTCTGTGTATGAATTCTCGGTTGCATAACAATATCACTTATCTTCGTACTTACCAATCGTTCTCAAATAAAATTTCACAAATTTTCTTGCACTACAACCAGTGGCGGAACCAGGATTTAGTTACGCCCCGGGCTCAGTGGTAGAATGATCTAAGCTATCTAGACTGAACCATGAAAATATTACCCATGCTGAACTGAATTTACTTGGGCTGTACATTATATATTTTTCCACACCCCGGGCTGCAGCCTACTCTGCCCGGGGTGTGGATCCGCCCCTGACTACAACAATATACGACAATCACAAACTATTACTGTCAATCTAACAGATTTTCTGCCATTCATAATCTACAAAAATTACAAATGGATTAACCGATATTGTCTTCCTTTTTTTTCCGAAAAATACAACTCATAGACAAAATTTGATAAATGTTACCTACCTACCTACAACAATTATCATTTACCCCATGCGCGGTCGGTGGTTGATCACTCGCCGATTGCAGCTATGTCGCCCAACGGCCCACAAATAGCCTGCGTGTCATGCTGTCGTTGGGCGATAGATTCTAGTCATCCAACGGTTCAGCGACTGGATGTCATTCTTGTAAAAAAATTTGCACCGGTATATTTCTATTATTTTAAATAAAAAATAGATTATTTAAAAAGATTCCAAGCACTGGCCGTAGGATTAGGTCATTAGGATCACATGGGGTGAGACGAATCCACGGTGCATAACGATAAGACAGCCGTATATGAAAGGAGTGGGCGGGTATGATAGGAGCGCACGCTAGTCACTCACCAGCTACCCACCGACTCCACAGCTCAGTGCTGATGCGGACTGCTGAGAGGAGAGAGCGCACCCCCAAAAAAAAGAAATAAAAGTACGATAATATTTTATTAGTTTATTCCCCGTGGGCCCCAGAGGATTCCCGGGATGGACGGCTCCACGTCACCTTCGGCCCACATGTCAGCCCCGGCGTTCCTTTCCCGATCACAGGCCACATCACCACGAAGCTTTTATCAGAAGTACCTTTTTTTAGCACGGAAACTTTAGTGGGTCTTGTTGGTTTGCACGATGGGAATATAGGGTGGGCCCACTGTCGTTTGGGCAAGTTGTCAGTGGGCCTTGGCTGATGGTTTCGCATGACATGGGTTCAGGCCGCTCTTAAGGGGTGCTAAGAGCAACTCCAGCAGGAGCTCTTAAATTAAAGCCTCTATTTTTGATTTGAGAGCTCTCCCTATTTTTGATGGCCCTGTTTTTTGAGTTGAACTCCAGCAGAAGCCGCTCTTAAGGGGTGCTAAGAGCAACTCCAGCAGGAGCTCTTAAATTAAAGCCTCTATTTTTGATTTGAGAGCTCTCCCTATTTTTGATGGCCCTGTTTTTTGAGTTGAACTCCAGCAGAAGCTCTCAAATCAGGGCCCTCAAATTCATTGCAACTGAGAATGACATATAGGACCCACTCCTCCTCTCCTCCACCCGCGCCTCCTCCTCTCCTCTCCTCCACCCGCGCCTCCTCCTCTCCTCTCGGCCGCCGCGCTCCTCCTCTCCGCCACCCGCGCCTCCTCCTCTCCTCTCCGCCGCCGCGCCTCCTTCTCTCCTCCACCTGCGCCTCCTCCTCTCCTCTCAGCCGCCGCGCCTCCTTCTCTCCTCCACCCGTGCCCACCGCTCGGCGCCGCCACTCTCCACCTTCTCCGGCCGCCACGCCTCCGGATCCTCCTCCGCGCCACCACTTCTCCGCGGACGGCACCACCACAGCGAGGCGGTGGGCGAGCTGAGGCGCCGGGCAGAGGCATCGGGCGCGGCGACGAGCGAGCGCCGGGCGGAGGCGTCGGGCAAGCGGAGGTGCTGGGCGGAGGCGTCGGGCGAGGCGGCGAGCGAGCCGAGGCGCCGGGCGGAGGAGGCGAGCCGAGGCGCCGGGCGGAGGAGCCGAGGAAGCGGAGGAGGTGGGGGGCGAGCAGAAGCCGGGAGGCGGGGGCGGGGGATTTTTCACCGAGGCGGGAAAAAACGGAAGAATGAGAGCCAGAGTAGGGGCCCCTGGGAATGAGGGCTGGAGGGGGGATTTGAGGGCCTCCTTAAATTTGAGGGCTCTAGTAGGGGCTCTGCTGGAGTTCTGTTTTTGCCTCAAGCTCTCAAATATGAGGTTTGAGGGCTCAAGTAGGGGCCCTGCTGGAGTTGCTCTAAGGGCCTGTTTTTTTTACTGTGGTTTGTGGCTTTTAGTTGTGACTTGTAAATTTTGGGCTGTTTGTACAAGAGATTACAGAGTAACAGAAACTTACGTACAGTTTTTGTCGATATAAATGAAGTCAGTAAAATATGTATTACAATTAACTAGTAGACCCTATCTTAAAAAATACTCCGTTTAAAAGCTAGTTACTGTGGAAAATCCGAAAAACAACTTTTAGAAGCTGAAAAAGAACAGGGCCTAAGTTTATAGCTTATTTAGGACTGTTTTGATTTTTTTTATCATAGTTGATGATAGCTTTTTTAGCGTAATTAAATTTAAAAAGAAAAAATATTATATCATCACAGACAATACAAAGGGATAAAAGAAAAAAGAGGCAAAAAGTCCAAAAACTAGAAAAAGATGAAATTAAGAAATTAGAATCTGAAAGCTTAAACTCAAATGAGCATCAAAGCGTAAGCAGTGGTTGCTGCCTTACTGGTGGTGGCCAATGGGACTCGCGGTCAATCGACTGGTCCGATCTAGAGGTGAAAAGTGGATATGAATTATCTGTATTATCCGGTTACTGTATTCGATAGGATGCGAATGTGGTATAGATTTTCCTATTCGATTAACATTTCTATCATATTCGTATTTGTATTCAAATTTGCATAAAAATATGGATGTAAATATGATATGAATTTTTAACATCTGAAATGCTATTTTATCCGGACTATCCGTATCCGTATTCGTATTTGACTAAGCAATATGCATATTTTATTATAATACGACTAACTATTTGGACAAGTTTTTTAATTGAATGTGAATTCATGTTTCTTTAGGTGAAATAAGTGAATTAAAATGATTAAACATGATTGTATGAGGATAAAATATCATTAATGTTTTCATACCACATAAGTTATGAGGATATCGACCTTGAGTAGATATTTGATTCGAATTCATATCCAATATTTGTCCAATCCATATTTGGATTCAACGTTTGTTCGATTCATATTTGAATCCGAGAAAAAAATATAGATACGAATATGGTGTAATTACTATCCGACCTATTTTCACCCTTGTCCGAGCAGATATGCCGCAGCACACCCGCGGGCCGGCAATGCTGAAAATTTTCCGATTCTTAACGAAAATCACTGTTCTTTGATACGTCTGTACGAAATTCCTGTGAGATTAGAATGTTCTAAGGGGAGCCATCGAGATTTCCTTGGAATTCAGAAGGAAATGTAAGCATCATGCTTGATTTTCATGGCGAATCAGAATTAAATCCAGTGCTCATCTTATAACACCATTTTCCCCCCTCTTTTCTCGTGTGATATGCTTGAAGCGATGAATGACAAATCCATTACGTGAGGATGAACGGTAGCAGAGAGATGAATTAGGTGCGTTTCGGTAGCTGGCCAGGCGAGGATGCGCTCTTGTAGCTACCTTGTGGAAGCTGATGTGACCAGACGTCAAATTGTACTCCATTTCCGGAGAGATCAAAGTGATCCCCTCCAGAAATTCTCATCATGCTTGCTTGCAGTTGCAGCTACGATTGCAATTGCATGCCATTTTATTTACATTTTTTTTGCCCCCTGACGAATGTATTGCGTCCTACCTTGCGCTAAGCTAGGATGTGCATGAGAACGACACGTACGGTCCATTTGAATGCATGATTGTACGCAACCAGGCATGTCATGTAGTACTCCAATGCTCCAGGCCACTCCAACTCGCTTAAAATCCTTGGTTTCTGACTTTAATGTTAGCTTTTGACTGTAAATGTACTATAGCGACAGTTAGTTTTTTTAAAGTTAAAAAATAAGACAAAATAATAAAAATAAGATAAAAGGCCGTTATATCGTCACAAACAATGCAAAAGATAAAAAAAACTAAAAGCCAAAATTAAGAAACCGACCGTTCTAAGTGGGTTCTGACTTAGCCGAAGCCGAAGCCATCTAGAGCAGAGCCTTAATACTCTTGATTGTACACAAGCATGCATGTTATGTAGGAATCCAATGCTCCCAACTATAACCTAGGGGTCGCTCCAGCTAGCTTAAGAGCCCGGTTTTTGGTTTTGGCTATTGGCTTTTGGCTGTAAATGTTAGTTTTTTCGAAGTCCAAAATAAGAAAAAATGAGAGGAAAAATGAAAAAAAAATCATTATATTGTTATAGAAAATACAAAGGAATAATAACAAAAAATCAAAATTAAGAAGCTGATGCGTTCTAAACTAGTTTTGATTTAACCCAAACCGTTTCGAGTATCGCCTTAATACTCTTGATTGGATTAAGATGAAATCTCCACCCCCGACCTTTCGTAGGCAAGATTCCCACAATGGCAAAGCTGCAGCTCCTTTTCCATTATTTGATTTTTTTTATTCGCAATATGATGAATGGAACATTCAGGCTCGAAATACTTTAGCAACACCTTATACGCTGTCGCTGATAGCCTGATACATATGGCTGCAGCATTTAGCCTCTTTTTTTTTGGGCCTCAACTCATAGTGCGCCTCATCATGCACGATAAAATAGCTGCCGAAGAGCCAATGGATCTCAAGTTCTCAACAAATCGATGTGCGCGAACACATACTCCATTAATCCTACTCTTAATCTAATCTCGAGCCCCTGGTAATGAGCCAGTGGTTAACCAAAGAGTAGCAGAGCAATATCCAAAACATGTATATGCCTGCATTAGGATGACACATCAGAAGCATCATGGCTCCAGACGCTGCCAATCCATATGCTTCCAAGTTGAGATGAGATCGAAGTTGTGCTGCACAGCTGGATGCGTCAACTCACGGTCCACATGCAACGGGTCAATGTCACAATCTGGAGACCATCGTAGTTAATTCTTTGCTGATGATGTGTAGTACTAAATCAATCCACTGGCACAAGAACGATGTATACGCATACTTAAGCGGTCATGTACGTGCGGCAATGGTACTGCGATTTAATCGTGAGCCCATGATCTGCAGGGGAAAGTATAGTACGATAGATAGCTACAGCGTACACGCAATATATGTATGTTTCCCCGTTGTTTCGACTCGAACGTTTGGATTTTAGTTCACTATTTCTCACGCAATATATGTATGTTTCCCCGTTGTTTCGACTCGGACGTTTGGATTTTAGTTCACTATTTCTCCATTTCATCTTTTTTAGCTTTTTAAGGCTTTTTTTCTTTTCTATTTTTATATATTCGTTTATATTGTCTGTGATAGGCTAACACATTTTTTCTATTTTTATTTTTTAAAATTTAATTATGCTAAATAAGTCACCATTAGTTACGGTACAAAATAAACCGGCTATAGTACAAAATAAACCATAAACCAGTGAAGTCTCGATCATCGGACGCCAATTAAATTAACATACAAGCAGGGGTGGATCCATCAGTGGGTCAGGTAGGGAGCTAGCCCCTCTACCGTTGGCCGGCCGTGTGTACCTCTCTCACCCCCACAGCTCCACGTTAGCTATGGGCCTGTTTGGTTGCCTGCATGAGCTGATGCAGCTGCATGAGCGTGGCCAGGCTGAGTAGAGAAGGTCCTCAGTCGCGTTTCTCCTTAGCTCCAGTTGATTTTTTGCATCCGCTCGTGCAGGCTCTCACCCCGATGCAGGCAACCAAACACCATCTCCCTGCATGCGCTGATGCGACTTACCCCGATGCAGGCAACCAAACAGATATGAATAATCTTGTCGGGCTTAAAAAGCCTTTGCGTGATGAAAAAGAATGTATTTGTAGTGGTGGTGATTACAAGCTATAACGGCATCTTCTCTCTTGGCGTGGAGCCTCTCCACCTCTCATCTCTAAAAGTTTACAACTCTACAAGGGTTGAGCACGAGTTTTGAGTACGCGGCGTGACGGTCGCCGTTTTCTCTCCATATCGTGGAGTTAGCACCGTTGCTCTCATTCGGCAAAATATGACATATATTATAATTTTTAAGATAGTCCGTAATAGCCACAATAGTGTTTTTCTATGTCTTACCAATAATACAGCAGGCTAGCATAGATCAGCAACTCGACATTCGGTAAAAATAAATCTTATTACCTTTTCTAAATTCTGATCTAGTACAAGATGATTAGGGACTCCCATCGATCGGCACAGCGGCGAGGCATAGAGACATACGTACGCAGCCATGCCGGCCGCGCCAGCCCAGCCGCTAGCCGTTGGCATTACGCTTGCCCATAGCCACCGGCAGCCACACATCGCAACGCATGCAGCTGTCCCTGCCCCGTCGCGGGCCAACACACGCACGCACGACCACCGCCACGCACACCCATGTCCGGCGGCGGCGCGGGGCGAGCGAGCGCCGTCGCTTTCCCTCAAGTTCTGTGCGTTTGTCGCTGCCTGTGGCCTTCCTCGCGCGTTAGCTAGCTCACCAGCTCATCGAGTCGTCATGCGTGTGTCGATCGTTTTGCCTCGCAGGGAAACACAACATCTCGACGAATTGCCCCATTAGCCTGTTAGCGAAAGGCCCAATAGTCGAGCTTGTCAATCTAGACCAGCAAAGCGAGCTCATGCTCTCCAAAATTTTCATTGTGTGTCTAGCCCATGGCTAATGGCCTTTCCATTATTATCTGTCCAATTTCATTTTCTTTCTTGTGAAATTATCTTTCCAATTTTATTAATATCTTTTTTCCTTGATATCAGCCACTTCTTTGTCCTAGACCTTTGTAGAAATCTTTATTTGGTGAGGATATGAACTACGTAGAGTTCAAAACATCATTTAGATCAGTGGTATTATCAATATACGTATATGTTAATGCAAACGCCAAATTACCCGCATAATTCTTATTAATCGTTCGTATTCTAATTAATCACTTAGCAATACCCTAGCAACCATATTCCATTTTTCACAACCCTAGCAACCATATTCCATTTTTCACAACATTATGTCACATACGAGAATTTCCAAAAATAAACCGAATTCCTGGCCCTAACTAATCGTGCTCGTGGAATAATTCATCATTATTAGTGTAACAATTGAAACACATCTGTTGAACAAATAAAAAAATTGGTGGAGCAATTAATGAATTTAGGTGAACAAATAAAAAATATTAACATACACAATAGCAGAAAATAATAAAGAAGATGAGCAAAAAAACTTACTACAAGTAAAAAAAAATATGTAGGTAAATGGAAAGAAAAGAAAGAAAGTGCACTGGGTCGCCCACAGTGCCACAGCCTACTAGGAGCTAGTACTAGCTGGCCACGTAAGAAAGGAAAAAGACTAAGAAGAAAAAAAAGAAACACGCACGGTGGACCTCTCCGCGTGGAAAATTTCTATTATATACCGGTGACACAATTCATTTTATGTAACGCGCGAATGAGGTGATGACACGTGGCAAAAGTATTATAGCAGCTATTTTAGAAATATTTTTCCATACGACTGTACTGTAGCAAGAAGCAAAAATATTATTTTTTGTACGGGCTATAGTACTACTACAGTGCATTGCTACAGTGTTCTTGCCACGTGTCGCCACCTCATTCGCTCGTTACACAAACTTGATTGTGTCACCGGTATACAATAGAAAATTTCCTCTGTGTGGGCTGCCCAGGCCGACCGTGCGTGGAACGGGGGCCTCAGGGGTCGGCGACGGGTTGCTACAGGATCTACTCTTTACCGGTTTTTAAAAATAGTTTTTAATGTTTACTATAGTATTTAACTTTTAAATAGAGTATTTTTATAAGACAAGATCTATAAATTAATTATAATATACGTTAAAACCTAATATTTACATCAACTAAAATCACAAACAAATATTTTTTTATTGTAATTGTTATCCTAAACAGTTAAAATTTAAAATTTTAATAAAAATTTTATAAACCGCGGTCCTAGCAAACAGACCCCTAGCCGCGCGACGCTCGGCGTGTGCTTCAGTACCGACGGGGAAAGGAAAGGAAAGCGCGAAAGCTCGCGACACGGGGATCGGCCGGCGGGGCGCCAAAACCCTACCGTCGCGCGCCCACCACCTCCCCTGCCCCCAGCCAAACCAGGCCCATGGCGTCGTGGTGCGACAACATGGCGGCGCCGCCCCGAATCCTTGTCGCCCCCAGTGAGCTCCCCCCCCCCCCCCCCCGCGCGAACCTCCTAATCCTACCCTCGCTGTAATATCTACAGCATCTAGCCTAGGCTAGCTGCGATGTTTTAAGCGGCCCGGGGAAATCTAGGGTGGTTTGCTGATTTTGATGCTCCCAATGTGAAGGCTCTAGGTTTCCATTGCTGTATGCTGTTTTTAGGAAGCTGTGTTAATTCGTGTGGCCTGGTTGAAAGGCCAGCAGGCTGTAATGCGTCTGTTCACGGTGCTAGGGTGCTAGCTTTTGATTTGTGGTTGGAGGCTCGCATTTCTAATCAGACCTTATTTTGTGTTTCCTTGCAGGCCCTTCTGATGCCGGTGGTGAACGGAATGTTTTGTCACTTCGCCACCCGAAATCAGGTTCCCTTATATGCCTCTGTAGCTACAATTTTTCAGTATGAGTTTCTGATCACCACTAAATGTGGACATCCCTTAGAAATGATCAACAGCTTGCATTGGCTTTTGTCTTGACATCGAACAGATGAAGAAACATCATATCTGTTCATCGATGGGCAACTTCATGAATTCCATTGGTTTAAGGAGCGTTTCGGCTCTTGGTTCTTGGGAGATTATGTTTGTGAAGGTACAGTAGCTATGAAATTCACCATTTCTGTGGAAAGCTTGGATTTCTTTCCCTTTGAGGGTAAAGTCTGTCCCCTATTGTCATCGTGTAGCCTACAATAAGTCATGGTTATGAGTTATGACTTTATGAGGTTTGTTGCCTTGCCTCTGCAAACCAGCCAGTTCAGTTTGTTAAACAAGGGATTCAGATGTGAGCTTAGTGGTAAGGAACATGATTAGATAAAGGGATGATGTTCGTATTCTCCAATTTTTGCATACCATTTAGAACGTGTCAACATGCAGTGGTATAATCTGTTTTGAACAAAATTATCGCAAAAACTATCTTACTACAGTGGCTACAGTGGACTTCATTGCCTGACTTTGTTGAATCCTGCTTCCCTTCCTTAGATGGCAGCCTCTACTATTGCACTCTTGTTGATCCCGTCTTCATTTTCCTACCAATATTTGAATCTGCACGTATGTCGGTAAGCCCAATTGAAGATAGATTTTCTGATATGTGGGTTATTTCATCTAATCTATGTTAATTTAAAATCCACTCCCTTGTGCTGCAGAACGGTAAAGATTCAGGAAAGTTCAGACAACTGGATGAAATATTATACATCGAGGGATATCCTGGATATCAGCACCTCATGAGTGTAGCAGGAAACCATATGGAATTGGTTTGTGAAGTTAAAGGTAGATGTTTGACATATATGTTTGCTGCGAAATTAATGTAATATCAAGTTGCTATTACATTATTAACTACTACTTAACACAAGAGTGATCATATAGGGGATCTTGAGCGTTTTATTTTTTGATATATGGTTTTCCATGGGTTATATTGTCACAGACACATTAATTTGTTGTGTGATTTCTGGTATAACTTGTTTACATAGTAACCAATAGTTTTACAGAACTAAATATTTCACATGCATGTTACCTTTCTTGCAGAGGTTGCTAATGTGAAGTTCTTTAGGCTGGACGATTCCAAGGTCTTAAGTTGGTTGTGCTGTAAGGTAGCCTGTGTCAGTTCTTACTTTTGTGTACTTGATTTGCAACACGTCTTATGTCTATGCTTATCCTTATTAGAAGCTAAGCTTCTCTTTTGCTTCACTTCTTTTTTGCATTTACAACAAGCGATGATGTAACCTGCAGTTAGGATGGGATGTATGCAGTATGCTGTACTGGGTTAAAGAAGCATTGAAATGACTTAACTTTTTTTTGCCGCTTTGAACAAGGGAGCTAATCCCAAGTCCCAACTTCCTATGGGGCACACCATTATGACTATTCATGTGCTAAATCATATTGATTCTTCCACACCATTTTGTAGTTTTCTTTGGTCACAGATTGTAAATAAATAAAAAATAATGAATCCTAATAGTGACCCTAGTACTTTCCTGTATGGTCAATTATTTAACATGTTTTTTCCTGTATGGTCAATTCTTTAACATGTTTTTATGCAATTATTGTTTACAGTAAACATGAGAGCATATCTACCTCTCACCCAGTCACAATCGGATGTAATTTTTCTCCTGTCTTTGCTGGAATGTTGAAATGACTATTTTCCTGTCAGTTGAGATATATGAGCAATAATGCCGCGGGAACTGACAGTAGTTATTACTTAAGATGCTGTTTATTCTAAAGCCAATGCAGTGCCACTTTTCATGTTGTATACTTCATTTCTTTAGACGGTCATGTTCTCTACTTCTATGGAAGAATACCCTTCAGTGGGGAAAAATAACACGATGTGTCTTAACTGTTAGAATGCGCAATACTTTTGCTGTTTTGCATGGTTAACCTAGTAAAGCTTATAATTGTTTCTATTTCTGCATGTAAAGAATATACCAATTTGAGATCATGATGCCTTTTATATTAGTTAAATCTTTTTATTCACGATTCACCTAGAAATTTTATTCATAAATGTGAACAAAAACGAAATAACAGTCTGTCATGGTAAGACACAACTTTGCTTTGAGTGCACAGCAGAGAAGTTCATGTGCAGCAATAATGTCTATTTTGGTTTGCGTTTAGCTTAGTTTACTACGTCTGCTTTCCATGTATACCACATTCATGTGTGTAAATCCTAAATATCATATTTATCTCACTTTTCCTGCATAGTTGAGAATTAAATATCTACCCATGAATCTCATTTACAGGTACACAACCTAAAAGAGGTTTTCCCCAAGTTGGGTAAAAATTATGCTGCCCAAGGAGAAAAGGAACTGTGTATGCGCCTGCAACACTTCATTTTATTTAGTCTAATATAATACTCTAATACGACAAGTCGACAAGTATGTAGCTTCTCATCATTTAATTGTTCAATTTATTTATACAGGTGGTTTTAATGTCATATTCAACCAAACAGTCAAACAGCGCTTACTCTCACAAGTCACAATTATATAACCATGCTGTTTGGGTCACTGATGCGATTTGTATTCTAATGAATCACTTAAGTAAGACATGCCTTGAACAGTTAAACTACAATAACTGATCCTTAGTCTTTTTTTCACTTTGCATTAAAAATTGGACTGAATAAACTTAAATGAGCTTGGTAGTTTGAATTTCAAATATGTTTGCCACTCTGCCAGTAAGGATGATCTTTTTCTCAAAGAGACATACAAAACTGACATTTTTTTTGTGGAATTCATATTGAGATCAAGCTATCTGACTTTACTATAACCATTGCTTCTGTAGCAGTTGATATTAGCTTGGCTTTGTGCTAGTACAAGTGGTATGCGGTTATGCGCTACTTCATTATGAGAAATTGCATAGAGATGAAATTCTTGACTCTTGAGTCACAATATGTACATAGGTTAAGTAATGTCCTTACGGAGCTATTTTCGTTGTCCCTGTTACAGTGAAGGACGCTGTTCAAATAATTCGTGAATACCTGAAGGATGAGCCATGGTTAATACTACTCTGCAATAAGTTGCAGTAAGACTTATCTCTTTGTATGTCGAAGAATCAGCAGCTCAATACAGATTTCCGTTTGTCTATTCTCACACTTGAAACAATCTATTCCACCTCAGATTGGATATCAATGAGATCAATGCCATGACCAAAACCACCGAAGCTTCATTTTGTGCAGAGAGTTCTCCCATACCTGCTCGCCCCTCTGAGGTAAACTCCTTGAGAGCGCTTTAGCGTTTTTAGCGCTCACTTCATGTGCTCTAAGCTCATCAAATGTGTCAATACAGGGGAAAGTAGGAAATGGTAGTGCCAAGTCAAGCAAAGGGAGGCCAGCGAAGAAACAAAAGACTGAGGTAGAATCCAAAAACATCAAAGACATGTTTCGAAGGGTCACAAGGAAAGGAACATGATCCCTTATGACCTGGACCTGGGCCTGATTGATTTCGTCATCGACGCCTCATGGGGTGGGGCACTTGAAACTCTGGGGGTTGCCGAGTTATCTCCAAACTGGATGTGCTGAGAATGCTATGTGTGTAAGCTTCAGAATGCTTCATGCAGCTGAACGACTCAAGTCTTGGATAGGCTAGCAATTTAGCATTCTAGGCGTAGATTTAATGATTCGGGCAAGGAGGCTTACTATCCTACTGGAATGTATTTGTACCCTATTTATTAATTTCCTTGTACCGCCTGCAGAGACAACTGAACATCTGCAGTTTTAGTTGTCGCTCTGTTGGGATGAAATAAACTGTTTTATGACTGAAATTGTACTATAGTTAGCTGAAATTATACTATAGCCGATGGTAATTTATTTGGCATAACTAAATTTTAAAAAATTTAAATTGAAAAAAAAACAGGTTAACCCAGCATCGACAATACAAAGGAATACGGGAAAAAAAGAACCGGCAAGAAAGCTTTAAAAAGTAAAAAAGTCAGAAAAAGACGAAATTATGAATAATAAAAAATAAGTTGGAAATAAAAACCCAGTGTGGTTGCTCGATGGAACCGACGCGCCACTATGACCGCTCCGATCATTTCCACGACCCATCTCAAGAGGCAAATGCGCGACAGGGTGAAGGTGAACGGCGAAAGCTCGATGGGGAACAAATGACGGTGACCAAAGAAACTGCAAGTAACGAGAGGCGGGCACAAGAGAGAGAGGGAGCAAATAGCCAGAAAGAGAGTAGCCATGGCACTTAAGTACTTATTGCGACAAAGACATTTAATGCTAGTATGGTGGGTGTGAGAATCCAGAGGACGTGCACAACGCCGTAACCAATGTGACGACCCATGTCGCACGACCAAAAAGGTTAGTGTCACCATGTGTAACCCAATCCCGGTTGTCACACGCGCCAACACCATCAGCAGCGAAAAGGCAAGAAATCGACGAGGTAGCAATCCAGTGGGCTGAAGGGATGGAGGGGCCAAGGGACAAATGGCATGGTCTCAGCCCACCGGAGTTGATGCCTTTTACCATAAGAAGTTACTATTGGGGGAGTGATCTACACCTTGGTCCAGTCGCCTCACTGCACCAAGAGGCCCGTTAAACATGTAATCACGTGGCTAGCCTAAAAGGATTGTTACAGAGGAATTGACATGTTTGCCTCTATAATTATAGAGCCTGATAGAGGTATTTATGTAATCAACATCCTTATAATTATAAATATGTGCATTAGGATATCATGAAGAGATGGGTTCCTTTTTTCAGAGACAAGGCTATATAATAAATCACACATTTGTGCATAAATATTCTACATCCAATCTCCACGGTTTCACTAGCTTCAGACAACCTCTTCTGTGTGGCCTCTCCGTAGCACCGTTGTTCACTATTTGTTTGTAACCACAAAAATTAGGCAATGAAGGGATTGCATATGTTATTTGTGCGATACAGGTCCATTCGAGGTACAATATAGCGTTACGTCAGAACCGCCGAGCAGCCGGCGCGAGAGATACGTCGGCATCGAGCGGCTCAAGAGCAGCAAGTTTCAGAAAAGGATCGCGAGAAACATATATATGCGAGAAGCTGGCGCACAGAGCAAAGGAGGTTCTTGAAGTGGCCGGGACGGAAATAGCCTCGGCCATGTCAGGCTAGACGTAAGCTAGTCGAAGCTGGAGGACATGGCGTTTTTGTTCAGCATCTCCCAGCAAAGCGTTTGTAGCTTCTGCCTGCTCTGCTGTTAGTTTTCCTTCAGCTTTTCGGTCTCATAGCTAAGAGGAAAGTTCCACGAGAAGAGAAGCGCTTATAACCAACTTACCAACACCTCTCTCTTTACGATATGTAAGTAAACGTGAGAGAGAGAGAGAGAGGATATGGCATTGATGCGTCCTCTTCTCTGCAAACAAACAAGATCTTGTAAAGAAGTTCTACGCACGAAGGACTGTGTTGCCTAGCAAATCGTAAAGAGAAGCGAAATGCAGGTTGGAGGGCTGCGTCTAGGATGCAGGTCGTGAGATGGAACACCACGGTATATAGGGCCTGTTCTTTTTGGTTGTGGCTTATGGTTTTTGGCTGAAATTTTTAAATTTTGGCTGTTTACGGTACAGATTACGGAGAGATCGATACTCACCTGCGATTTTGGCTGGTATAGATGTTGGGTTTTTAACGTGTACTACGTTTAACTTGTAGATCCCGTCTTGAGAAAATACTCCGTTTAAAAGTTAGGTATTGTAACGGCTGCCAAAAGCCGGGCGGGCTTGTGCTCTGCCGAACACGAAATTTGGACACTGTTGGACCCTAAAATACCAAAAATTCCGTTTTTAGCCCCCTGTACAAAAAATTCCACTTTTGGACCCCTTCCCACCGCGGCATCACCCCAGGCCGCCACGTGGCCCGGTCGTGCGGTCGGGGACCGCACGACCGGCCTGCGCCGCTCCCGACCGCGCCATTCGCCTCCCGACCGCGCGAATGCCTTCGCGACCGCGCGTCCCTCCTCCTGAGCGCGCGAACGCTGTGCCGACCGCGCGTCCGCTTGCCCAGCGCGCGAAACCCCTCCCGAGCGCGCGTTCACACTGTAGACGGGGAGCGTTAGGGTTTGAGCTGCGGTTAGGGTTTGAATTTCTCGTGGTTTTTGCAAGATTTGATAATTTTGTAGTTATAATCTGGGAATGAATCTGATGAAGTCGTAATAAAAGTTTATGTTCATTGCAAGTTGTACATGCAAAAAAAATTATGCTAAATTTTTTTGCCGAAGGATTGAGCGTAGAAATATCGATGCATACAGTAGTAAGTGAATTTTAGGGTTTGGGCTGTTTTCAATCTCCGTGATTGTTTTAAGTTTTGACAATTTTGTAGTTATAAATAGGGTAAAAATCTGATGAAGTTGTAATAAAAGTTTATGTTCATTGCAAGTTGGACATGCAAAAAAAATTATGCTAAATTTTTTTGCCGAAGGATGGAGCGTAGAAATATCGATGCATACAGTAGTAAGTGAATTTTAGGGTTTGGGCTGTTTTCAATCTCCGTGATTGTTTTAAGTTTTGACAATTTTGTAGTTATAAATAGGGTAAAAATCTGATGAAGTTGTAATAAAAGTTTATGTTCATTGCAAGTTGGACATGCAAAAAAAATTATGCTAAATTTTTTTGCCGAAGGATTGAGCGTAGAAATATCGATGCATATAGTGGTAAGTGATATTTCGAAGGTTAGTGAGAATTCGTGTACGGTGAGGACCGCTATGTTAATATTGTTAAATGAGGTGCTACGTGAATCATGGAATGCGAAAATACGAGATATTAAACTTCATAATACAGTTGGGAGTAACATGCCGCGTAGATTTTGATTCCCCCGAGCGCGCGTTTACACCGAGCGTTAGGGTTTGGCTGGAGTTAGGGTTTGAAATCTCCGTGATTGTTTTAAGTTTTGGCAATTTTGTAGTTATAAACTGGATAAAAATCGGATAAAGTTGTAATAAAATATTATGTTCATTGTAAGTTGTAGATGCATAAAAAATTTTGGTAAATTTTTTTTAGGAAAGATTGACCGTAGAACGGTCGATACATAAAGTGGTAAGTGATATTTCGAAGGTTAGAATCATGGAATGCGAAAATACGAGATATTAAACTTCATAATACAGTTGGGAGTAACATGCCGCGTAGATTTTTATTACATGCATAACATATAGCATGATTGCGACTAACCCACCCAACTGCTCGTACGACCTACTGTGTGGACCGGGGCCACTTTCCCTTCCTTGCCCGCTCGGCGTTGAACTCCTCCGCGGCCTCTTTTGCCTTAGCCGCAATTTCCCTCTTTCTCTCGCGCTCCATCTCGCGAGCCTCCCGCTCCCTACGCGTGCACGCTTCAAGATGAGCTTGCGTCTCGCGCTGTATACGCAGGGTGTGCTCGTGCTTGCGGCGCTCCTCCTCCAGCAACTCCTTCTCCTTTGTGACATTCCACTCCTCGAAGTCGAGGGTCCATTGGTCCTCAGGGTGGATCTCAAGATCGATCCATTTGCGGTAGGCACATAGGGGCTCCGGAGACTGTAAATAAAAGAGAGATATTGTTAGTGCGTGTTGTGAAGGAGAAAAGGTAGGGGAAAATGGTGCATGTGGTCGTTACCGGCTGCCGATAGGTTGCGGTGTCAAAACGGCGGTTGGGGTAGTCACTGGAGTAGTTTGCGCAACCCCAGTACCGCATACCTAGACTGATGCGGTGCTTAGACTTGAAGAACTTGCACACGTCCCCGCACCAACAAAGGGGAGGTGTCTCCCCCTCAGGTGGTAGTGTGGCGAACGCTCGGTGGGGACGTCCGGGATGGGGTTGTTGCTACGCGGGCGCTCTGGGGGGGACCTTTCATCGTAGCACGATGGGCTTGTTCTACCCGGGCCTGTATCACCCTTATTTTCTCATCGCGGGCGGCATCGCGGGCTGCAGCTGACCGTGCTATGTCACGGGTCTCCTCCCAATCCTTCACCATCTTGTCCCATTGCTTCTTCTTGCCTTTGTCCATCCCGGTTGGGTGAGGGAAGCGCGATGTAGTATGGGGTTTGGATGTGCAATGTTCGCTGGGAAATGGAATGCATACCAATTTATAGGGGCCGTTTTGTCTCTACTCGTACGTGTAAAGATGGTCCGCGTGGTCGTAGCAGTGAGTAAAGATGGGAGTGCTGCGATATCACTGAAAAAAGGCCCCCGTTTTGTCATGTCACTGCCCAAAGCTGGCATCTTTTGTCATCTCACTGAGCAAAGCTGACCTCTTGTTGTCATGTCACTGAGCACAGCTGCCCTCTTTAGTACTGTCACTGCCCAAAGCTGGCATCTTTTGTCATCCCACTGAGCAAAGCTGACCTCTTTTGTCATATCACTGAGCAAAGCTGCCCCGTTTTATCATGTCACTGCGCAAAGCTGGCATCTGTTGTCATCTCACTGAGCAAAGCTGCCTCGTTTTGTCATGTCTCTGAGCAAAGCTGCCCCGTTTTATCATGTCACTGCGCAAAGCTGGCATGTGTTGTCATCTCACTGAGCAAAGTTGCCCCGTTTTGTCATGTCTCTGAGCACAGCTGCCATGTTTTGTCATCTCACTGAGCAAAGCTGGCCTCTTTTTGTCATTTGACTGAGGACAACTGCTCTCTTTAGTAATGTCACTGCCCAAAGCTGGCATCTTTTGGCATCCCACTGAGGACAACTGCTCTCTTTAGTAATCACGAATTGGCTATACTCATGCCTTTTGGCATTGTTTAGGTGTTTAGCTCTCGCCAATGGCCTCTTATCTCTAAATACAGAGCATCAGTGCACACTCAGTCACCCAAGCTAGAAATGATGTCCTCCTTATTCAAGCCACGGGGAACCGAAGATGATGGCCTCATTCGGTAAGAGGTGTTATTTGATCCAATATTAAAATTTATTTCATTGTCAATATTATGTACATCTGTCCCTGTATGCATTTTATGCTTTCTTATGTAATGCCTTTTGAATGTGATGTGTATCATTGCACTTGGGACTTTCAGGGAATGACTTATTGACTTTGACACTAGCTCAGGGACTGAAAATGGATAATTGATGAGATAGGCTCCTCCCCTGAAGACCTGCAGGAATTTGTGCATTCACTCTCTTACGTGTACGTAGAAAATTGTACCACACGTCATTCTGCCAAGTTAAAGTATTAGCCTAATATGTATATGTCGTAATGGCCTAGCCAGAGTCATCAAGCAGCTCGGTAGGCAGTAGCTCAACAGCAGCCCGTTTTGTCTAGTCACTGAGCAAAAGCTGACCTGTTTTGTCTAGTCACTGAGCAAAAGCTGACCTCTTTTGTCATGTCACTGAGCAAAGCTGCCCCTTTTTGTGAGGTCACCTCAAAAGCTGGCATGTTTTGTCTCCTCACTGAGCATGGTGTGGGGTCCAGATTTGTGTTGTCTGTGGTCTTTGTGCGTGAGGCTACCCCCCACACAGCCTATAAAACGGAGCCATCCCTCACATACTCCCTGGCCATGTTATCAGTCACCTCCTGAGTAAGTTGTTCACAATCTGTGTAGTTTTATTTCGTGCTCACTCCCCCAGACTAGGCAATGAGTCAGCTCAGCACATCTTCATGGGCACCCACGGTGATGTGCCCAAATTGCAACTTGGTGGTTAGACGTAGGACATCACAGACGGCCAAGAATCCCGGGCGACACTACTACAAGTGCCCCAATCACTCGGTGAGTCATATTGTTTCGGGTTCATTCAAATCGTGGTGGTATGTTTAAAAATCTTCTTGTCATGGAATCGCAGGAAGCTCATGGTGGTTGCCGATTCTGGGTGTGGGAGGATGAAATGGGAAATAGGAATGACAGTGTTCGCCGTGAGAGAGTTGTCGTGGGGGGTTGCGACCCCGTCGGGATGCAGCATCGTTTCGACAGACTAGAGTGGAAGATAAATTTAATGTTGTGTGCTATTTTGTTTCTTGTGTTTATTGTTATCCTCAAGTTGTAGTGCTGGAGGTTATCCTCGTGTATGTTCGCAATGTTTTATGCTATCTTGTCGTCAAGCTCTTTTGGTAATGTTTTATGTACGGTTGTGTTGTATTTTAGTTCTTGTGTTCGTTGGTGTGTTGGTGGTTGTACTACTTGCTACATGTCATGTACGTGAAATGTATGAGTTGTTCGTGTTGTCTTTGCCTGATGCCTTCTCCTCGTATATGTTGGTAATTTTTATGGAATTTTTTGTACGGATAATATTGTTAAATGACTTGCTATCTGAATCATTGAATGCGAACACACGAGATAATAACCTTATGTGAATAGAAATAAACTTCATAACATGCCGCGTACAATTTTATTACATGCATAACATATAGCATGATATGCGACTAACCCACCCAACTGCTCGTAACATTTTGTCTACTGCGTGTATCGTGGTTGTTTCCCCTTTTTATCGCGCCTTGAAGATGGCTCCGCTACATCCTTTTTCCTGTCATTCTTGGACTTGAGAGCTGCCTCCCGAGCTTGAAGCTCTTCCTCCTGACGCTTGATGGCTGCTTCACGCAGACTTAGCTGCTCCCGCCTCCTTTGCAGCTCATCCTCCTTGCCCTTCAGACGGATTTGGTCCACCCTCACGCGGCGCTCTTGCTCACGCCGCATCTGTCGTTCCACCTCGCGAGCCTGAGTCATCTTGACAAAGTATTGTCCTTTGTTTTCCACCTCCACTGCCTGGTTATGTGGCCATGTCGGCGACACCCGATCCACCCATTCGATGAACCTGCAAGCCTATGTGTGGCATGGTAGAAGTCATGGATCAAGTTGAAAAACGACAACGAGAAACAAATGATTTAGTTGTCGTCGTTACCATGAAATCGTCATCTAGGTTTGGACACTTGAAGAACCTACGGCCGTATTTGGCTCGCTCTTCTTGATCCGTCCAGACTCCCAACATCGTCCTAAAGCCGCAGCGGCACTTCGGGCGCTCATGCCACTCCGGCACTCCAAATGGGTCGGACCTCCAGGAAGACATTGTTGTGTAGTAGTATTGTGAAGGCTTGAGGAGGAGATGTGGTATGGAAGACATAGGATGCCTTTATGTAGGCAGGTTATCTGGTGCAGTGAGCATAGTCCATGGAAATGTCCCTATGTAGGCTTTTCAGAGCCTGTATCCTGTATTTATGAAACAACAAGGAAAGGTGACATGAAAACTCACTGGAAAGGATACATGCCTATGACGTGAACACTCACTGTAAAGGCTACAGCCTACGCCCCTATTTTGTTGGTTTCTGTAGCGATAGGCTTTTCAGAGTAGCAATAAATGTTCCTATGTAGGCTTTTCAGAGTAGCAATAAATGTTCGTATGAAGGCTTTTCAGATCGTAGTCTTTATGTAGGCAGTTTAGCTGGCATGTGTTGTCATCTGACTGAGCAAAGCTGCCCCGATTTGTCATATCACTGCGTAAAGCTGGCATGTGTTGTCATCTCACCGAGTAAAGCTGAGCGCTTTTGTCATGTCTCTGGGCAAAGCAGCCAACTTTTGTCCCGCCATTCGATATAAATAGCACGGTAGAGGTCCCATGAAGTTGTAGTCAGAAAACCCTGTAAATCGAACAAAGAACATACCATGGCGGAAGATGAGGGGCCAGTCGGATATGGGTCACCGAAGGAAGACCTTCCCTTGGAAAGGAGGGAGATGTTCGGACCACAGTACCGCTTGGTACCAAGCCAGCGTGCGCAACCAGCGTGGTCGAAATGCAGACACAATGAGTACGTGGTCGTGCAGGTCCTGGAAGGGCCGAACGATGGCGGGCGCCGTTTCTTCCGATGCCCACGCTCCGGGGTACAAATTACTAATAGTACATTTTTTTATTGCTTATGGACCCTCCATGTTTACTGTCATTTTTCGCAGATGGCGAAATGCGACTTCTCCCGCTGGATCGACCCTCCTCATGAACGGTATATTGACCGTTATGTGGGTACTTTATGGGACCGAATAATGGACTTGGAGTACCGAATGGAGACTCTCAATGAGGAGAACAATGAGCTCCGCCAACAGATGCAACGCGAGAGGGGAAACGAGGAGGTTGTCAACATAGGAAGCTCTTATGATCCCACATGTTGCTGCGCGAACCCGAGCTGCATATGTGCGTGCCACTACCACGATGGCCAGCCCCGTCCGAGGCGGCCCCCTCAGCAGTTCTCCATGTGGGTGCCACGAGGCTCGTTTGGCATGTAGGCCACGAGGGTACCGAATGTGTTGATGCTGTGCCAGTAGGACTGTTGTGTTGATGTTTTGGGTGTAGAACTTTCCATAAATTCTGTCTGTATGTGCAATGTATGTGTTGTTTCGTGTTGTAAGTGCATGACGCCTTCATTTTCTGTGACCTTCATATTCTGTGCCCTCTTTCCATAACGATGTAATGTGCAACGTTGTTAAGCATATGATGAATTGGTTGTTATGTACGTGGAGTTGTTATCACAAGGCAAAAAAAATTGTCGTCAAGCTATGTCTTCTCCCGCTACCCCGTGTTGTCATCTCTCAGTTGGTTGTATGCCGTACTAAATCAAAGAACTTAGAGCAACCCTTTTATACTGGAAACCATCTTTGAACATCAAACCATCAAGCACTTGAAAAACATCACAAATATTACAAAAGCACAATTTAAAAAATTCATTCATCATCTCGTCGTCGCCGCCTCGTACGGCGCATATGATCATCTGAGAAGGTGAACCTACTAGGGGAGCGGGGTGCATCGCGAAGATCGTAGTGCGAGGGGTGTGGCCGAGGCGGCGGTGGGTACAACTCTGTGGACAGTTGCGACGGCTGGTCATAAAGCATAGAGTTCACCCAATCGGAGGAGGTGCCTACGTCCTGCTTAGATGGTACAACTGAATTAGACAATGGAAAGTACGAAAATTGTTCATAAGGAAATACACACGTTTAGTGCATACCGGGGTATGTGGCTGGTGAAATGAGGATGTCGACGGGAAGTCCCCCATGTACTCGTGCGATGTCATGCCTTGATAGGTCGGCACAACCCACCTGTCCCGGTCATATAGGTTGGTCTGCACCTGTCCCGGGAGATACGAGGGCATCTGCCCCTCTGGTTGGTCCGGCGAGACAGGGGCGCTGTCTGGAGTGGGCCCCCGTCGTCCTGGAGAGCGCGGTCGCTCGTCCGTCGCCCTCCGTGATGACGATGCCCGTTGCGACGTGCTATCCCGTCGCAATTGCTGCAAGACGAACATGTGGTTAGACATAAATGGTAAATGAGTGCATGAACAAATAGTTGCCAATTGTCGAACCGCCGGGCCGAAGCGCGTGGAGGCCGAGCGACCGTAGCTTGGCCGACTCTCGGACAGCCCCTCTGGTTCGTGCGGCGATGACGACCTCCGTGATGACGTCGCCCTCCGTAGCTGCGTGCTATCCTGTTGCAATTGCTGCAAGTCGAACATGTGCGTAGACATAAATGGTAAATGAGTGCATGAACAAATAGTTGCGAATTGTCGAACCGCCGGGCCGAAGCGCATGGAGGCCGAGCGACCGTAGCTTTGCCGACTCTCGGACGGCCCCTCTGGTTCGTGCGGCGATGTCGACCTCCGTGATGACGTCGCCCTCCGTAGCAGCGTGCTATCCTGTCGCAATTGCTGCAAGACGAACATGTGGTTAGACATAAATGGTAAATGAGTGCACAAACAAATAGTTGCCAATTGTCGAACCGCTGGGCCGAAGCGCGTGGAGGCCGAGGATGGCCGTGCTGATCCTGGTGCCGACGGAGGCGCGGAGGGAGGTGGTGGTCCCTGCCCACGTCCGCCACCGCGTGTAGCAACAACGTCATCTCGGTGGCGACCACAACTCAAGCCCCGTATCGTACCCCTTGCCATTTCGCTGATGCTGCGCATATAGCTTACCCACCGAGATTCGGTATTGGACTTCCTATGTCGTATAGCCTCATTAGCCTCGATGTCGATACGATGTAGCCGGTCCACCTGCAGTGAAACAAACAGTCAGTTCAAATGTAATCCTGCATTGCGTAATGACACAGTACTCTCGTACCGCCTCGTCGACCCGTGCCGCTAGATGACGGTCTGGACCTTCCTGTATAGCCGCCCCGTGAACAGCATGAGGTGGAGGCTGTGGGGGCTCCCCTGTAGTAAGCCTACAGCGGGTGCGTGGAGCGTACCAATCAAGGTATGCCCTGTACGGCGCGGGGTCGTCAGGGTCGTACGGCCGTGTCTCATCCACAAGATGCACTACATACACTACAATACATTATGCCTAACATATGCATGATTTGCTATACATACATAGCGTATAAAAGATTCGCATAAAATAACAGTAACACAAGATGGCTTGCTTAATTAAAGGCTAATGACATACATAAAATGATAGTTGCACGAGCACAAAACTTACCTCTTCTTGAAGCTCACGAGACGATCTACAACTTTTGTACTTGCCAAATCCGCTGATTCCAAACGAAAACAACTGAAATCTTACGGCTTTCGCTCCTCACTTTTCTTCAGTTCCTCCCTCGCGCTCGCTCGGTCTTCACTCAAAAAAAAGCAAATGAGCTTCCTGGATGTCCATACACGCGTGAAGCTCGGTTTTATCTCTGCATTCATCCATGAGTGAGGGGCCATGCGAGCTAGGTGATGACGCGTGTGTTACTTGTGCTGCTGGGGTGAAAAAACAAAAAAAAAACGCTGCTGCTTTCGGCGCCGATTGGACAGAGCCAAACGCGCGGTCGGGAATCAATCCCGCGGTCAAATCATCGGTCACGCGGTCGGAGGGCAGTCGCGCGGTGGGCAAGCGGACGCTCGGTCGGGTCGTGCGCTCGGGCAAAGGGACGCGCGGTCGCGAGCGGGGTCGCGCGGTCGGGAGGCGAATGGCGCGGTGGGGAGCGGCGCAGGCCGGTCGTGCGGTCCCCGACCGCACGACCGGGCCACGTGGCGGCCTGGGGTGATCCCGCGGTGGGAAGGGGTCCAAAAGTGGAATTTTTTTGTACAGGAGACCAAAAACGGAATTTTGGGTATTTTAGGGTTCAACAGTGTCCAAATTTCGCCGAACACCCCCATACACTGTCACACTGTACACAATGAGGCGCGCTGAACCGGAAGACTTCGGAGAGGTGGTGCATAATACGGCAAAAAAAAAATCGCGTTGGCTGTATAAGCTATCACACGAACTATCTTTTTTTGTTGAACAAAAAAACGAGATACCTAAGAGAATATCATATCAATTAAGAACAAGAATAGGCACACAAATAATACACGAATTAGCAGAGTAACTCACTGTACCACACCAAGGTAAGTTCTATTCTGGGTAGATGTGATTGTGCATAGTCTGCCTATAGTCATCTTAGCGGTCGGAATATACTTTTTCCCTCAAGATTGCAAGATAGCTCTAGCCAACAATGAAAAACACAATAATTTCACTTGGGTTTTCACAGAAAACATGACAATTCATCTAGTATTCCTAACAAAATCCAGCATTGCAAACATAGAATTACAGGATTAGTCCCTTTTTTTTTAAAAAAAATTCAGGATTACCACCTTTTTTTTTGTGAGGGTTCAGGAGTACACCTCAAAAAATCATGATCCATGATTTTGGATAATATAAGACTAGGATCACCATTTTTCTATGAACCTTGGAAATGATCCAGCGAGACGATACTTCTAGGGTACGGATTGTATCATGATAACCTTGAATAGTCTCCTCGCAGCCCTAATCGCTGGCATCCCCACCTATGACTCGTCATCGCCACAGCGTCATCTCCAAGCTCAAGTCTCCATGTCTTCTCGCTGGCCCTAAGCATTGCCATCCCCATCTCTGACCCCTCGCCACTGGAGCGCCCCACATCTTGCTGCTTGCCATGGAGATCTTGCGGAGGTCAGCAGGGGAAGAGTAGTGTGTGGTGGATGCTTTTGGGAGGAGAGTTCGTGGTGAGGGTGTGGTGCTAGGGGTGCAAAAGCATATAATTTCCGATTGACTAATCGACCGAATACAAAAAAGATAAATAGGTATTCGGCGCTATTTGTATCCGACTTCGACTCCGAGAAAAAAATGAAATAAAATACAGGATGAGTGATATCCGTCTGAATATATGTATGTATGTCAAGTGATATAAGGGGGTCTATTGTAACTTCAATTAGAAACAAGATAATATATAGGCAGATTGCCACATCTAAACATCTAAACATGCGAAGAATACTAAGTACTCTTTCTTCGACATCTCGGCGATTAATCTCTTCGTATTCGCTATGATTGCACCATACTGTCCAATGACATGTGTAAAAAAGCGAAATTTCCGTCCGATCAATTGTCCGAAGGTTTATAAAACAAATACAAAATAGAGAAATGGGTATATGACATTATTTATATTCGACTCCGACTCCGAGAAAACAATACGAAATAGGATAGCAATATCCGTGTATATTCACTCTAATTGCATCCTATGTAGTGGGGCTGCGAAGTAGATGATGGAGGGGATTAGAGGAGGATTCGGGTGTAGTGTAAATCTTTCCTATTTCTAAATTGTACCCGAACGAAAAATCGGTGAACTTTAATCCTCTTGAGTCAAATTTAATTCTAAGGAGCCAAACGGGCGTTACTAGTTTTTTTTACGGAAAGGACTTATGTGGCAGCAAACTCTAACCGATATTTGAACCCGGAGTAGAAATCGTGCGGTAGTAACAAACTTTCACCCTGATCTGGAACCCGTCTCTGGAATCAAGTCCTCTGATGTAATTTCCATCTGACGTTGGGTCACTGCGCGTGAACCCCTCGTCGCGTGGCTCCATGCGTTACGTCAGAGGATCTCATTTGTCTCTGGGACTCAAATTACCCCCCACAAACCTGTCCATGCCGCCGCTGCCGCCTCCCCACTTCTCGCCAAACCCACCGTAGAACAACCTCGATCTCCACTCTGACCCCGCCTTCCCCATCTCCGATCCCCCCGCCTCCCGAATTCCGCCATGCATCCGGCGCCGCAGTCCCACCCCATCCTCTCCTACGTGCTCTCCCGCCTCCCCACCCTCTCCAAGCCCAGGCCTGCCTCCGGCGGCGGCGACTTCGACATCGAGCAGCCGCCCGTGCAGACGCCGTCGCCCCGGACGCCCTCCTCCGCCGGCGAGTTCGAGCTCGTCGAGCGCATGCCGGGCCTGCGCCACCCCTCCGTGCTCCGCGCCATGACGCGCGCCGTCGCCGACGTCTCTGCCGCGCGCTCCGCGCTCCAGGTCCTCGGCCCACGCCCCGACCACGAGCTCTTCGATTCCTCCCGCTCCATCGTCGCCGCCGCGGCCGCCGGAGACTCACAGATCCCCGAGGGGGACCTCGAGGCGTGCCGCGCGGTGGTGCGGCTCGAGGAGACGCACGACGCGTACGAGACGCTGCTGCAGGAGGCGGAGGGCAGGCTCGAGAGGGTCTACCGGTCGGCGATGCAGGGTAGGGACCTGGGGGAGTCCGAGGGGAAGGATGAATCGGCGGAGGTGGGTGCTGAGGCGGGGGATGCGGCTGTGCAGGAGGAAGTCGTCGCCGTGCTGAAGCAGGCGGAGGAGGGCAAGGCGGTGGAGAGCGTCCGCCTCGTGGATCGGCAGCTGCGGTACCTGCCCGAGGCGTTTGGGAGGATCCAGGGGCTCCGTGTGCTCGACGTCTCGCGCAACCAGCTCGAGGTGAGAAACCTGTCATCTACATATGTTTAGATCTGCTTTTGCAGATCCTCTATATCACTATACCATATGCAGATGTGTAGATGGGCTATAGAGACCTAGTTTTGGTGTGTTTGTTGTGGATGCGGGTCTGTGCTTGCGAATGGATAAGCTGAATTACTTGGTAAAAATAGTTTGGGTACTGATTTGTCAGTAAGAATAGTGATTTTTGTGAATTCTGAAATGCCTGGTTCCTGGTTTTAGGGCCAGGTATGAAGAGTCAGTCAGTCATACACACTAGTTCTTTTTGCAGGTTTGGTACAAGTTATTCTATGATCTAGCCTCTATGTAAGGATGGAGGGAATGCTATAAGTTATGTAAGGATGGAGTGAATTACTATTTTTGTGGGTGTTAACTGCAACAATCAAGACCGAAAGGCAATGGGGTCTGTTATCACCGTCTCAATGCTAGCAACTAGAATATCAGAAGCACGAGCATCCTCATCGATCTATGTCTTGTAAGCAGTATGCTTAGTCTGAAAAGTCTCCACGGCATCCTCAAAAACCTCATATGCCTTTGTATGAGCGTCTTTGGAAACATCTTTCGGGAGTACAAGCTCAGCAGGTGGAGTAGGGCGAGACGGACAAGACAACTCGTCAATAAGAAACTCCCAAAGGCGTTGACCACACGTGTGGAGGTGCATGTGCTGAAACTAGTTCGGATAATTGAGACCATCGAAAATCACCAGGCAATGAGGAACAGAAACGATACCTGTAAAAGAAGACATTTTTTCTTCCTTTATTCTCTTCCACATTTTCTCTTCCTTTTTTCTCTTCCCCCCTTTTTCTTCTTTTCTTTTCTTTTTTTAAACAAAACCGCTATCGGCTAACAAAACCGATCGACCGGATCACACCCAAGAGGCCAAGACTTGATCGAAGAAAAGGGGATGGCAACTTCGGCCAGTGGCTCGACTCCAGCGACTCGTCGGTTGGAGCGATGACCCCGCAAGCGGCAGCAACGGCAAGTGGAGAGCCCCAACGGCGACGGCAGGCGGAGAGGCCCGCGGTGGCTACGGCAGGCGGAGAGCACCAAAGGCGACCTGCTCTAGAGCAGATCGGGAGGCGACGGCCTTACGGGTGAGTAAGGCAGAGAGCCCCGATGGCAGGCGGAGAGCCCTCGGCGGAGATAGCAGGTGGAGGTCCCCGACAGCGGCTGGCTCTAGAGCAAATCGGGAGGCGGCGGCCTTACGGGCGAGTGCCGGCGCCAGATGATGGGAAAGCAGATGCGACCGACAGCCAGCGCGAAGAACCCCCCAGTCGGTGGCTGGAGAAAAAATCCAGCGGCGGCTCGAAAACCTAGGTTCAGCAATAATACCACGTTATGAATAGCGCTTATATTCATCATGAGGCCAATGAGCCAATATATATACACATACAGATATGACATATATGCTGGAAACCTCTCACATAACAGGATAAATACACAGCTATATAATACATATCTAATAGGATGAATATTGACTCATCAAGAGTCAGAAGTAGCATTATGCGGTCAGAATAGCTAAATATGAAAGTTTTTGCATAGTAAAATGTCGAATTAGTAGGAGTTAGGAGCAAGGCTATCAGAATCTCGATTCTGTCACACGATCCTAATATTTTATGATCCAAGATTGACTAGACTGATCCGATTCTATGGTAGAATCTTAACTTACGATTCTACCTAAACTTTTGTAGGGTCATGATCAAAATTTTCATACGATCCAACTCGATTCTGTCGATTCTATTGTTTTATTATAAATAATTACTTGTATACTTACTTTTAATTGACTATAATTATCATAAAATAACATATGATCTTACTTTTACTCTACAATTTGCAAAGAAAAATTCAAAAGACATAATTTTAAAAATGTAGTAGTGTTATTATTTTTTAAAATGTTTCTTTGGTAGAATTAGGTAAAATCTTAGATTATACATGGATCATACGATTTGCGATCCTACCAAAGAACCTCCGATCCGATTCAGGATTACGATTCTGACAACCTTGGTTAGGAGGTTGGAGTCTACTTAATTTTGCTAATTTGATTAACATAAGTGGCTCCGTTTTTTTTTGTAGGCTAGCAATTCCTGGATGTCTTGTTTGGGTTGGAGATTTGGAGAATCATAGATGAAAGTAGGAGAAATTAGTTTTGTTTTGAATTTTTGTTTGCCTTATATGTGATGTTTATATCTGATTTGTATGGTTTGTTTTGTAATTTTTGGTCTATAGTCATTTAACAATAGACACGACACATGCTAGCTATAAATTGCTGAATTTCTTTCTTAACCCTTAAAAACTCAGAATGATTTGTCAGGTTATAATTCCTCGACAAGATTGCTATATAATTTTGTTAGTTTGTTGTACTGCTGGCTGTCCTCTAATGTATTGGTGGATTTCAATTGTGCTAGGTTATTCCGGATGCTATAGGAGGGCTTGATCATCTTGAAGAGCTCTCTCTCGCTTCTAATGCCTTGGTTTCTCTTCCTGATTCCATTGGACTGCTATCCAATCTGAAGATTCTGAATGTGTCGAGTAACAAGCTGAGAACACTGCCAGATAGTATCTCAAAGTGCAGGTAGGTACTACTAAATTTCTTTCCTTGGGTTTGTTAACTAACACTGTTGGAGAGACTGACAATTCAAACTCCAGGTCGATAGTTGAGCTTGATGCAAGCTACAACGGGCTCACTTATCTGCCAACAAATATTGGCTATGAGCTGGTAAATCTGCGAAAACTCTGGGTCCACATGAACAAGTTGCGATGTCTTCCATCATCTGTGTGTGAGATGAGATCTCTATACCTCCTGGATGCCCATTTCAATGAACTCTGCGGGCTGCCATCTGCCATAGGGAAACTTTCCAGTCTTGAGATTCTCAACCTAAGCAGCAACTTTAGTGACATGAAAGAGCTCCCTTTCTCATTTGGTGACCTTCTGAATCTGCGTGAGCTTGACCTCAACAACAACCAGATCCATGCTCTTCCTGACAGTTTTGGCCGGCTTGGTAAGCTAGAGAAGCTCAACCTGGAACAGAATCCTCTGTCCATGCCACCGGTGGAGATTGTGAACAAAGGCGTAGACGCCGTGAAAGAATACATGTCGAAGAGGTGGCTCGACATCTTGCTCGAGGAAGAACAGAAGAGCATCGCAGCAGCAGAGAGCCCCCAAGCGTCTACTCCCACAGCTTGGCTGGCGCGCAGCGTCTCTTGGGTCTCGGATGTTTCTGGGAGCCTTAAGGGGTACCTTAGTGGTCACGACAAGTCAGAGAAAGATGCATGCCTGGATCAGCAGTTCTGATTTCTCAAAGTCTGCCCGGTGTGTGCGCCTCATGTACATACTACTAAAGCTTTCCTCTCGACTAAAACGGCTAGGAAATCATTTTGTGTTCCTAGTGAGTCTTTTAAGTCGTTCAAATAATACTTAGTTACTTTGTTGAATAATAATGCTGAAACTAATGTGATAGTTGCTTTGTTGAATAATAATGCTGAAACTAATATGATAGTTACTTTGTTGAATAATAATGCTGAAACTAATATGACTTAAAGAGTGCTCTCAAGACGAACATTGTGATGGAATTGGCTTTTATTTTTTGTAACTCATTCTGTGCACCGGATCTCTGCTCGTTGCTTGGCTGTCCTGCATGTGCTTGTCTGTTGCATGTACTGCAGTTTTGTTGTTTTTATACAGTTTGTCCTGCATGTGCGTGGTTTTCAGTTTGTCCTCGCATTTGGGATTTTGCCCCGGTCGTGTGTTCTGGTTCAGCATGTAGGGGCTGCTTGGTTGGTTCGTGCCCTCAAGTAGTCAAATCAAAATTTTGGCAATGACAAAATCAAGGCAATGCCAAAACATAGGCAAAAAAAAGATGTTTGGATTGTTGACGTAAGAGCAACTCCAACCGGTTCTTTATCCTGCACTTCATTGTATATTTACCTAATATGACTCAAGAAATGGACTCCAACCGGTTCTTTATCCTCCTCTTCATTTTTATCGAGTCGCTATTTTCTCCCGGCCGCTAGCTAGATTTGGCGAGCGCCTCCTCACTCGCTTCTCAAATAGCTAGGCCATTGGAATGCTAACTCAAATAGAGAGCTGAAAATAATAGCTAGCCTCTTCATCCTAGGAAATAGAGAGGGAGAAATGACTAATGGGATGGAGTTGCTTAACAATTCACGGGCAATGCAAAAACAGAGGTGACCAACCTCGGATTGCCCACGCGAGTTTTCGTTCGCGTTACCAATCTCTTTGGCGTTTCTAAATTTTTGCTTCAAACCAAATGGCGACCAATTATTTAGGGGATTACTAAATTTTGGTAAGACTAGTCGGCGCTTCAAACCAAACAAGCCCGTAACCAACAGAATATGAGAATATGGGCCTGTTATTTACCTCACAAGTCGGCGGCTTTTGACTTTTACTACAGTATTTAACTTTCAAACAGAATATTTTTTCAAAACGAGGTCTACAAGTTAAACGATCTACACGTTAAAAGCCCAATATCTGTACCAGCCAAAATTACAAGTGAGTATCTGTCTCTCCGTAATCTGTACCGTAAACAGCAAAAATTCAAAAATTTCAGCCAAAAACCATAAGCCGCAGCCAAAAAGAACATGCCCTATATTCCCTACCCCGTTTGGCCAGTAGAGTGAAGGAACCTACACAATACGAATTTTGGACGCTTTTAGCACTTTTGCTACCGTAAATTCCAAAAATGGCGTCGATGGAAACAAAATTCCAAACCTAGCCCTCAGCCGACCGCACCATTTAACCGGAAGCTGACACGTGGAATGGTGCGGTCGGGGAGCGCACGACACTGAAGTGATGCGGTCCCCGACCGCACCGCTCGGCCAGCCGTCACCACTCGGTCACTAGCCCGTCAGATCGCCCAGCGGAGTGGTGCGGTCGGGGACCGCATCACTTCGGTGTGGTGCGCTCCCTGACCGCACCATTCTACGTGTCAGCTCCCGGTTAAATGGTGCGATCGGTTGGGGGTTAGGTTTGGAATTTTGTTTCCACCGGCGTCATTTTTGGAATTTATGACAACAACAGTGCCAAAAGCGTCCAAAACTCACACAATACGACTGTCACCATCCTAGGAAAACCGCCGGTGATGACACTATTCGTTATGGCACGGAACCAGTACATGTACAGCAGAACATACCATAGATACTAGTACCACATCAACGAGAAGAGCACAGCAGCGATCGAATTGGGGAGCACAGCAACGACAAATATGAACATGAACATACCACTAGACCATAGTAATTGCTTACGCAGTTCGCCTGCAACGGTAGCTGCTTGCACAAAAGGTTCACCCACACCACAGTGCACTAGAGATCAGCCGATCACACACCAAAAAAGTCACCGAAACGACAGACTGCAATAGCAAGGTAGAGGCTGCCACAGTAGCCACTGCAGTATGCAGTGTGCCACTGTCTAGTTATTCTTGCATCACTACTTCAACTATATGTAAGTTACTAGGTACTTGACAGCGAGGCTATCACTGGTACTTCTCCCGAGCCAAAAGACCCATCGCCACTCGCTCGATGACGCTTCCTCCATCGTCCTTCGCGAGCACCTCGTTTACCTCTGTGTCATCAAAACCCTAGCGGGAATAAGAAAAGCGCAGAAATTTTTTGCAGTAACGGCACACAGGATGAGGGACGTGCTACTTACCAGTTCATGAAGCTCCGCAAGGAGTGGATCCCATTCATGGAAGCCGCAAAGATCATCGACGGACTGCTCCAGGTCGTACTTGTTCTGCCTGAGTACCTCCTTGTTCAGGTCGACCTGCCTGAAGCCCATCTCCTCCAGCTCCCTCAGCAGTTTCTCCTCCATGTGATTGTCAATCTCATCGGGCAAAGGTGCAGCAGGCACGCTAACAGGAGCAGGAGCATGCACAGGCACCGGCATGCTAACAGGGGCAGCCGCCGGCACAGGTGCACTGACAAGAGTAGGTGCAGGCACACTAACAGGAGCAGGAGCAGGAGCCGGCACACCAAGAGTAGGCGCAGACACACTAACAGGTTTTGGCAGGGTTAAGTCCTCAGGTGCAGAAGGCACACCAACAGGCATCGAAGTTGATAGTCCAGTAGATGAAGTGTCAGGATCAGTGATGGGGACTTGAGCTGGTTCAACTGCTGTAGGTTCAGAGGGCACAACACTTGGGAAGGGCTCAGATCCCTTGGGTTTGATGGCTTCACAAATTAATGAACGTGCAAACCATTCAGTGCTGGTGCTTCCAGGGTATTCATATACAGGATCTGTGGGCTCAACATTCACATCGATAAAAGGCTTCCATTTTGTGCTGTTGCCTTCTGGGGGCAGGTTCAAGTTTATTGCAGCCTGCTGCTTGTTGCCACTGGTTTGAATTGGCTGTTCCACCTGCACACGAATTCAGCATGCAAACGATCAGATAAGAAAGAAAGTAATAAGGTTGACAAGGACAAAAGCAAGCAATGGTAAAGTAACAACCTGAATAAGAACCCAAACTCGCTGACCGAATTTCTGACCAGAGGGCAATGCCAATCTCCAGTATGATATGTACCGACCAGGCTTTGCAGGTGCAACAAAATCTGCACCAACATCGATCTCCTCATCCACAGGAAACCCATCCACTGAAATCTGCACAACACATCAAATCAAAGTGAGAACTTCCTGTGATGAAATCACGCAATCTCACGTTCACAACCATAAATTGGCAGATACTAAAGACACAGGTTGTACGTACCCCTAATTTGACTGAGCTCTGGCGTGCGAATTGATCTCCACCAACCCAGACAAGTTGCGTCCCAAACGGCCACATGGTAGATCCATTGTTACGCATGCGCCAAATCTTGGTAAATGGAGTTGATGGTGCTAGTAGTGTTCCATCAGGGACAGTAACATCCTTAATGAAGCAGCACTCATGTTTGTTCTTTTGAAGCTGTGAATGGAGCCTCCGGTTCTGAAAATCATCAGCGGAATGTAAGTTGGAATCATTCTGTTGCCATTCCACAGGAACTATCTAGTCATGAATATGAACAAATTGCAATGGTCACCTCGCCCCTCCTTTCGCTTACTAAAGTTGGCCTGTCTATTCTGGTATATTCAGCCTCATTGCCCATGTGAGAAAAACAAGCACTGCACAAATCATAGTCGTCTTTACTGCCAGCAAAGAAGAAAGAATGTTACAAGAACGACAGAAAATTGTTATTTTTTCAGTTTCCAATTAAAAGACAACCAAAGACCTGGAACCATTATTGAACTCAAAAACTTACACATTGGACTTGAAGCGAGGCCCTGCAATAGGTGTCACCCCACAGCCATCACATTGTATCCATCTATGGAGTGTGCGTTGTGGCACACTACCATAATTGTCAATGACATCTCTGTATGAACCTCCAAGAGGGTAGACTTCGTATGGATAAGGTCCATAAGGACTAACTGACGAGGGCATATTCAACTTACATAGGTTATAGCTGTAGGTAGGTGGAGGATAGTTGTATGCAGGTGGAGGGGGGAATGTCAAGTGCAAATCACTGTTGATCTTTCCATTAGCTCGAGGGGATGGAATCGGACAGTAAGGGGGAACTGTCGGTGGAGGGGGGAATATCGAATGCAAATCACCATTGATCTTTCCATCAGATTTAAAGGGCATATAGCCAGGATTCAGTCCATATCTTACTGTATTTCCACCCATAGATGGAGAGGGAGCAGAACGAAGAGTAGCAACGCCATGATCAATGGTAGCAACAGGTGGCACAGAAGAGGATATGACAGATTTCCACTTACTCTGGGCATGAGCTTTCCCCTTACTTTGGGCATCAGTACTTCCCTTACAAACAACTTTTTCCCCACCTGAACTAGCTGAAATCAATGGATCCTCAACTAAAGGATATCCTGATGCATGTTCAACTTGAGCTTTGGCATCTTCAACTAGCACGCTCTTAAGACCAAGTGCTTTAGATGATTTAGAGTTCTGCATGTCCCGTGGCTGTGAAGCTGAAATTGTTTTATGTTCAGACTCTTGATTAGCTTTTAAATTTCCCAATGTTTGTGGTCCATCACTAGAGGAGCCAGATGTATCAGATGGCCCACTGGAAGGCTGCATGTTGCTCTTTGGTGTCAACAATTTAGCGAATCGGTCCAGCAACTCAGCCAATGATGGTGCTGATGATGCAGCTTTAGAACGCAAGTCATGAGATAGTTTTGCAAGGACAATGGGAACTTGCTCTGGAACAAACTTTAAAGCTTCATCAATAGCTGATTTCACCTGAGCTAGTTGATCTTCCAGAGCTGTGGACATCGGAGATCTGGAATTCGAGGCTTGCTGTTTTGTCTGAGGTACCCCAGCACTGCTGCTCTTCAACTGAACGTTAATCCTAAGAGGGTTCAGCTTCTGACTAATAGCAGCATCACGTAAATCACTATCATCATCCAGCATGACAACATCCCCATCCTCATCAGTATATGTGAGAATGAATTCAGCATCAGGATTGAACTTAAAAGCACTTGCAATCTTTGACCGAAGGGCATCCAGATTATGATCAATGTATGGACCATTCACACATGCATTGAACCGCTTGAGAGTATCACCATATTTGACCTGAAACATCGGCCGCAGGTAAACTGGAAATTCATAATAACTAGATACAAGTATACAATCATATCAATAACACTCGGAACATGTGATAAAACAAACCACGCAGATGCAACAGACGCAAGATTTCTCCATCCTTTTTATGAGAAGCCATAAACCAATATCTCATCGGAAATCCACAGTAAAGATGTGAGCCCTCCCATGCTACAGTGCTAAGAAACGTAGATTAGCGTACTCTACCATCAAGTCCCAAAACAAAGTATCTTACTAGTAACACAAAACGACCTACAAAAATCTGAATTTTCAAACCATCACCACAAAATCATCCCTTAACGCCCAAGATTTTCTCCAAGCTGTTATGATCGCAAACAAGATCAAAGCAATCTGATCTTGGATACACCACAGATATGCAAAATCCATCCTTTCGGCAAGCAGATGGAACACCAAAACCCATCTGATCATCTGCACCAGACCACGCCCTCGTTTCCAACGAGGGGGGAAAAGATCCCCATCCATTGCCAGTGTCCACAACCATATCGCAACTAAAACAGAAGTTACGAAAATAAATAAATAAATAAAACCACAATCACCGCACAGATAGCTCCACAATCTAGCAAGCGCAAAATCCCTCCCCCCTCCCGACGACGAAAGGCCAAACCCTACACCGGGGGGGGGGGGGGGGACCCCGCAGCATTCCCCACCTCTCCACCCCCCCGATCAAGCATCACAACACAAACACCGTAGCGCGAGGACACGGGAACCCCACCTTGATGACGAGATCCCAAGCGTCGTCGCTCGGCACGAGGCCGTGGAACGGCGGCGCGGCCCGGCGAGGCATCGCGACACGAGTCGGCGGCGGCAACGGCCGGAACACTAGCCTCGCGAATAGACCGGAGACGGAGCAAACCCTGGACGAGCGACGAGGACGACGACGAGTGCGTCACGGCAGTGGTGGTGGTGGTGGTGGTGTGGTGTGATGATGAGAAGGTGCCAAGCCTTCCGCCACTTGTCCCCGCCTTTTATCGAGAGCCCTTACATTTCCTTCGTTGGGAAGGATGGGGAAGAAACTTCCGCATCGTTTCGTGGATTTCCTCGGTATTACGTCCGGGTCCTCGTCAGCCGATGGGCCCACGCGTCGGTGATGGGAGAAGCTTGCGTGGGACAGATCCTTTGGCTGGGGTTTGACTTGTTGCGATTTAGGAATTTGTTGGGGGTGAGGCTGTGGTTTTGTTTGTGTATATCCCTTTGTGGGGGTCCGCTGGTCAGTGCGGTGATGCGGATAGTGTCCGCGATCTGCTCCGCTACGAGCGTTGCTACTGATAGGGTAGAGGAAATCCAAACTTATATAGGGGCTTAAGCGTTCATACCCTCCTTTTCAAGCGAAATGGTGATTTTACTCTCATTTTTTAAACTGTGTGATTTTACCCCTGTATTTTTGAACTGAAGGGAGAGTCTGCCCCTATTCCGTTAAAGGCAGTTAACGGTGTTAACTTTTGCACGAATAGACAAGTTTGCCCATGTGATTTTACCCCTGTTTTGTTAGATAACTTTGTGATTTTACCTCTATTTCGAAATTGAAGTTTTGACATATTTGGTAGGGATGTTGTCAACAGAATTAGACACAAATTTATGCATTCGTTTTATTAATATAAATCTGGACAAAATTTGTCAAATTTTACAAAATTTCGACAGCATTTATGCCAAAATTCAGAGAAACACATTTTTTTATCACACAACTTTCATGTAAACATGAAGAGATTACAGATAACCAAGAGATATCATGCCATACATGTACATGTTATATTAATGTCTAGATGACATACCAACATATCCATATGACATTGCAACATACAGGTCCGCATGACATGTCAAACAAAAGCAGCAACTAGCATTGGGTTTTTAGATCTCTATTGGCAAACATCACATTCAACTATTAAGACCTAACAAACTAGCAAGTCTCCCAGTAGTTCCTCCTCTCCTTCCCCTTCCTGAACCTCTTCCCCTTCCCCTTCCTGTAGCAGCACCACTTCCACGTCATATGGAGAGAGTGAAAACAAGTTAGTACAGTTAGAAATGTTATAATTTCCAAAAAAAATTGTAGTGGACAGCAATGCGTTCATGAATTACATTGTCTCATTGTTGTCATCTCCTGACCCTCCTCCCCTTCCTGACCCTCTTCCTCTTCCCCTTGCTGTACCAGAACCACTTCCCCTACACATGGAGAGAAGAAAACATGTTAGTAAAGTTAGAAATGATTAAATTTGAAAAAAATAGGAATGGACAGCAAGGGATGCATGACTTACATTGGCTCGTTAATGTCTTCTTGTGACTCCCTTCCCCTTCCACTTCCCCTTCCAGTTGCACTAGCACTAGCACTTGCAGTTGCACTTGCACTGTATGCGTGAGTAAAGAATGTGTTACTACAACTACCGATTAGTAAATGAGGTAAAAAAACAGTAATACATGCATGACTTACATTGGGTCATTGCTTCCTTGTGCAGATCCATCTTGTATTGTTGAGAGCCTCTTCTTTTGACTAGCAGTAGGACCTCCTTGGCAATGTTTAGCTGTATGACCTAGTTCATTGCACTCAGAACATACATTCCTTTTCTTACTAGTGCCAACTTCATCATATGGTTTGATCCTAGATTTTCTTGGTCTCCCAGGTTTCCTTCTCAATTTGGGCTTCTTGATTTTGTAGCCTAAATCAACATGAGACCACTGATCTTTGGATGTCATTGGATTGAATTTGCATGCATACGCCTTCCTGAACCTATCAACAGAGAAGTACTCATGGACAAAGTCATCCATCTGTACCTCCCTGCTGATCTTTGCAATGAAAGCCAAAACATGGCTGCAAGGTTTTCCAGTCACTTGCCAAGCTCTACAAGTACAAGTCTTTTGCTCCAAGTTGACTGCATGCCTGAATCTATTCACAGTGACTTCAGCTTTCCCAGACCCACATATTAGAATCTCATGGTCTTTGATACCCTTGCTTTTAGCATTCAAATCATTGGTAATAGATGAGATTATTATTCCTGACATATTACTACCAATCTTGGACCTCAAAACAAACTTCTCAATAATCATTTGTCGTATCTTGTCAAGCATTTCAACAATCTGAAAGTCCTTTGATTTTGACACCCAACTATTGAAACATTCAGAGAGGTTGTTATTGATATAATCTACCTTGCAGTCTTCACTGAATTTGCTTCTACTCCACACATGTGGATGATTCTCATCCAACCATTCAATGGCCTTAGGATCCTTCTCCTCTATTTTCCCCATGAAGTAGTTGAAATCTGAAATTGTGAAGCTCTTGGCAGCACACCACATATTCTTGCCATAAAGAGTACCACTGAAACTTTTCTTCATGTTCTTCCACAAGTGCCTCATACATTCTCTGTGTTCCACTCCAGGATACACATCATCTACAGCCACTTCTATTCCTTTGCCTGCATCTATACTAATGACCAAGCCTGCATGAACATTTTGCTCTATGTCAGAAAGTATTAGAAACTTGAAAATTGGAAAACAGAGTTAGAAATGTATATACCTGGAGGTGTACCAATAGCCTTCTTCACATTATTGACAAACCAAGTCCAACTTTCCTTAGACTCAGTCTCAATCACTCCATATGCCACTGGGAACAAGCAATTATGACCATCTACTGCAACAACTGATGCCAACTGACCTCTCGACCTTCCTGTTAAGTGTGTTGCATCCATGGCAATGTATGGTCTGCA